>LR749685.1:535408-872858 GCA_902729485.2 Mus minutoides | reverse complement strand
CCAGCCCCGAAAGTGGGAATTTCTAAACTTGCCAGCTGTCTGGGTTTTCTCAGGAATGACATTAGAGATAGGAGTAGTGATCATACTTGTCTGCACTGACTCCGTTGTCTAGTTTCAGTGACTGGTTTCTAGATAATAATACAGTTTTTTTTCATTTGGAAATACTTTTACATGACTAAATTTAGTCAATACAACATGTAGTAAATTATTTTTATTATTATTAATATAAAAATATATAAAAACAAAGTTGTTTTCCATTTAACAATTGAAGATGTGATATCACAGAAAGATCAGAGTTACTTCTCTAATGTTGGTCTCTAAGACAGGAGATTCAGATGAAAAGATTCTGTGGAACAGGTAATGTCTGCTTCCCCTGAGTTCTCTCTGCCTGGAATTGTTTTGTAAGCAGTTGCCTCTTGGCTGGATCTTGAAAGGAGATCTGAGTGGAAGTTAGATTTTGGAGTTAAATTTTTAAGTTTTAAAGTACTAAGTTTCTGTAGAACTTTGAAAGACCTTGCACTACAGGTATTGATACTATTTTGAATTACTTCTGTTTTGATGCATTCATCATAAACACTTTTCCTTGGGTTACATTTCCTAGAGAATTTCTTGGAAAATCATAGTTTAGTATTCTTCAAGTGTAAAACAAGAAACATAACTGGGCCTGGGGAGATGGCTTAGTAAATAGTTAACAACCATCTGTAACTCCAGCTCCAGGGAGCTTCTGTGGACATTTTCATTCACACACACACACACACACACACACACACACACACACAAGTAAACTATCTTTAAGAAAAAAAAAGAGTAAAAGTAAGGCCTGAAGAGGCAGCTCAGTATTCAAGAGTACTTTGTTCTTCTAGAGGACTTGACTTCACTTTTTAGCACCTACATCCTGTGGCTTATAACTGCCTGTATGTAACTCCAGCTTCGGGGCCTAGTGTAGTAACATATGTCTTTAAACCCAGCACCCAGGAAGCAGAGGCAGATAGATCTCTGAGAATTTCATGACAGCCAGGGCTACATGTCCTGTGTCCAAAATCAAACAGACAAACAACATATGGAAAACATAACTCCAGCTACAGGTTTTCAAGGCCCTTTTGGTCCCATGGATACCCCCACATATGGCTTGCATATATACAGACACACGGAAATACATATAAATAAAAATGAACCTTTAAAAAAATAATAATAATCCAAGGCTAGCCTGGTCTACACAGTGAATTCCAGGACATCCAAGGCTAACCTGACTCAAAAAAGAAAAGAAAAAAACTTGAGGGAAAAAAAAAAACATTACTACTACCAATTTATACAACCAATTTTATAATTTTCATCAGTTTGTATTTTTACAGTGTATGAACATACATGTGTACAGGGATACACATAGGCATGTATGTGTGTTTATATACAAACCACAAGTCAATGTTACCTATCTCTCTATCTTGGGTTTTCTTTTGTTATTGATGTTGTTTTGTTGGGGGGGGGGGTTGTTGTTGTTGTTGTTTGGTTGGGTTGTTTTATCTCTTCGAGACAGGGTTTTCTGTGTAACAGAGCTATGGCTGTCTTGGCCTCAACTTTGTAAGATCAGTCTGGCCTGGAACTCAAAGAGATCTTCTTGCTTCTGCCTCCCATGTGTGGTAGTAAAGCTGCGCATCCCCATTCCCAGCCTCCTGTCTTATTTTTTTAAGACAAAGTCTCTTTCTGAACATGGAGCCTGCTCTTTTCTTTCTTTCTGGTGCTGGGATTATAGGTGCATGCTACTGCACAAGCTTTTCATAAATATTGGGGGTCTGAGCTCAGGTCTTCATGCCTTACCAACTGTGTCATCTTCCTAGCCACTTGTCTTTCCCTTACTACTTAAATGCTTAAGGAGCCAGTAAAATGGAGCAGCAGATACAAACATTTATAGCACAAACCTAAAGATGTGGGTTCAACACTAGAACCCACACAAAACTCTGAATGTGGTGGTATGCATCTGTCATCTCAGCACGCCTAAAGCAAGATAGCAGATGGAGACAAATCACTTGTAAGCTGACTGGCTGTCTATTCTGTAATATACAGTGTAGTAGAAACAAGGTCTTACATCAACATGGAGAGAAGAGAAAACAGACGCCAGAAAGTTGTCTCTGACTTTGACACACGTATGCATATATACACATAAAAAACACATTTTAAATACTGAGCTGGGAATATGGCTCAATGGACAAAGCGTTTACTGTGTAAGTAAGTATACCTAAGTTTGGACCACCATCACCCAAATGAAAAACCTGCATGAGTATATGTATCTGCTTCTCAAGTGCTATAAAGCTGAAGTAGGAAGATGCCAACAGTAAAAATGCAAGCTCTAGTTAATAAAACATTATAACTATAACTAGTTAATAAAACATTATAACTATTAGATAGGAGAACAATCGATGTTTCCTAACATCAACCCCTGGCCTCCTATAGGCCTACATAGGTGAACACTCTCCTCCCCACCCTAGTAGAAAATTATGTGACTTAACAATATTGCTACTTTAAGTTGATTATTAAAATAGATGTAGCCCAAATACAAATAGAACTAAGGTATTTTTGAAATAAAGTATGTAATAAATTTGTCTCTCTCCTCTCCTCTCAGGGCTTGTTTTAAGAAATTACCTCGTATTCTGAGTTTCAATACTATGAGATATACATTTAATATGGTCACGATGATGAAAGAGAAAGTGAATACGCACTTTTCTTTCCCTTTACGTTTGGATATGACGCCCTATACAGAAGATTTTCTAATGGGGAAGAGTGACAGGAAAGAAGGTAAGTTCATTTTCTTAGGTCTCTGTTAACAAGGAAATTGCATGAATGGAGAAAAGCTAATGCTAGGTTCATTGAGAGACCCTTTCTTTTAAACCAAAAAAGGTAAAGGGACTCTCCTCCCAAGACCTACCGCCCACATTTGATAGTGGGGATGTGCATTGTGGAAACCAGAGACCTCTGACTGACTGCCACACTCATGCCATGACAAATGCTCGCCACACACAAGAGTGTGCACACATGTGCAGACACACTAATACAACTAGTTACTAAAACATTATAGCTATTAGATAGAACTTACCTTTTCAACTCCATGGTGCTAGAAAGCAAAATCTTATTAAAAGTATTTTTTATATGTGTGCATGCTCTGTCTGCATGTATGTGTATGTAGCATATACTTACAGTACCCAAAAAGGCCAGAAGAGGGCATTAGATTCCCTGCAACAGGAGTTAAAGATGGTTGTGATCCACGATTTGGTTGTTGAGAATTCATTCAACCAGGTCTTGTGGAAAAGCAGATAGTGTTCTGCTGAGCCATCTTTCCATTCTAGAAAGGAAAAAAATTTTTTAGAGACAATGCAATATATCTACTCACTTAGCTAATATTTAGACTTTTTTTTCCCTGACAATCTCAGGAATAATAAACTTATTATAAGAATCATATGACAGAGTGACAGAGTAGTGCACATATAAAGAGGAGAATTTATTTTCACCAGAGTGCTCCCCATTGCTGCCCAGTGTGGCGAGTGCCATCTACAGCATTCTGAAGGAAATCCACACTCTTGGTGGTGGTCCAGGGAATAAGAGAATATGGTGTTGAGGCTGGTGGGTCCCAGTGACAGTATCTGCCTATCTGCTTGTGTATCATAGCACTGACAGCCCTTCACCCAGATTGGCGCAGGAATGTCAGGGACAGCCCCCAGCCCCAGCTGGTTCTCCTCCTCATATGACTGAAGAGGCCCACAAAGTGGAGGTTCTGCTGGTGGCAGAGAACCTACGGATACCCTATTGGCCTTTCTTCCAAATTGAAATGTATGCCCTGGATTTAGACGTGTCCCTGTGATGTGTCCATATGCCTTAGGAGGCACACCTGAACCCCAGTGTGACTGGAGAACTGTGTATATAGTGAGGGTTTCCTATGTTCTGCACATTCTCCAGATAGGAGTACAATGTATTGCAACACAGAGGTGCTTTGATAAGGCCCTGAGTTCTCGTGCTGCTGAGTGGTCTTAGACTCTTCAAGGACCATGGTCTGGGTATTTTTTCCTAGTGATTATTTATGCCCTTGGAAAACTGAGGTCATGGTAAGTCTTAAACTTGAAATTGTAATATATTGCCAAATACAATGATTGTCACAGGTCTTGAGGAATTAAGACTTTTGTGAGAAAGTAATATTTCAGCTGAGATGTAGAGTAAGACCCTAAGAAGAAGGGATACTATGTTCTTGAGTACGAGAGTAGCAGAATGATTAACGAGACAAAAATGTCATAGTAGTTTTTGGCTTTGGACCATATTAGCAATTTTGTCCTCTGCTTATTATTTGTTATTGTTTGACTGTTAGATTGGTTTGTTTTGTTTGTTTTGTTTTTTTAAGACAGTTTTTCTGTGTGTAGCCCTGGCTGTCCTGGAGCTCACTCTGTAGACTAGGCTGTCCTTGCACTCAGAATCTGCCTGCCTCTGACTTCTGAATGCTGGGATCATAAGTGTAGGTTAGAGTTTTAATTCGGGAAGTTCTACAATAGAAGGCTCTTTAGTGTATGACGTCTGTAGCCAATGGGAACGTGAAATATTGGTGCGATCACTGAACCAAAGGGATTGTGTTCTGTGACTTTGGTACTTTGTTTTGCTTTTTTGTTTCATAGTAAATACTTTCTCTCTGTTTTAAAAAAAAAAAAAAGAAGGAAAAGGTTATTTTCAGATGGGAAAATAATGGAAAGTGGGAAGGGTGACTGTTCATGTAAACCACACTGAAGACGGCGGTACAACAATAGGCAGAACTAATGGAGTTTTCTTCTGTTTTGGACACGGGACTTTTTGCATGCTACCATTCTACCAATACATCCCCAGACCTTAGATTTGTTGTTGTTGTTGTTGTTGTTGTTGTTGTTGTTGTTGTTGTTTGTTTTTTGAGACAGGGTTTCTCTGTATAGCCTTGGCTGTCCTGGAACTCACTTTGTAGACCAGGCTGGCCTCGAATTCAGAAATCTGCCTGCCTCTGCCTCCCGAGTGCTGGGATTAAAGGCGTGCGCCACCACCGTTCGGCTCAGACCTTAGAATTCTTAATTGTTTTTAAAGGGTTTGTTAGATTAAACAGGTATTTTATGTTGGTGCTATGTATAATTATAAACTAAAAATGGTTAATTTTTCTCAATTGTATATGTTCCTTGTATCAGTAAGCTATGGCCTAGCAAATAGTTTTTATATGCATATTTTATATATGAAGTTTTATTCCTTTCTCTGTTGATAAAATAATTTATAAAATATAATCTTGAAGTGACATTGTTACATGTTTTCAAAATTGGCTGTCGTTGTGTCATGTAAATTATTTTAGGTTTCAAAGATGTTGGTGATCATTCAAAAGACACAGAGAGCTATGAGTATGACTTGATTGGAGTGACTGTTCACACAGGAACAGCAGACGGTGGGCACTATTACAGTTTCATCAGAGACATAGTCAATCCACATGCCTATAAAAACAATAAGTGGTGAGTTTTTAGTGTTTTTCTTTAAAAAAGTATCCCAGTTCTAAGGATATAAGTTTATGGTAGTTCTTTGGATGAATTCTTGGTTTCATGGAAACTTTCTATGAAATTAGGCAAAAATATTAAATCCTTTTTTCTTTATATATACGTCTTGTCTGTATAGGTAGGCAGATGGATCAGTGGATTCATAGAAGTCAGACTTGGTTCAAGTTGTCATACTTGACAGCAGTTATCTGCTGAGCCATCTTGGTGGTTCACAAAAAGAAGCTTTTTCGTTCAAGGCAACTTTCAAATGAATAGAAATTAGTTCTTAAGTTTATGGATGGGTCAAACATTTTGAGAATTTAATGTATGTGTTTCTTTGAAAAATGAGCTTTTTGTTAACAATCATAGGAAATTCACAGGAAAAATTGTTCCCTGCAAATCTTGTTCACTCTTTCAGGAGCTGTTTACAGAACACCTTCTGTTGAGTGGTTACAGAGTGCTTGCTTTGTGTGCTGTGCAGAAGTTACCTACATCTGTTCTGTTTGTTCTCCTTACTTTACTCCTTCCACATGTTTTTTTTTAAATCAAGTGAGGATCAGTCACTTGAGGATAGTACCCTGTGTACAGGGACTGTATGTGTGATTAGGCCTTCTTCTAATTGTTGGAAATACTGCTTTAGACAGAATACACAGCTGCTGTCGTTGGTCTGCATGCAGTTTTCAGAATAGTTATATTTAGCTCTTGATCTGATTCTTTCAGGCATCATTGCCAAAGTGTCCCTTTTTAAAAATATGTCATCCCACTTTTTTCCTTCAAACCTCTCCCATGTGCTTTTTCATCTATTTGGATTTATATCCACGAGAAAGTTGAATTGCTCTGCTCATATATTTTTAAATGATGTCTATCTATATCTTATCACATTGCTTAATCTTTCTTCATTACTTTGTTTGATTTTAAGCACACTTTTATATTTGGTAATATCCAGTAATTATTGAATCTGTAAGATTGTGAGAGTGCATGTGCCCTAGGGATAGATACCAGTGTCTCACATATGTGAAGCAAATGTTCTATTATTGAGCTACAGTCCCCAAATCAGATGTGCTAGGTTTTTAAGTGGTTTTGATTGTTAAAAATTACACTCCCAATTTCTAGATTAGAGTTCCAAAATAAGAATCTACTGAAATTTACCTTACCAAATAATTTGACTAAGACACCTAAGTATTTATTTTAAATAATAAATACTATGTAAATACAGGGATACCCAGTACATACACATTTGATCAGTACTGTTTGCTCTATTATAGGTATCTTTTTAATGATGCTGAGGTAAAGCCTTTTGATTCTGCTCAACTTGCTTCTGAATGCTTTGGTGGTGAGATGACGGTAAGTTTGATTTAGAAACTGTAAATGGTTTTTAACTTTCTAGTAAATTATAAATTCAGCAACATACTCAACTCTCATTACACCTGCTATCAATTCAATCTAATATTTATTTGTTATGTGTTTGATGTATATACTGGGCACTAAGAAATGTTTAAAAGTTGTTATTTCTACCTTCAACTATAGATTTATTTTTTAAAAGATGAAAAAATAAATCATAACATAAAAATCAGATTACAGAGGAAGAATAATTATGATTAAACATACTGGTTATTCAAAAAGTCTATGAACTTGGGAGACAGATGCAGGTGGATTTCTGAATTCTAGGCCAGCCTGGTCTACAGAGTGAGGACCTTATACATATTAGGAGGGAAGTTCTCTTCCACTAAACTACATTCCCTATTCATCTATATAGGATTTCTATGAATGTACTGGTATTTTGAAGTTATTTACGAGGTTACTTTGAAGTTTAACATAGGTGTTTTATGAATTGATGTTTGTACTTTTTTTCCTACAGACAAAAACCTATGATTCAGTTACAGATAAATTCATGGACTTTTCCTTTGAAAAGGTGATAATTCTTTTCCTATGTAATAATTTAACAATCTTCTATATTATTTAATTTTATATTATACTTTGTCAAAAATTAAAGTATGTTTTCTCCTTGCTTCATAAAGACACATAGTGCATATATGCTGTTTTACAAACGCATGGAACCAGAAGAAGAAAATGGCAGAGAATACAAATTTGATGTTTCATCAGAATTACTAGAGGTAAACATTACTTTGATTTTAGCAGTAGTTTAAATTACATTAGGTGTTTGTGCAAAAAATACTTTAGTATAAAAGCAAGTAGTACAGCATTAATGTCTATAATCCCAATTAGATCTTAGCATACTTACAAAAAAAATTATAACAATACTGTCCCACAATAGGTGAGTGAAATATATATGAGGTAGTTGGGAAGTGGTTCAGCATGTAAGAGTACTTGCTGCTTTTTCAGAGGACCCAAGTTCAGTTCCCAGCACCCTTGCCTGGGAACTCACAACCACTGTTGGCTTCGGCTCCATAGTCTGACACTTTCTTCTGGACCCTGAAAATATCTGTTCTTAAATATATACTTAACTTTTTCAGGCACATGCATGCGCATGTGCACCTGTGTATACAGACACATACACACTCATACACGCACTCATACACACACGCCCCTCAAATTCTGTAAGCAAAATAGTGCTTATAGATATATTTAGTAATTAAATGAAGATATATTGCTGTGATGTTGAGTGAGTAGAGAAAGAAAAGCCAAACATTAGGTTAAACAATCAGCATATTTGAAAATACATTATAGTAGTTTAACATTTAAATATACATTCAGTTTATTTTAAAGTACCAAAAGACCTGTACGAGAAACAAGCTGACCTACTCTGGAAATAGAACTACAAGCATTGACTCTACTATGAGACATACTATGCTTAGGTCCAAAGCAAAGACTAGAGCCTGGGTCTCACTAGATAACCAGAAATACAAGTGAATCTAGAAATAAGACCATGACTGAGGGTAAGGTTTGGGAGAGGGCTAAGCTGAATGTTCTCATTCCTTTTTAGCATTGTAGATATCAATGGTCTAGAAATAAAAACTGAAGCACTAGGAATTCAGGGACTAAGCCTGTAATTTCCCAGCTACCCTGAAATACGCCCTAATACAGCAGACTAGAAAGGCAAGTAGAGGTAGTTGGATGCTTTTAATGGAGAATCGAAGTGGTATTATCAATTGCGAATGAACATACTTGCTGCCTAGAACACTTAAGTGTGTGCAGAGGACTGCTGTGATTTTAAGGCTGCTCACAGTGTCAGCTCTTCTTTTAAAAGTAAAAGAAAGAAAACATTTTTCCATTTTGAAATCTTAAATTTCAAAATGTTTGGCTAATCAAATTAGCAATGACAATATTTCAAACAGAAGTTTGTTTTTATAACTTAGTGAGTTTGGGGCACATGTTTTGGATACTCAAGGCACCCACTACCAAAAGATCATGTATGACAAAGGCTGGAAGCATGGTTTGAGTTTTCTTTCTTTTTTTTTTATAAACATTTATTTATTTATTATATGTAAGTACACTGTAGCTGTCTTCAGACACTCCAGAAGAGGGTATCACATCTCATTGTGAGCCACCATGTGGTTGCTGGGACTCGGGACCTTCAGAAGAGCACTCAGCGCTCTTAACCGCTGAGCCATCTCGCCAGCCCATGGTTTGAGTTTTCTAAGGAATAATGGGACAGAAAAATAGCAGCATTGTTTTACTTGAGTTCAAAAAATGTTTTTTGTTTAATGTCCAATTGAAATCACAAAATTTTTATTTCCAAATTTTAAATTCTGTCTTCATCAAAATATAGTATGCCGCCAGGCATGGTGGCGCACGCCTTCAATCCCAGCACTCAGGAGGCAGAAGCAGGCAGATTTCTGAGTTCAAGGCCAGCCTTGTCTACAGAGTGATCTCCAGGACAGCCAGGGCTAGACAGAGAAACCCTGTCTCGAAAAACCAAAAAAAAAAAAAAAAAAGATATATATAGTATGCCTTTTCTTATGCTCTTTAGACATGATTTCACAGCTTATACTTCAAAATTTTTATGAATAATGGTAAATGCTTATGACTACTGAGGTATTTGAGATAAATAACAAGTTTTAAAAGGGCAGGTTGTGGGGCTGAAGCAATGACTAAGTGGTTAAGAGCATGTGTTGCTACTACAGAAGACCTGGGTTTGGCTCCCAGCACCTTTGTGGTAGCTCACAGTCCCCAGTAACTCTACTTGTAAGAGTTCCAACCCCCTCTACTGTTATACATATGTGTATACACATACACTCATACACATCAAATAAAACTTTTTTTTAAAAAAGGAGGTGGAGTTAGGGGCCACCTTTTTTTTTTTTTTTAAGATTAATATATATTTTCATGTGTGTGCTTTGCCTGCATTTGTGTGTCTGGTGCCGCGGAGGTCAGAAGGCCATATGGGCTTCCTGGAACTGAATTTGTGGATGCTTATGAGCCAGTAGGTAGGAGTTGAGAACTGAACCAGTTCCTCACAAGAATGACAAATGCTCTTAATTGCTGAGCCATGTCTCAAATTCTAGTAACTACTTTTCGTTTTTTTTTTTTGTTTTTGTTTTTCCCTTGTTCCGGTCAATCCCCGCCCGCTTCGCTCGACCCCGCTCGCTCCCGACGGCTCCGCTCGCTCTGGCCAGCCCTACTTGGTCCTGGCTGCCCCCTTCCCTCTTGTTCCAGCCAGCCCCGGCCGTCCTGGTTGGCCCCACTCACTCCCGCCCCGCTAGCTCTGGGTTTGGCTCTGCTCGCTCAGGACAGCCCTGCTCGCTCTGGTTGGTCTCTCCGGTCCAAGGATTCATTTCTTATTATTCTTCATAAGTACGTTGTAGCTGACTTCAGACACACCAGAGAAGGGCGTCAGATCTTGTTATGGGTGGTTGTAAGCCACCATGTGGTTGCTGGGATTTAAACTCATCACCTTTGGAAGAGCAGTCGGGTGCTCTAACCCGCTGAGCCATCTCACCAGCCCCCTAGTAACTACTTTTATATTAAGTATACTTGGAAGAAAAAAATCAACGTGAATTTTAATGCATATTTTTTGGTTTGGTAAATTTGTAAGTTTTTAGGCTATACCTTTTCTTGTTTGAAAAAAAGTATTGGTAAAATATATTAAACTGCTTTCTGATAAATTCCAACATTTTTTTTTTCTCCAGTGGATTTGGCATGATAACATGCAATTTTTACAAGACAAAAACATTTTTGAACACACTTATTTTGGGTAAGTTTCAGTAAATTTAGTATTTTTTTTCTTTTCTAAAGTCTTGTGTAAAAATTTAATTAACTCTTTTTAAATTCCAGGTTTATGTGGCAGCTGTGCAGTTGTATTCCAAGTACATTACCAGATCCTAAAGCTGTGTCCCTAATGACAGCGAAGGTGATGATTAGCTCAGATAGCTTTGTCAAATTTATTGCTTTACAATAATTGAGTCTTTCATGCTTAATTGTATCTTTTTTTTAACAGTTAAGTACTTCCTTTGTATTAGAGACATTCATTCATTCAAAAGAGAAGGTATGTGTGTTTTTTCTGTAGATTTGTGTGCCCATCATCATCATCAATATCATTTTAATTATGTTTTGGTGTTTGTTATCATTGACATAAAGTCCGTATCTTGACTATTTTTTATTTTCCTTTTTAAGCCAACAATGCTTCAGTGGATTGAACTACTGACCAAACAATTTAATAATAGTCAAGCAGCCTGTGAGGTAAGGTTACAACCAACATTGCACAGCTTAAAATTCTCTAGTTGGAAAGCTGTTTTTTGGTTTTTTTTGTTTTTAAATGAAGCCAAAAAAATTGCTTTTATCTGTTATGAATCTCATGTAAGTTGTTCCTAATATTTGGTCACTTAGAAAGTTACAGCTTATATTTCAAACCTGCTATAAAGATTAGGTTAATTTGCCGGGCGTGGTGGCGCACGCCTTTAATCCCAGCACTCGGGAGGCAGAGGCAGGCGAATTTCTGAGTTCGAGGCCAGCCTGGACTACAAAGTGAGTTCCAGGACAGCCAGGGCTATACAGAGAAACCCTGTCTCGAAAAAAAAAAAAAAAAAAAAAAAAAAAAATTAGGTTAATTCATTTCATAGACTTTGATCTGCCCTCTAGTGTATGGCACAGCGGTTAAGAGCACTGACTGCTCTTCCAGAGGTCCTGAAATCAATTCTCAGCAACTACATGGTGGCTCACAGCCATCTGTAATGGGATCTGACACCTTCTGGTGTGTCTGAAGACAGATACAGTGTACTCACACACATGAAAGGAAGAAAGGAAAAAAAAAAAGGAAGACTTTACCGGGCGTAGTGGCGCGCCTTTAATCCCAGCACTCGGGAGGCAGAGGCAGGCGGATTTCTGAGTTCCAGGCCAGCTTGGTCTACAGAGTGAGTTCCAGGACAGCCAGGGCTACACAGAAAAACCCTGTCTCGGAAGAAAAAAAAAATACAAGTATAAAAACAAATTTCAGTTTCAGTGTCATCCTGTAGAACTATAATCCATGCACACAGGTGGGAGAAACAGAAAAATCATGAGTCAAGGCCAGTCTGGGCTGGAGATGGACGGACACACACACACACACACACACACACACACACACACAGGGGGTGGGGGGAGGAGAGAGAGAAGAAAGAAAAATATATATTAGAGAGAGTAAGGTTAGCCTGAGTTGTACAGTGAGACCTGGACTTGCAATGAAGGTCAGTGATAGTTGTTCACATACATTCATAGATCCCTAACTCCCTCCCCTCCCCTCCCTTTCAGTCTTCAGTACTGGGATTACAGGTGTACAGCACCATGCCTAACTGATGCTTGTATTCTAAATCTAGGGCTAAACTCCCATCCTCTGATACTTATTTACCCTTTTTTTATTATTTTGATTTGAACTAAAAGTAATCATCTTGTCTCCAGTTTGTGAATGCTGGAATTACAGGTGTGTTACCACCATATCTAGCTCTTAACCAATTTTTATTTTCATATAAAATAATACACGTAGAAGCTAGCAAGATGGCTAATGGCACTTGGTGCACAAGCCTCAAGGCCTGAATTCAGTCCCTAGGGATCATTTAATGATGGGAGAAGTTAGTTGTCTTTTGAGTCCATCTGTCCCACATGTCTGAACATATATTCCATACACATATATATACAGAATGGTAACACACATAACAAACTTTTTTGATTGGGGGTGTGGTGTTTGAGACAGGGTCTCTCTGTGTAGCCCTGGCTGTACTGAAACTCACTTTGTAGACCAGGCTGGCCTCAAACTCAGAAATTGGCCTGCCTCTGCCTCCCAAGTGCTGGGATTAAAGGCGTGAGCCACCACTGCCCAGTCTTACACACTAGATTTCTTTTTTTTTTTTTTTAACATTTATTTATTTACTTTATTTATTTATTTTCCCTTGTTCCGTTCAACCCCACTCACTCCGGCTGGCCCTGCTTGCTCCGGTTGGCCCTGCTTGCTCCAGCCGTCCCCGTTCGGCTCCGCTCACTCCAGACAGCCCCACTCACTCTGGTTGGTCTCTCCAGTCCAAGGATTCATTTCTTATTATTCTTCATAAATACGCTGTAGCTGACTTCAGACACACCAGAGGAGGGCGTCAGATCTTGTTACGGGTGGTTGTAAGCCACCATGTGGTTGCTGGGATTTAAACTCATCACCTTTGGAAGAGCAGTTGGGTGCTCTAACCCGCTGAGCCATCTCACCAGCCCCACTAGATTTCTAAAAAGGCTCATATATATCCTGGTAGATCAATTTAGGCCCACTTTTATTTCCTCCCTGTTATAAGAAAACTGTGTCCCTATAGATGACAACTGAAGTACTATCTTAGTATAATCATTGATTAAAAACAAAAAAAGCTATAATTCTTCCTAGTAATGCAAGATTTTGGATTTTTTTTTTTAAGAAATGGAAGATAGTGGCACAGGGGTTAAAAGATGAAATTAGTTGAGTTTTTGCTCTCTTATATCCTGTAATTTTAGCTTGTGGCATTGTAAAAAGAAAATCTGATCAGTAGAAGTTGCATATAATTTTTAAATAACATGGGAAAAAGCCAAAATTAAATGTTGCTTTGCTTGCTACACAGCTTCCACAAAGAGAAATTTTCTGTTCCTAGGCACTCTCTCTGGCTCTGGCTTTAAGAGTGTATGCTTACAGAGCATACTAAGAAATACCATCTGGTTTGGTTTGGTTTGGTTTGGTTTTGGTGTTTTGAGATAGGGTTTCTCTGTGTAATCCTGGCTATCTTTGAATTATTAGTAGTAGATCAGCATGGCCTTGATCTCAAAGATCTGCCTGCCTCTGCCTCTGCCTCAAGTGCAGGGATTAAATATGAGTGCTTCATATTTTTAATAATAAATATTCAGTATATCTGTTTAACAGATGAGAACTTTAAAAAATTATAACCACAGTTCAGTTTCTCCAAATAAAATTAAGCAGTGTGGTTAGTGTTCTCTGTTGCCAACAAGCTGTTTGCAGTTGGTTTAAATGAGTGCATTTAAGTTTCTCTGTATTGTCACAGTTTATTTCTGTCTCCATGCCACTTTCTGTTTTTTTAAGTACCTCAGATTGTCTTCTTGTACAGTAATGGGGTGATTATATTATAGGACATCTGGGTCATGTCCTATAATGAAGATTTAAGATTTTTGTAACAATTAGACAAGCCATTTTAGTCAAATGAAGCTAAAATAATGGAAATAAAAAGTAAATATCCTTATCTCTGGCTTATCTCATTTAACAAGTATTGTTTGAATATTAAATCATGTTCTATTTTCTTACAGTGGTTTTTAGACCGCATGGCTGATGATGACTGGTGGCCAATGCAGATACTAATTAAGTGTCCAAATCAAATTGTGAGACAGGTAAGAAAAGATTTTTGAAAAGAGAAGGGACTTTCACTTTATTGTAAATTGGCCTATGAATGGCATTGAAAATAATTTGCAAAGCTCTGTCTCCTGTCTGTCTCCTTTGTTTTCATCAGCTCTTTTAACACAACTGCCACTATGAAGTGACGTGAACTTTTTTTCATTATAAAATAAATAAGACCAGATGTTATTGCCGGTTCATTTCTTGTCCTTATAGAGTCTACCTTGAGTAGTGTAATACAGCATTACACATATAGGGTAAATTCTTTCTTGTGCCAAATGAATCCATTTGTTTTTCTTAAATTAGAAAAGTTATCCAGGGAATGTTTAAACATTATTTAAAAGTCATGTTTCATATATCAAAAACCTAATCTGAGGTAGAGAGATGGCTCAGTGGTTAAGAGCACTGACTGCTTTTCCTGAGGTCCTGACTTCAATTCCCAGCACCTACATGGTGGCTCACAACCATCTATAATGGCACCCATTTTGTCTTTTGGTGTGTCTAAAGACAGTGACATCGTACTCATATACATAAAGCAAATAATTAAATCTTTAAAAAAAAAAAAAAAAACAAACCTTTAATCTGGGTTATGCCACTTACCAGTTGTTATTGAAGGACACTTACCTTGTTGAAGGACAATATTCTACATAGAGAAACTTTTCTAAATAAGCCTTTAGCAAGTATATTCCTAAGAGAAGTCTTATATTTTAAAATTCACCCAAAACTGAGTATAAAGTTTCATTATTTTTGTAGTATATTCACAGAATCAATAGCCACTGTGTAATCTTGAGACATCCATTACCTCCTAAAGAATCTCTAGTGGTTTTCCCTATATTAGTCTCTTAACTGCTATTCTGCTCTTCATCTCTATGGATTGTTGTGTTTTTAACATTTGTATTGAGTCATGGTAATCTCTTTTGTGAATGGCTGCTTTGACTTAATTCTTTAAGATTTGTCTATGTTGGGGCTGGTGAGATGGCTCAATGGGTAAGAGCACCCGACTGCTCTTCCGAAGGTGATAAGTTCAAATCCCAACATCCACATGGTGGCTCACAACTATCCGTAACAAGATCTGGCACCCTCTTCTGGAGTGTCTGAAGACAGCTACAGTGTACTTACATATAATAAATAAAATAAATCTTAAAAAAAAAAAAAGATTTGTCTATGTTAGAGGTATGTCTGGAACTGGATATGGTGTCTTATGCCTCTAATCCCAACATTTAGGAGACTGAATCTTAGGAAGATTACCATTAGTTTGAAAACAGCTCAGGCTAAAACAGTGAGACCTTTCTTAACAAACAGGAAAAATAAAATAACCTAGCCATACTTCATCTCTCCCTCCCCCCACCCCCAGCTAATATTCCATTGACTAGATTAAAACATTTTATTGATTCACTAGTTGAACATTTGAGATTTCTAGTTTTCGTTTACTGAAGCAGAGTCTGACTATATAACTACCCATCCTGGAACTCACTAGGTAGATAAACCAGGCTGGCTTAGAACTTGAGCATTCCTCCTATCTCAGACTACAGAACACCAGTATTGTAGGATGTGGCCCTCCATCCTGCTTTATTTCTACTTTGGACTGTTTGGATGCAGATATGGCCATCTGCCCATAAGATTTTGTTCTGATCTCTATTTTAATTTTGTTTTGGTATATATTTAAAAGGGGAATTTGGTATATATTTAAAACAGGTTATATAGTCATTTTTGTATTTAACATTTTTCATTCTACCAGAGTCTGCAGCACCACATTTCTCTTAATGGATATATGTGGATTTCCGTTTCATTATATCTTCTCCAAAACATATGTACAAACTGAGGAGATTTCTTAAGATTTAGAGTTTGATATCTATGTTACTAAAACCAGTAGTTTGAGTTTCCTCTCTTAGCATAAAGCTGAATTTTTAAAAATAATTTTCTGCAGCTGAGGATTATACTCCAGACCTTGGTGCATGCTGAAATTCACACCACTGTTGAGCTATGCCCCTGACTGATGCTTTTTAAATAGGGTCTTACTATATTTGAATACATCCCAGAATTGCTTCAAATGTGGTCCTCATGTTCCTGCTTCCTGTATACTATACTGTATGTGTGCGCCAGACACCTCTAAATCTGTTATGTCTGTTACTTAATGTGAGTTTCTCCTTTGAAGATGTTTCAGCGTTTATGTATCCATGTGATTCAGAGACTGAGACCTGTTCATGCTCATCTCTATCTACAACCAGGAATGGAAGATGGGTAAGAAGATCTTTTACAACCAAGTCTTCTGAAGTATCTATAAGTAGATATTTGGAATATAGAAATTTGTCTCTAATAATATATATCTCAAGAAAGGAAGATTTTTTAAAATTTTTAACTAAGTGCATCTTTAAGATGAACCTACTAACCTTTTGTTTGGATTGATTTAGTTCCAGTAATGAGAGGATAACGACTTACATTATTGAAATTGGTATTCGCTTTACAGAATTAAAGGATTGGATTTTTAAAAATTGTTCTAGCATACTGGCACACACTTTTAATCCCAAGCCATCCACGGCCACACAGCCAGACTCTGTCACAAAAACAAAACAAAACAAATCAAAAAACAAAAACCAAAAAAGCAGTTTTCATCCTAGTCAATATATGTCTACATATTTATTGTGTTCTCTGAAGTGTATTTGTTTTTATTTTCAGGTCAGATGATATGGATGCCTCAGTAGAAGATATTGGTGGTCGTTCATGTGTTACTCGATTTGTTAGAACACTGTTACTAATTATGGAACATGGTGTAAAACCTCACAGCAAACATCTTACTGAGTATTTTGCTTTCCTTTATGAATTTGCCAAAATGGGTGAAGAAGAGGTAAGGCTAATTCTTGTTTGATTTTAGTTTTGAATTATATACCCTTTTAAGATTTCCAATTTGTTTTTTATTTAAAATTTTAAATTGTTTGTTTTTTAGAGCCAGTTTCTACTTTCATTGCAAGCCATATCTACAATGATACATTTCTATATGGGAACCAAAGGACCTGAAAATGTAAGTCCAGTTGTGTTCTGTGTCAGTGCAGCAGGGGCCATTCTTCTAGTGGTTCACATCATGTAGGATCGTGACAAGTTCTAGAAACTTTTAAAGTCCCTTTGTCTTTTTGTATTTGGTAGCATTAAGGGTCCTAGATTTGTTGGTCTGTTATTATAGTTCACATATGGAGTAGTAAATCAAATTAAGTGTTAAGTTGTTTCATTGGTAAATCTCAAACAAAGCAGACTTTATTTTCATCCTAGGAGCCACAGCTTAACTATAGGGTCTGCAAAGGAATGTGTTGTTTCAATTTGTGGTTTGTATTGTCACATTTTTAAGTTTTTTTAGAGTCTCTGAAAGTTTCTGTAGCTGATAAATTTAATAATATATTAACATATAGATAGATTTTGTCTGTGCAACTACATTTCATGATCTGTGTGCAACATCTCATCCAACCCTGCTCATATCCCTAAGAAGTATAGTTTTTATGTCTGTAATACAGATGAAGCAACTGAAGCTTAGAGAAGTTCACTTGTTTTAGATCACTGAAACTCAGACTACTGATTGAAAACTGTATGAGTTGGTTTTAATCTAATTCGAGCCCATATAGCTGTTGGGTTGACAGCAGTGGCAGCTGATGTTGTTTCTCTCCTCTCCCTGCCTCTGTTCTTTCCTTCTTTCATTGAGACAGAATCTCACGTATCCTAGACTGAACTTAAACTTAATAATCTCTTGCCTTAGCCAATTGAGTACCACCATTCCTAACAGTCTCTTGAGTTTCAGAGTTCATATGAGTATCTTTGGAAATAACTACTACTTAGATTATCTAGATTAGAAATTAATATGTCTTTTGTATGTGCGACTGACATTTTTACTCACAGGAAATACTGTTTTATCATCATTTTTTCATCTCAATTATTCAAAGAGCTTGATTCCAGTAAAACAAAAGTTATTAAAGGGTCTGTCTTAGTTAGGGTTCTACTGCTGTGAATAGATACCATGACCAAACCAACTCATACAAAAACAACATTTAATTGGGGCTGGCTTACAGGTTCAGAGATTCAGTTCATTATCGTCAAGGTGGGAGCATGGCAGCATCGCAGCATCCAGGCAGTTGTAGCGCTGGAGTAGCTGAGAGTTCTACTTCTTCATCTGAAGGCTTCTAGGAGAAGACTGGCTTCCAGGCAGTTAGGACAAGGGTCTAATAGCCCACACCCACAGTAACACATCTACTCCAACAAGGCCACACCTCCCTATAGTGCCACTCCCCAGGCCAAGCATATACAAACCATCACAGGGTCTATCCAACATAAATATTTTTGAGAACTATTGCTTTGCATAGTCCTCCTGCTTACCTAACACTGTTCTGATTGTCATTCAGGCAGTATCAGGTTAAGGTCTAACCTTTGAATGATTTTACCTAGTATATACTCCTGCTGTGTTTTTCTGTTAGTTACACTAAAACAAGACAGCTGTTTTTAATATGTTATTAGAACTAATCACACATTAAAATTGAATTTTGTTCTGATTAGCCTCAAGTTGAAGTATTGTCAGAGGAAGAAGGGGAAGAAGAGGAGGAAGAAGAAGACATCCTCTCTCTGGCAGAAGAAAAGTACAGGCCTGCCGCCCTTGAAAAGATGATAGCTTTAGTTGCTCTTTTGGTTGAACAGTCTCGCTCAGAAAGGTGAAATGCTTCAACATTCAAAATGCTTACAGCGTGTTTGCCTTTATTTTTTATACATAATTGTTCTATCACTATTCGGTTTTTATTACATAAATCTTTTAAAATAATAATTTCGCTTCAACTCTTGTGGCTCACGAATTTCAGTCCTTTCTATATAACTCGTCTGAGTCGTGCTAGAAGCAATTATTGAAGAAATCTAAGTAAAATATCTGGCAAAATTAAATGGACATTCATTCTTTACCCCAGCAACTATACTTCCAGGGATTCGCCCCCAAAACAGAAAGATATTTATGGAGAGGTAATTATTAAAATACCATTTGTAGTATCAAAAAGTTGGAGACAGCCAAATGTTCTTCAGAAGGGGACTAGTCATTGACAAATTAAGGAATCCATTCAGTCCCCAGTAGTTGTCTGTCTGCCTGTTTGTTTGTTTGGTTTTTGTGTTTTGGGTTATTTTTGTTTGGTTGGTTGGTTTTTTATGAAATGTGGAATTCATCTGTGTTACCATATAGAAATCTTTATTATACACACACATCCTCTCTTTTCCTCTTCTCCTTTCAAAAGACAAGGTAGAGAAGATTATATATATTTGCAACTTTTAGGCAAAGGGAAGTTAAGAAAGAGAAAGTACGTGTATATAGCCAATCCTCATTATGCATTCCCCGTTTACAAAGTCACTCGCTTGCTCAATTTATCTGTAATGCTAAAAAGTCAATCCCTGGGGAGCTTTCACAGTTATTATCTGCAGACACGTATGTATTCAGAATGGTGAAAAATTGGAGTTTCCTGGCACATGCTTTCCCAGCTGAGGTCAAACAAGGCAGTATGATCTGCTGTCTTGTGTTGCTTTTCATGTTGTAAACAAATGTACTTTTTATGATGTATGCCACATTTAAAAAAAAAATTTGTGCTTTTCCTTTGGTTATGTCACTGTTTAAATGGTTCCTAAGAATAGTACTGAAGTGCTATTTATTTAGTGTTGCTGAGCTTAAGAAAGGCTGTGATGTCCTTCAGAGTGGGAATGAATATAGTAGATACACTTCATTCAGGCATGAGTTCCAATGCTGTTTGGCTGTAAGTTCAATTTTAATTAATTAATCATAGATATAAACTAAGATGTCATTAAGCAGAATCATCTGTAAAATATGGTAATGTATTATTGCTCAGCTGATAAATATGTGTTAACATGTCCACAGGGACCTAGTTCTGTGTTTTATTTCCATACCAATGATGATTTGGTTTTTGGTAATTCATTGTACCATTTTATAGAATGTGACTACTCAAATATCAAGAATTAGCTATAAATCAAATCATCAGTTAATATGATCTTGAGAGAAAACAAGGTGAAAGGCACAGAAATGGAAGCTTGATAAAACCAAATGTTTTTGTTTTGTAGCTTTAGTTTTGAATCCTGTAAATGTTTTGTATAATTATAATTATATAAGAAGCAGTATTTTAAAGTCAAAGTGGAGGTGATACAGCACAGCAGACGAATTAAACAGCATGTTAACTTACAACAGGATGTACATAAACGAGAAGAAGTAATTGCAAAATTATTTTAAGCTGTCTTAATAATCGTGTTGTTATTAATATAATTAGAATTATTCTGGAAGTATTATGTGTTCAGGAACTGGGCAAGAAGTGAGTGAGATCCTTGGAATGGTTTTATTTATTTACTTATTTATCTATTTATTTATTTTGTTTTTTGAGAAGCATGGAGACTAAACAGACTATTCTGGGGTTTATGTTTAAAAGACTCAACAGTGTACTGTAGGAGTTTCTGTTGCTTTTGTGTTGGACAAGGTACACACCAAAGTAAGAATTACTATGCTGGAATGTAAAACACATCAAGATGCTTACAGTGATAATCCCAGGATGGTACCAGAAAAGAAAACTTGAAAAACTTGTTGGCAACGTTTGAAATATACTGAGACATGAAATCTTTCTTTTGAAAACTGATAAAAGGAAATGGTGTAAAGGATATGTTTATCTTACTGCAAGAAATAAACGTTCATGTCAACTGAGTGGCGAATGATACATCGATAACAGATGTTTCAACTAATAAATGAGCAAGGAGTGTTGGAATTAGAAAATCACTATTTTGTGACCCTAAATGAGATAATGCTTCCAAGGTCATCACTGGTGGAACCCCTTCTTTATGTGTTTCCCTGAGGAAAGTCCACATCACAACCTACAAAATATCCTTGATTAAAAAGTGAAGCCTAAATCTGATCAAGTCTTTAGATCTGTCTACTATTTTACAGGAACAGAGGAATGTGCTTAAAACAACACCATCAGGATTCATTTAGCAAACCAAAAATATTGGAATTGCTACAGGACAAACAAGCTGCTTTCTTCAAAGGATAAATTGCAGTAAAGTTCCAAGGGAACCCAATAGATTAAACATTTTAAAGACATTAAGAGCAATTGTAACAAAAGACTTTGATTCAGGTCCAGACTGAAACAAATTAACTATAAAGTTTTTTAAACACTTTAGGAAATGTGTACACTAATAATACAAGGTAGAAAAGATTTGTTGCTTGAGGCATGAATAGTGGTACTGCGGTTATATTTTTTGAAACTTACCTGAGATGATGTATTGAGGTTTATGGATTAAATGGTAAAAAAGAACCAAACACCTGGAATTTGCCTCAGCATAATGTATATTGAATGACTGGTGGTAAAAGTGAAACAGGATTAGCTATGCTTCAGGTGAATTTGAACTTGAGTGATAGGATACATGACATTCCCCTATTTTTTAAAAAACATACCTGAATAAGTTAAACATCCTTTAAATTATACAGTAAAACTAATATTCCTTAGAATTTCAGAAAAAATAGCTGTCAAAATAAAATTACACCCATTTTAGCATTTTAATATATTAATTTTATTGATTTAATGAAATAGAAATAAGGTAGACTCTGTGTTCCATGGTCCAGTCTTGGAAAATTGCCTAAGATGCTTAGCATGGAAATCTAGCAATCAAACACTTCTCCTGTCCCCATATTTTATGGTGGCAGGTTGATATGGTTATAATAAACTTGACAGGTTTCATGCATGTCATGCTGTTAATAGCTAAAAGCTAGTCCACATGGGAAAGATTTATTTCCACTAATATTTTCTTTTAGGCATTTGACATTGTCACAGACTGATATGGCTGCATTAACAGGAGGAAAGGTAATACCTTTACTAAGATTAAACAATTCAATCATTCTAAAAATGATATAGTAGTTCTTAAACAAACAACTTGTGTTTTTAACAGGGATTTCCCTTCTTATTTCAACATATTCGTGATGGCATCAATATAAGACAAACTTGTAATCTAATTTTTAGCCTGTGTCGGTACAACAATCGACTTGCAGAACATGTAAGTACTGAAAGGAGTCTTCAACTTTTTAAAAAAATTTTAAGATAATATTCTAAAATCCTACTTTTTCTGTTTCAGATCGTATCTATGCTTTTCACGTCAATAGCAAAGTTAACACCTGAGGTATGTGAGGGTTTGCTAATAGGTATATGATTTTAACTAACAGTTAATTCTCCTTTTATTGCAAATATAGTTTTCCAACTTAATATGAATATATACATGTAACTTCTATATATCAGAGTGCTACTTATATACTATGCTTCAATGTTGTTTGGTTTACAGCATGTATCATAAACTATCCAGAGCTTGGTGTGTGGAGTGGTAAATGGAAGGTGGAATACAGTGTCATGCATGTCTGATTTAGGTAGAAACCATTTCACAATTCCAGGATTCAGGAGGCAGACCAAGGCCAGTCTGGTCTTCATAGTGAGTTTCAGGAGAGCCAGGGCTATGTAGAGAGACACTATCTCATCCTCCACGCCAAAGAAAGAAAACGTCATTTTTCATAAAATAGAAGCATCTTTAGTACATGTTAAAAAATCAAAGTAAGTGATTTGGGGAGGTTCATAAATTGCAAAAGAAATAATACAAAGTCTTCAATAAAACGTAATTGTTTTATTGCCATAATTTACTGAATTTTTTCTATTAGGAAAAGTGAATTCCAGATATTGCTTTTATAGCATTCAACTGTAGTGAATAACATACTGTGTACTTGAGAAATGCTATGGGAGTAGATAGTATTTTTATTACAAAAGAAGATAAATAAATGAGATAACACATGTTAACTAGCAATATTTAGCCATCAAATGCATAGAGACAGATTCAAAATATAAAGAACATTTAATGGTCAATTTATAAACAAAAGCCTTGAATTACTTTTTTACTAAGTACAAATGACATCCAAAAAAAAGTATTCAGTGTTGCTTCTGTATAATTGGTTGTATGTTCTAACTGATTTGATAGTTTTATGGTAGTTCAAGTTTATAGGTAGGAGTGCTATCTAAGGTATGCCATCTCAGATTTAAATCAGAGCAGATTTAAATGAGGCTAATAGAGGTGTGTCTCAAAAAAGATACCTGTGTTTTACAGGCAGCCAATCCTTTCTTTAAATTGTTGACTATGTTAATGGAATTTGCTGGTGGGCCTCCAGGAATGCCTCCCTTTGCATCTTACATTCTTCAGAGGATATGGGAGGTAAGTCTCGAAGTATATGTTTCCAATCTTCCCAGGATTTACCTTTGTTTCTCTCTCTCTCTCTCTCTCTCTCTCTCTCTCTCTCTCTCTCTCTCTGTGTGTGTGTGTGTGTGTGTGTGTTTCTTCCTTTTCTAAATTAAGGATAATTTTACTTACAACAAAACAAAATATAGCAAAATTGAGTGGAAGGTTTAGATATCTCCCACCAACCCCTACCCTCATGGAGTTTGTTTTTTTTATACTGTTTCCACCATCCTAGATTTCTCTTCTTACTTGAATCAATGGCTTCAAACAGTAGGAAGTTGACCTAAAGAGTAATTTTCCTCAAGGAAAATGCCTAAAGCAACTAGAATCCCTAGAAATATAAACCAGGTGTTTTTGGCCGTTGACAAAGATAGTAGAAGAAACACCAAAACCACTTGTTCTAGAGTCATTTCTGTGCTAACAGATTTTTTTGTGATGATTAGAAAAGCTCAAGGCCTGGGCTAAGGCAACTTTTTGCCAAAGGGCCAAATGCCATCACACGTTCTATTGAAACAGTTCACCTGTGCTGTTGTAACCTAATGGCCATTCATGGGCAATAAATAATAAGCTTGTCCAAATCAAATGACAGAGTTTAGCCTATCGTCCAAAGATCACCAACCACTACCCTCCCATGAGAAGAATCTTCATATCAATCCATTTACATTCTCATGTAATAGTATTAGTTTGGACATAGAATAAGGAAAAGACAGATGGAGAAACTCTAGAAAATTAAGAGTTTTCTCTGTAAAATAAGCGTTTTCTCACAGAGCCATATCACCAACCAAGGTACTTTTAAGTAAATCAATAGTCTCAGAAGTCCACTGGAGTCTTGTTTTCGTCCTACACTATTTTAAATTTTGTAAACTAGAAACAGATTTTTCTGAGCTTTTCTTCCTACTTACAAGTAAATATGGTCAGTATAGTAGGAAAAATGGGTAAAACTTTTGTGAAGATTCTAGTTTAAAGGAAAAGAAAAAAATATGGTCTGGAGAAATAGCCCAAGAGCATTTTGTTACTCTTGAAGAGGACCCAGGTTCAAATCCCAGCACCTATGCACCCACATGGCAGCTTACAGCCACTCATATAACTCTAGTTTCAGGGGAGCTGACAACCTCTTCTAACTTCCTTCATAACAGGCACACATGAGGAACACATTTATGCATGTGGCAAATACACAAATAAAATCAATAAAAAAAAAGTTAACTAACTATATACTTAATGGCATATACCAAAAAAAGTAAGAATTAAATTCTCATTCAGTTTACTGCATGTCATATTTTTGTCATTTCATTTATAGGTTATTGAATACAATCCTTCTCAGTGTCTGGACTGGTTGGCAGTGCAGACACCCCGAAATAAGCTGGCACACAGCTGGGTCCTCCAGAATATGGAAAATTGGGTGGAGCGATTTCTTTTGGCTCACAATTATCCTAGAGTCAGGACTTGTAAGTCAAATGTTTAAAATTTAGCTAATTATTTATTGTTTAAAATTTTAGGTTTGTTTTACTCTTTGTTGGTTCGATTTTTAGGGTTTTGGGAGAGTGGGGGTAACCCAATGATAATGCCTGTTATTATGTAAGGCTCTGAGTGGTGTCATAAAAGACCAGGGGTGTGTGTGTGTGTGTGTGTGTGTGTGTGTGTGTGTGTGTGTGTGTGTTTTAATACTTTAAAATATTGACACTGAGCATCTATGGTATTTTGTGTTTTGTTTTTAAGTGTTACTAAAGAAAGTAAAAGATGAGAAACTTCTTTCAAGTAAATCTTGATTCTAGGACAGCCAGAGCTACAGAGTAAGATCTTGTCTTGAAAAATAAACAATGAAATTAACTCTTGAGAATGTTAAGATTAAAATAGTAATTAAGATAGAAATCATGGATATAATTATGAAAGTTAAGTAATATAATACATCTTTTGTGATTAATCCATTGGAGAAAGAACTGACAGTCCTTTTTTTTTTTTTCGTTTGTTTGGTTTTGGTTTTGGTTTTGGTTTTTCGAGACAGGGTTTCTCTGTGTAGCCCTAGCTGTCCTGGAACTCACTCTGTAGACCAGGCTGGCCTTGAACTCAGAAATCCACCTGCTTCTGCCTCCCAAGTGCTAGGATCAAAGGTGTGCGCCACCACTGCCCAGCATGAGCCAAAACTTTTAGAAGACAATTGCACATATAGAAAAGAGACATTACATGAGTCAGGAAATTGTTAGTAAACATAATGTATTTACTTTTTCATAGTTCAAACAAATGAAAATCAAAATTAATTTTTAGAATGTCTTCAGTCAACAACATGCTGTTTCTCAGCTGAGAGGTTTACCTCAGTGACAAACACAACTAGTGTACATATATTGTTTTCTAAACATCATTTCTCAATAAAATACAGATTGATGGTTCTGTGAGAAAAGACAGATTTTAAGGACAGGCAATAATCAGAATAAACTGGTGCTTTAAGGATCAGTGCAGTGCCTAAAGTGAAGAAATACTCAATACACTAAATGATGTAGCTGTGTCAGAGGTACACAGTTGGGAAAGCCTAAGCAATTTCCTTAACAAGTAATATATATAATACTATGAGTTTTACCCCAGAGTGTAAGATGATATATACAAGTTCACACTGATGCGGAGCACTCAGGTGGTGCTCACAACACCCTGTGACTCCACTTCTGCCCTCTTGTGGTCCACAGACATAAATACAAGCATCACACAGTTCAACAAATAAGGATAAACAGGTTTATAAAGGAGACTATTATTTGTGCATACTCTTCGAGAGGTGGACCCCAGCTCCTCCTTGAGAGGAGCTTAGTGACACTGGAAGAGTAGAGTAAGGAGACTACCAGGCAAGTGCTCAAGTTAACATCAAAAAGTCCACTTGAAGAGTATGTACTCCTGACAGTCTCTGTTCTAAACTCCTACTTTCTGAGCCAAACCATCATAAACAGCAAATAAACTCAGTTTGAGACATTCTTTGAACTGCCTGACCAGCTCTCCTCACAACTGTCAAAGTCTTGAACACAAGGAGTCTAAGAAACAGACCCAAGAAGAGCCGATGGAAATGTCAGAGTTAAATACCCTATGTCCAGGCAGGATCATTGAAGCAAACAAAAGCACCCATGGAACAAAACTAGTGAAAAGGATTGAGTAAACAATTTTAATTTTTCCTTTGCTAGTTCCTTATTCATAATAATTTATCATACTAATACTAGATGTTAAGTGTGGCAGAAACATGGTGAGGGTTTTATGGGGATTGTTCTTCCTGTCTTAAGTCACAGGCTCATTTGGGAGAAAGATCTTTCAGTGGAAGTTACCCATGCATTGGCATTACTCCTCTGCCCAGGATCTTTCTTCCCCCATACACATTTTATTAACCCCACAATCCCTTTGAGTTTTTTAAGCCAGCTGTTATACTGATGTTCATGATAGTACTGTGGAAATGGCATAGTAGCAATACTGTAATGTTACTCTCACAAAAGGGCATGGCTGTTTGTTCCAAGATCTTTAAAAAAAAATATGCTCCCTCCCTCTAATGTTTGTATGCCATTTCAGTACTTGCATGTAAGTCTTTTATCCAAAGTATCCAGTGACATTACTTTAACTTGCTCATTGAGGATTCTGACATGGGTGGATATACCTGTAGTCCTTTAATCTCAGTGACAGGGGCAGAAGAATTAGTCTTAAAATACCAGTTGACCCAGCACTCGGGAGGCAGAGGCAGGTGGATTTCTGAGTTCGAGGCCAGCCTGGTCTACAAAGTGAGTTCCAGGACAGCCAGGGCTACACAGAGAAACCCTGTCTCAAAACACCCCCCCCCCAAAAAAAAAAAGAATCAGTTGAGCAGCTTAGTAAACATCATGGCTCATAACAAAAACAAAAGTCCTTTAATTAGGAAGCAAGTTGTTAGTTACCACTTAAATAATTGTGTCAGTTAAAGTGTGTTTTTTTTTTTTAAAGATTTATTTTATTTATTATATGTAAGTACACTGTAGCTGTCTTCAGACACTCCAGAAGAGGGCGCCAGATCTCGTTACGGATGGTTGTGAGCCACCATGTGGATGCTGGGATTTGAAC
The DNA here is from genome assembly GCA_902729485.2 of Mus minutoides. Classification (NCBI taxonomy): domain Eukaryota; kingdom Metazoa; phylum Chordata; class Mammalia; order Rodentia; family Muridae; genus Mus; species Mus minutoides. Next base: position 845,234 of record LR749685.1, on the reverse strand, counting down.
TTATCACCTTCGGAAGAGCAGTCGGGTGCTCTTACCCGCTGAGCCATTTCACCAGCCCTAAAGTGTTTTTAATATTAGGGTCTAAATATTTGAAAAGTTTTAATATATTTCAAAGTAACAATTCATATAACATAAATGAAAAACTAAAGGGTTTGTGAAAAGTATAAAATAACAAACAGCTGAATATTATAAAACAAAAATTGACTTACCAAGTACAAAAATAGTTAAGGACTTGGGCAGGGCATGGAGGGACACACTGTCAGTATCAACCTTTGGGAATCAGGCAGGTTGAGGTCTGAATTCAAGGACACCCTGTTTACATAGTGATTTCAGGCCAGCCAAAGCTCCATAATGAGATCCTGTCTCAAAACAAAACACTACATGTTGCTCACAGCCATCTAAAAATGGTATCTGGTGACCTCTTCTGGCATGCAGACAGAGCACTCATACATAAAATATATAAATAAAATTTTTTTAAAAGTTTAGATATATTTTAGCCAGGTATGGTAGTGCACACCTTTAATCCCACCACTTGGGAAGCAGAGGCAGGTGAATCTGAGTTTGAAGCCAGCCTGAGTTCCAGAGTTGCCAGGGATACGTGGAAAAACCCTCTCAAAAAGTAGAAAACTAACTCCTCATGCCCACCCACCAAAATTCAAAGGCTTATTGTGTAGCAGTAGAAGTAGATTTCTTCCAAGTTTCATAGTATAAAACAAGACCTGGTATCAAGCCGTTTTTAGCTTATGAACTCATCTAATAAGTTACTAGTAGCAGACTAATAACAATAAGCTTAATGGCATGAAAAAGGCAGACTCTCTTAGAAGAGCCTTTAGAATATTTGGGGGTGGGGGGACAAGGAAGAAGGGAAAACAAAGCAGTTCCCCAAAGCAGACAAGAATCTTGAGTGTGTTGCCTTAGACTTTTAAAGGGCTTCTAGCTAGTAGTGCCTTTAATCCCAGAACTTGATGTGCCATGGGAGATCAGAAACAGCCTGGGCTACCACATGGCAACATATCTCCCTCCAAAAAGGGATGGGACTCTCAAAAGTTACATATTCTGTTCGTGATACATATATATATTTTTTTGTATTTGTATTTTTGTCTTCGTAACTTGTATATGTTATATTACCCTATCTTTAAATTACTACAAAATAATATACTAGGATGTTTTAAAGTAATAACTAACTGAAAAGGCCTAAACAATTAAATGACTCAATGGTATCAAGTGCTTCTTGTATTCTAAATGTTATTTTTCTCTTTATTGACTCATACTATTTCTTTAGAAAAATTAAATTCTGAGGTGGGAAAATTCTACATTGTGGAAAACTGAACATTATAGGCTTGAAAACTCGTTGTGCTAGCCAGTGCTTGGGAGGAGAGAATTAGAAAGAGTTCAAGGCTAGCTAGTGTAGCAGTTTCTGATTGTTGTTGTTGTTGCCACTTAAATACAGCAATGGTAGAATGGAAACTTCTACCCCTATTACCCTTTGGGAATCTTTCTTCTGGACAAAAGGTAAATCAGGAGGATATGTAAAAGATGTCATGTCCCTTAATTTTTATTCATTTTTAGTAATAAAGGGAAGAGTGGTTTTGTGTTTAATAACTGCTCTTCAGTCTACTAAAATCGTTCGAGGATCTGACAGTTTTGTTTTACATTTTATAGCTGCAGCTTATCTTCTGGTGTCCCTTATACCAAGCAATTCATTCCGCCAGATGTTCCGGTCAACAAGGTCTTTGCACATCCCAACCCGTGACCTTCCACTCAGTCCAGACACAACAGTAGTCCTACATCAGGTCTACAACGTGCTCCTTGGTTTGCTCTCAAGAGCCAAACTTTATGTTGATGCTGCTGTTCATGGCACTACAAAGCTAGTGCCCTATCTTAGCTTTATGACTTACTGTTTAATTTCCAAAACTGAGAAGCTGATGTTTTCCACATATTTCATGGATTTGTGGAACCTTTTCCAGCCTAAACTTTCTGAGCCAGCAATAGCTACAAATCATAATAAACAGGCTTTGCTTTCATTTTGGTACAATGTATGTGCTGACTGTCCAGAGAATATCCGCCTTATTGTTCAAAACCCAGTGGTAACCAAGAACATTGCCTTCAATTACATCCTTGCTGACCATGATGATCAGGATGTGGTGCTTTTTAACCGCGGGATGCTGCCTGCCTACTATGGCATTCTGAGGCTCTGCTGTGAGCAATCACCTGCATTTACTCGACAGCTAGCTTCTCATCAGAACATCCAGTGGGCCTTTAAGAATCTTACACCACATGCCAGCCAGTACCCTGGAGTAAGTACAGTTTATAGCAATACATTTTCTTTAATTTAAGAAATGACAAAATGTAGAACAGTCTATCTTTAATCATACACCTTTTTTTTCTTCAATGCTGGGAATGGGACCCAGGCTCATGTCCGTGCTAGGCATGCGCTTGACAACTGAGCTACATCCCCCACCCCCACCCCAACCTTTTTTTTTTTATTTTTCTTTAAAATTTTATGTGTGTGGGTATTTGGTCTGTGCAACACATGTAATCCTGATGTCCACTGAGGTCAGAGAGGGACAGAATTTCCTGGTACAGGACTTGTAGATGATCACAAGCTGCCATGGGGATGCTGGAGATCAAACCTAGTGCCCTTAACCTTTGCCATCTCTCCAGACCCATCTCAGTCATTTATAAGGATTTAAAATGTTTGCTTTCTTAGATACCCTCATATAATGCGTTATACAATCTACAAAATAAGTGATTATATTTTCTTATGCTGATGTTAAAATTTTGTTACCAGTGGTACATACCATATATTGTTTTCTTTTTTTAATTTTTGTTTGGCAATGCTGGGGAACAGACCCAGGACTTTGGCCATGCTAAGCAAATACTGCCAACCCAAATTCATGTTCTGTAAATGCATTTAATGTATACCTACTGAAAACATCAATACAGCTTTATGGAGTATTATTTTATAATTGGGTATTGAGGGGCTAGAAACATGGCTCCACCAGTTCCAGGGAGTTGTATCTGACAGGAAGTCAGTAATAAAATCTACTTAAATTTGAATGTATACTATCATGTGTCTAACCTTTAGTAGTATTGCATGATACTGTCATCAATATCTGATACTATTGCCCTCCATGGGAATTCCCACACACATGCATAAAGATACACATAATTAAACAATTTTAAAACATTAATTAGATATTTGTTATCAAGGTCTGCATATTTTGCTAAGGTGTGAGTGAGCGGCACAATGTCTCATAGAAGTTTTCCATAGTGTTCTTTCTCCTCCTCCCTATCTCCAATGCATGATGCTTACATGCAGATACAGTTCCAATCTGATCTCCTTTTCAGAATATTTGTATGTTTTTTATTACATTTCTCTGTATGCAATATTTATAATTCCTAGTTTGCATTTGCTACATCCCACTTTTGTTTCTTCCTGTTAAACTGTCCTTTATTAGCTTAAACTGTTCTTATTGGCTGTATAGTACATTTAGAATTTCTTATCCAGAAAGAATAGCATAATTTCCAATTCAGGAAAATAAAGTGCTTGTAATGGAAGAAAGAAAATATGTTCATAAAGTTTAGAGCTAAGATGAAAGGATGGACCATCCAGAGACTACCCCACAAGGGGATCCATCCCATAATCAGTCACTAAACTCAGACACTATTGCATAGGACAGCAAGAGTTTGCTGAAGGGACCCTGATATAGCTGTCTCATGTGAGGCTATGCCAGTGCCTGGCAAATACAGAAGTGGAAGCTCACAATCATCTATATGATGGAACACAGGGCCCACAATGGAGAAGCTAGAGATTAAGACTTTTATCTATTTAGAATCTTGGTGTATATTAATTTTCATGATCATACAGACATGCCCAGCATGCAGCCACCCGCAGCTTGCATTCACCCCAGGATAGTCTTGAGTACTGCCCAGTATAAAATCATGAACAAGTTCAAAATACAATGTTTTTATTTGGTTAACTTGATTACATGTCTCTGAGATATAAGAGTTTTATTGATGACAATATCATGCAATACTATTAAAGGTTAGACATGTTGTATATATTCAGAATAAATTTAAGTAGATTTTATTACTTGACTTCCTGATCACTGGTTTCTGTAATAGTGAGATTAATTTATGATTTTAGTAGTTGGCTAATGAATTTTAGTAGTTGACTAATGAATATTCACTTAGAATTGGGAAACAGACATTCTAAAATGTCGAAAGGTTAAAAGATCACCATTTTACATATTTGCCTCTTTTAGGCTGTGGAAGAACTCTTTAACTTGATGCAGCTGTTTATAGCTCAAAGGCCAGACATGCGAGAAGAAGAATTAGAAGATATTAAACAGTTTAAGAAAACAACCATAAGCTGTTACTTACGTTGCTTAGATGGCCGCTCTTGTTGGACTACTTTAATAAGGTGAAAAAGATACTCTTTGACCTTTTTTTTTTTTTTTGGTTGGCTTTCCAAGTTAGAACATGAAACCTTCCCTTTTGACACTAAAGGAGAAATAATTTATATTATTTATAACTAAACGTTTGTTCTTTTAAGTATTTTATTATTATTTTAAATACAGTCTTATGTAGCGTTTATGGCTTTTTACTGTGCACTATGTAGTTAAGGATGGCCTTGAACTTCTGATCCTTGTGCCTTCACATCCTATGTTCTGATGCCACTGTGCCACATTTATCCAGTGTTGGACCAAAGCTAAAGTTTGAAAGTCCTGTCTGGCAGTTCATTCAGACTCATATTTGGGTCTAGAGACCTTAGGAAATAGCTTTTGCGTCTTAAGAGGAGTCTGATTATTAACATCTCTTCTATTTTTCACAGATTTATAGGCTTTATAGGAATTAGCAAAAATAATAGAACCATCTATGCAATAAGTTGTTCTTAGCTATAGAACTGACTGAAGGACTTAGACAATATCTGCTGCAAACTTCATTTTCCTTTCTTTACGTATGGAAATTAATTTTGGCCAACATGTTGTAGTGCTGAGAATATATAGAAGAATGTAAGACTAGGGGAGTCCTTCAGTGAGCACAGTTTTGTGTGTGATTTCATTATAATACTAAACTAATGAACCTAAGAAAAATAGATTCTCTCTTCCAGAAAGCTTTTGTATTTGAATTTTCGGTAGTCTACAAAATGAAATAAGCACTTTTGCCAAATCCATTTAAAGGAACTTTTGTAAATGCTTGGCATTAAGTTCAATAAAGTTGACTGTTTGCAGCTTTTTCTATTTTTAAGTTCTAGAGTTTTGCTGCTCTTTAAAGACAGGAAGCATACAGTGGTAGTAAAAGAGTCAGCAGTTCTCTCTGTAGTAACACTTTGCTACCTAACAGAATGAGCTGAGCACAGCAGTAACTCAGTGTAGTCATGACTTATTTTTAAGGTTTTCAGGTTTGTTCATGTTTCTGTCCCATACCTGCTTCATGTTGCCCTTTCTTCCCAAAACTGATGCTTTTGGAATATAGTATAATTTACTATTACACAGAACTTAACCCAGAGTACTTAAAAGTAGAAATGTTTGTGTTTTCAGAGGATTTTTTTAAACTGTAGCAAATTTGTACAACTTTATTAGCTGCACACCATAATCTGGAAATGTAAAGTGTCCCATAACTGAGTGCCAACTGCTGGGTCAATAATCTTGAAATTTCAGAGTGTTTAAATTTCAGATTTGGGCTGCTCATTCTATCCTGTATAACCCAGAAATAGTGTACATGCCACTTTGGGAAGTCAGTGCAGGTGGACGGCAACAAAATAGAGGCTACATAATAAAATCTCTCAAAAATTAAAAAACGACAGATGTAGCCAGTTTATTTTATATGAGTAGGAAAGCCAGACGCTTAAGCCAGTTAGACTTCTGTGTCTTTGTCAACACCAGAGTATTCTGCTCCATTGAATTGGACTTTCTCTCTTCTTCTAGTGCCTTCAGAATACTATTAGAATCTGATGAAGACAGACTTCTTGTAGTATTTAATCGAGGGTTAATCCTGATGACTGAGGTAAATATTAATTGCCTTTCACTGTGAATGTATCTCATTTCCAAGAGTTCCTACTGCTTGTATATAAAGACTTTATGCTAAACTGCTTCATAGGTTGCAGGATTTTAGTTAGATACGTTAGTCTTCACTTTATATTTCAGTTTATTTGGCTAGTTTTATTTATTTACTTAGTAAATAAAAATAAAATTCTTGTGTTTTGTGATCAAGAATACATGTTATTTCCCAAGAGTTTATTTGGCAGTATAAAAACAGAAGGCATTGCAATGGTTGCACAAGACTGATGCCTGCAGTTACTTCTTCCCATGATTCTTAGTTAAAAAGGGTGAGATGAGCCGGGCGTGGTGGTGCGCACGCCTTTAATCCCAGCACTCGGGAGGCAGAGGCAGGCGGATTTCTGAGTACGAGGCCAGCCTGGTCTACAGAGTAAGTTCCAGGACAGCCAGGGCTATGCAGAGAAACCCTGTCTCGAAAAACAAAACAAAAAAAACCCAAAACAAACCAAGGGTGAGATGGCTTAAAGTTACCAGAAGCACATTGTACTTGTGCTGGAAATAATAAATTGAATACTCAGCATTATATGAATTAAGATATACTGTTGTTTTTTGGTTTTTTTTTTTTCTTTTTTAGTTAATGGTATTATAGAGTAGGAACAGAATAAAAAAAACTACACTTTGAAGAATTTGGACTTTCCCAATGGTTCATGGGGAACATTCAAATAGATTACTCCCTGAGCCCAAAGGCTCTAATGGAAATGTCTACTCTTTGCTAAGTATTGCACTACGCAAAAGAATGTAGCAATTAATAAAACATACAATTCCTTTTCTGCCAGTTTACAGGTTAAATTGTGAAATAATTGGAATTTTAAAAAATATGACTAAATTATCTTTTTACAATAAAATGTTTACATAAAATACAGCTCTAAAGGTAAAGGACCTTTAAAATAAAGGTCCCAGCACCCACATCAAACCAGGCAGCATGCCCCTCACCCCAGCACGGGGAAGCTGGAGAAAAGAAGAGCCTTGGAGTTTGCTGTTTAGCCAGTCTAGCTGAACATGCAAGCTCCAGGGTCTGTGAGATACTATATCCAAAACAACAGTGGTAATCAGCCAAACAAGCAAGCAAGCAAGCAAAAAAACAAAATAGAATGTAAGTAAGCAAGTAGGTAAGCGCAGGGCTATGGGGTGTTTCAGTTGGTAAAGGTACTTTCCACAAGCCACTAAGGACAGTGGTGGGAGAGAACCCTGCTCTGCAAATTGTCCTGTTCCCTTCCTAGGCACACTGGGAAAGCATGCCCACGTGCGCACACGCACAAACACATTTGAAGATTTCTTTATAAAGGTAGAGACTGATCGAGGATAACACCTGACATGCATACACATACATGCACTTTCCGTACCATACACATTTCATGCACATACCACACATACAGAATAGCTAAATGGAGAAACCTAACTCAGAAAAGAAGAAACATTTGCTTGGTATACATATATACACACATACTATCTGAGTCTGAAAATGCCTTTTAGAAGATAAGAATTTCATTTTTGTCTAAAGTAAAAAATGAAATTAAAGGTTTTAAATTTTTATTTCCTAAATCACTTGTAGTCTTTCAACACATTGCACATGATGTACCACGAAGCTACAGCTTGCCATGTTACTGGAGACTTAGTAGAGCTTCTGTCAATATTCCTTTCGGTTTTGAAGTCTACACGCCCATATCTTCAGAGAAAAGGTTTGGTCATGTGTACTTTTTATTTTTTTACCATTTTGCTACCACTTAAGAGCTTGTTTTTCAAATGAGAGGCCTCAAGAAAGTTGACTTTGTGGTGTGTGAGCCAGTGGCTCCTGAGCTGGTTAGTACGGTACAATGTTTATCACGTCTCATACTGTAGAGAGGGAGGGAAATGTCCTACATATTTTACTTAGACCTACTTAAAAACAGTAGGCAAGCATAGTATAAGAATCAAGATTTAGGAGGTTGGAAAACATCCACACACAATAGTAAGTTGGATTGTTGTTGTTGTTGTTGTTGTTTTAATCTTCATGGCTCAAAATACATCATTTTTAATGTTAGTAGAAGTAAGTTTAAAAATATTTGTTAGTATCCCGGTCTATAAACACTGAACTTCATGGTTCTAAAAAATGCAGTGTATTACTGCCCTATATACCACCTGCAGTCTTAGTAATGTGAAAAGCTGAGGCAGAAAATCCCTCGAGCTTAGAGTTTAAGACAAATCTGGGGAAGCTCACATGACTTCATTGTAACAAAGTGGAATATAATTGTCACAAAACCATGTTCTTTGGAAGTCACATGCTTCGTGTCATTGGCATGGATTAATGTGGGTAAAGGTGCTTTCTACCCAGTTCTGATGAGTTAAGTCTGATTTCTGAAACACACAGAAAGGTGGGAGGAGAGATCCAGTTCTACAGATTGTTCTGTGACTTTTACACATGCACTGAGCCATGCGTCGTCCAGTTCTCTTACACCCTCACCATGCACACACACAAATAATGGTAATTTTGTACAATAGAAAAGATGTAACATGTTTAGCACACACCTGCAATCCTCACCCCAGGAAAACTGAAATTTCCAGGCCAGCCTGGGCTATTCATAGCAAGACCCAGTCTCCTCTTCTTGCCCCACCCCCACCCTGCTCCTGCCAAGAAGAGCAAATTTAATGTGGTAATCTAATGATCTCATAAAATTAATAAGCTTTTACCAAAACATGTGTTGGATATAATGAATTTGAAACTCTTGATATTAGTATCACAACAATAGAAGAAAAACTAAGAGGAACTGTGATTATTTGAAAGCCTATTTATATATGCCTTTATATTTGCAGATGTGAAACAGGCATTAATCCAGTGGCAGGAGAGAATTGAATTTGCCCATAAACTTCTAACCCTTCTTAATTCTTATAGCCCTCCAGAATTAAGAAATGCTTGCATAGGTAAGTTACTTGAAAAATAAAAACTGTAGACCAATATTTCTGATTTTTGTTTGTTTGGCTTTTTGTTTTGTTTTATATATGTTGTGATATTAGATTTATAATACAAGGAAGACAGTGATACTTGTCTATGTAACTCATACTGACTAGCAGGACCCAAGAAAAACAGGTCAATTTTTCATATGCTAGTGTTGACACACTTGTGTGCTGAGTATCTGGGGTCTCTTTCAGTTGTCTGTAGGCTTCTTGCAACTCTAATCTTCTGATCCCATATGAAAAAGGTAGAATCATGTCAATATTTGCAAAGTGGAGCTCACCTGTAAAGGATAAGGTTAGTTCTTTCACTGTGGAGTGTTGGCCTTAAAAATAATTCTCAGTACATGAAAAATAGCAGTGAGAGTAGAGTATGCTGCTTACAGGTGGAGGCCAGGAAAGCAGAAATAAATATCAGACAGTAACTTACTCTATGGACCAGGAACTAGAGTGGGGTGGAAGGTAGAGGCAGGGGTTGCTTGTTTTATCTTACTGATTTTTGGGGTTTTTTTTTGTTTTTGTTGTTTTTTCGAGACAGAGTTTCTCTGTGTAGCCCTGGGTGTCCTGGAACTCACTTTGTAGACCAGGCTGGCCTCGAACTCAGAAATCCGCCTGCCTCTGCCTCCCAAGTGCTGGGATCAAAAGCGTGTGCCACCACTGCCAGGCTTACTGAATTTTTTTAATTAACAATTTTAAATACTTCACCTGTCCAAATTTTTTTTTCTCGTTAACCATAGACTCTTAAATTCATAACACCTTTGTGAGCACTTATTTATAGAATGATAATGTATAACTGTTTAATAAATCTTCATTTTAAATGGAGTTTTTTACTACCTTAGGAACCACTTGAAGTAGTGAGTGTTGGGCTGCTAAGTGATAGTAATTTCTCAAAATAGCAAAAACAACTCATTGCCCATCATGAGATTTACTCTTTTGTGGTTCCTGCATGAGAATCATTCCAGCCAATATCCCAAAGCTCTGAATAGTAGACTGCAGATAATCAGCTCTCTCTCTGACCCAAGTTGTCGTGATGGACGTTGTAATGATAAATAATCATGGAACATTGCTATTTATTTGACTAAACTATGTCTACATGGAAGCAAAGAGAATGAGGGAACAGGAATAGTGTTGTAAATGTTTGTCTTACGTAATGTCTCTCCACTGTGGTTATCATAGCTAGTGATCCAGAGTTGAGCATCAGAGCTTCTCTTCCCGTGTTAGGAGCTCTGCCGGTGTGTAATACAACATTAGAACCTCATCAGGATTTATGAGTTCAAAAGCCGTAGGTAAATCTAACCCCAGTGTTTTAATACTCAAATTGTTTTAATTTTCAGATGTCCTCAAGGAACTTGTTCTTTTGAGTCCCCATGATTTTCTGCATACTCTGGTTCCCTTTCTACAACACAACCATTGTACTTACCATCACAGTAATATACCAAGTACGTATTTATTTAGCATAACACTTGAATATGGTTGGCATGTATCATTCTGCACTCTGAAGCTTGGAGATTTATTTTTTCCGTTTATTCTTATTGTACACTTTTAATGTCTTAGTGTCTCTTGGACCTTATTTCCCTTGTCGAGAAAATATCAAGCTAATAGGAGGGAAAAGCAATATTCGGCCTCCGCGCCCTGAACTCAATATGTGCCTCTTGCCCACAATGGTGGAAACCAGTAAGGTATGTTGGGATGCCAGGAAAATCGTATTTCTATAGTACAAGGTAATCTGAGATTTCCCCCTGGCGGTTGAGTCCATTAGATTTATGTGAACGTTTTATGAAGGCTAATATTAGATTCATTTGGACTTTTTCCTTTAAGTGCTCTCAAATGTTGATTGATATTTGCAAAATCAACAGTAAGCACTAGTCGTTAAGATTTTTTTCTTCTTCTAAAAAAGTAGCTTAATAGTAAACCTCAGTTTGTTAATAGGCTAAATTGTAGCCATGTCCTATATTTAAATCTACAAAGTTTAGTTAGGTGCTTGAAGTGTTTTCAATTTGGCCATATAATTAAGACTTGCTTACTGTCCCTACAGTAACTTTCTTAACCTACCCATAATTTCACTGAGTGATAGATTTATCATCTGGCTTCTGTTTTCTAATGCTTATTCTAAAATAGTGCCAATTCTAAATTATAGAGACAAGTTATGTTGACACAGGATAATTTACCTTAAGTTTTAACATTTTTTAAAAATATTTTTTCCCCTTTAGCTTTCTTTACCCACACCTTCATTCACACTCTCTCTTGCCTACTATTTTTGGATCTTAAGTATACTTGAACAATTTTCCTATGATAAAATATAAAAAATAATTAACATAGTTACCCTTATAGAAATACCTTCAAATCTTTCAAAAAGTCAAATATAACTCATTCTTCTTGATGATATGTTTATAGCCATGCTAAAGTCTCTGTGCTGTTACTCTATAGAGTCTATAGAAATGATGGGTGATTACAGCCGGTAGCATCTGCACACTGAAACAAACCTAGGACAGTTATGATCTTAATAACACTAGGAATTTGGAATTTAAAACTAGATTCTTATAGAAGTTAAAGATTTAATTAGCTTTTTACTTAATCTTATTACATTTGCACAAAATATGCTTTTTATTATACAATTTAAGTGCAACCATTTTATCATCTTTAACCTTCAGGGCAAAGATGACGTTTATGATCGTATGCTGCTAGACTACTTCTTTTCTTATCATCAGTTCATCCATCTATTATGCCGAGTTGCAATCAACTGTGAAAAATTTACTGAAACATTAGTTAAGCTGAGTAAGTATAAAAGATGAGCAGTAAACTCCACTGAATTATTTTAAGCCCCTAGCCATTCAGGAAGGGGAAAAAAATACATGACAAGCCCTTTTTTGTTTTTTGGGTTTTTTTTTGTTTTTGTTTTTTGGGTTTTTTAAAGTGAATGTTTAAAAATATTAATTAGCATTCTTGGGAATATTTTAACTTTTATTAAGAAAATACCAACTTACTGGTTTCCATTGAATAGTTCTGCTCCAAGTTTCCGCTGGTTTATGAAGGAGTGTGGAGCAGGGCTGGTCAGCACTTTGTAGTCAATGGCCTAAGTCCACTATCTTCACAGCAGAATTTAAAAAAAAACCCTGCCTTGCTTGAGGGAAAGCTTAGGGACAGACTTCCCTGGCCCTCACTTATCTCAGGGTGAGTTGAGTTCTTTAGTGCCAGCTATCCTTTGGAGCTGGGGGTGCCAAAAAAGCTGAGTGGGCTTGGCAGTGTGAAGCAGAAGTGCACCTATGAGTAACTAGGAGGTAAGTCTTATAAAATGAGAAGACAAGCCAGGTGTGGTGGCGCACACCTTTAATCCCAGCACTCGGGAGGCAGAGGCAGGCGGATTTCTGAGTTCGAGGCCAGCCTGGTCTACAAAGTGAGTTCCAGGACAGCCAGGGCACACAGAGAAACCCTGTCTCGAAAAACCAAAAAAAAAAAAAAAAATGAGAAGACAAATTTGAAAGGAGCCATATAAGCACTAGAAAACAAATCCTTCAGTGAATTATATAGGGGAGAAAAAAAATCCTCATAGAATGTCTAATATCTCTCTTCAAGGTCACCACCTAGAAGTTCTGAGCCTCTGTATGTCCTGCCTTCTAATTTTATCAAGGATGGGCCAGGATTCTCTGGTCTCTAATTTCATTTCAGAGTGTGGGGAATGATACCTAGGAAATTGCTTAGATCAAGAAATAGGCTATTACTATGCCCCAGAAGTCCTTCTTGTGCTCCATCTTAGCACAACTCCTTTCCCATGGAAAAGATTTTGACCATTCCAGGTAGGGCAAAGATGTGATCCAGTCATAGATCATTATCCAGGAAGAAGGAAATGTTTACAGCTGTCAGGGATAACTCCTCTTCCGAAAAGTCATCTTATTGGTAAGTGATTAGAGCATCTTCAATTTTGAAGGCTGATCCTTCTACCTATTTCATTAACTGATTATACCTACGTATCTATGGCTGGTGCCAAGATATAGGGTGGTAAAGATATTTGCAGATTAGCTGTTTCAGAATTATGCATTTGGGTTGTAGCACTTGGTAAACATCTGAAACTTTAGCAATAGCAATGATTAGGTATAAGAGAATCCTCAGGAGCCTTTGTGCTCAGATAGCAGGTCTTTCCAAAGATGCTGACCTTTGGACAACTTCCAGGTAATTGTGTTTATATAAGTTATAACAAAGTATGTGAAGAGCTGTGCTTGATACTTGGACAGTGTTGACCAAGTAATGAGTGTTCTACCATTTTCGACTGTCTCTTTCATCAACACAAATATATACTTTCATGGAAATTAAAAATGGATTTGGGTAGCTTGAGATATGGTACCTTTATGTCTGAAATCCCACACTTGTAATTTCAACTCTCAGGAGCCTGTGGCCATGAGTTAAGACCTATCTGGGCTCTGTAGAGAAACTGTCTGTGAGGACAAGCAGAACTAAGTAAAGGGAAAGAAAGGATCACGCTTGACAGCTGCATGCCAAGTCAACCTTCATGATTTTACATGTTCACCATCACTCTTCTAAGAAATTGTGAAGCAGCCGGGCGTGGTGGCGCACTCCTTTAATCCCAGCACTCGGGAGGCAGAGGCAGGTGGATTTCTGAGTTCCTGGACAGCCTGGTCTACAGAGTGAGTTCCAGGACAGCCGGGGCTATACAGAGAAACCCTGCCTCAAAAAACAAAAAAAAAAAAAAAAAGGAAAGAAACTGTGAAGCAGTATTGATTCTTCATTGTTTAGTTCCTTGTAGCAACACTGTATTCTGGAGGGTTCTACAGTAACTCACATCTTGTCAGTTGTTCTATTACCACAGGATGCTAGCTAGCTACTAGCCATGCCTGCTTAAAAATTTGAAGTGTGACCAAATTCCTTTTAAACTAAATTTAAATAGCCAGAATCTGGCTGTTAGGAAAGCTCTAGATCCAAACCCAATCCATAGAGCAAAAGCCTGAAAATTCTCTGTCCATTCCTGGCTAATGTTCAAAGCTGGAAATCCTCTTGGGAATTTGGATACAGACTTTAGAATAATGGTATCCTACCTATGTGAAAATATTATACCCCAGAGTTTGATGTTAATTCTTCTAGCTGACACAACTATTTCCAAAGAAAGGCACCTGAGAAAGGGCTTAAGAAAACAAAACTTAGGCTAATGACAGCAGTGCTGAGGAGCATTGGTAATACCAAGTGTTGATTTCTATGACTCTTTCAGGAAAAAGTGGAGAGGGGTAAGTTTAAACGGATAATCTTATTCATTTCAGCCTTGAATTTAGATAGTGCGTAGATTACCATAGGAAAGATTGTCTCAAAAACTGTATTGGGTTGCCAAGTTGGAAGAAAAGTCTTTGTTATTTTTATATAGGCAACTGGACAAAACGTGCGGTTGCTCATGCCTGTGCTCACCCTAGAACTCCATTTCCTGCCTTCTTGGGCTACATAGGAACCCATCAACAAAAAATGGTTATCCCTCACATTCTTGAATACCATCATACTTTCATCTCTTTGTCTTTTTACTTTCAGGTTTTAAATATATTTCCTTTCACAAAAGTAAACTAGGATGGTTCAAACCATGGAAAAAAAGACCAAACACATATTTAGTAGATATTAAAGATAATATCCAATTGGTAGAGTAGAGGTGGTATTACCGCCATACACTTGGGGGTAATGCAAAAAGATCAAGAACTCAATCAAGATAGTTGTTGATTACATAATGAGTTTGAGGCCAGCCTGGGCTGCTTGAGACCTTGCCCCTGTTCCAGGGATGGCAAGAAATAGCAATCGATAGAAAAGGACACCTAGCAACCTCCTCACAAGCACAAGCACATGCAACACATGAGACCATATTTAGCAGGTTATAAAAAACCAGAAGGAAGGGCTGGAGAGATGGCTCAGTGGTTAAGAGCACTGACTGCTCTTCCAGAGCTTCAGTTCCCAGCAAACACATGGTGGCTCACAACCATCTGTAATGGGATCTGATGCCCTCTTCTGACGTGTCTGAAGAGATCAACAGTATACTCACATATATGAAATAAATTTAAAAAAAAAAAAAAAACCAAAAAACAACAGAAGCAATAAACTTAAGAAAATTTGGGTTACATAAGAATTGAGATTATTAAATTGTGAAAACATCATAAAGTATAAACTAGTGGTCTATTGTGATCTCTGTGAGTTGGAGGCAATCCAGAATTACATCGTAAAACCCTGTCGAAAAACAAAAATCACAAAGTAGCTATGGGATAGTGTTGTCAGACTAAACAAATAAATAGCTACCAATACACAAAAAGGTTTTAGGCTTTGATTAAATGAAAACTAAGTAAAATTACTACATGGATAGTTAATGTCATTCCCACACAAACGTAGTCATTAACCATATGAGAAGTTGCCTCATTAATAAAAAAACAAATGATGATTTAACCTGAGAGAATAGGCTAGGGAAAGAACACATTTAGCTATACCCATTCTTCAGAGATTAAGGAAAGAAGAGCTAGTGAATTTTGGGAGACAGATTAGCATTGCCAATTAAAACTTTGCATATTCCTTACTCTGTTCTCATAAAAATAGAAGATAACACACAGGATGTTTATTTTCACTTAATTCATAATGTATGAATTGGAAACAAAATTGTCCACCAATGAGACCATTTCATTATTATTATATAGTCCTCAAAACAAACAAGGTAGCATTTCATGAGTTAATATGGGGAAGAAAAACAGCCTAAAAAATAATGCAGCTCAATGATCCAGTAGGGGTTGGATTCAGTACCTAGAACTTGAGGGTGAGAGAGCAGTGCAAATATAACTACATTCAAAGGGGTGATTAATTATCCTTAATACCAAGTATAAGGCCAGGTGTGGTTATGCACACCTTTAATCCCAGCACTTGGGAAACAATCTGATCTCTGAGTTTAAACTATGAGTTCTTGATCTTTTTGCATTACCCCCAAGTGGATGGTGGTAATACCACCTCTACCAATTGGATATTATCTTTAATATCTACTAAATATGTATGTGTTTGGTCTTTTTTTCCATGGTTTGAACCATCCTAGTTTACTTTTGTGAAAGGAAATATATTTAAAAACTGAAAGTAAAAAGACAAAAAGATGAAATTATGATGGTATTCAAGAATGTGAGGGATAACTTTTTTGTTGAATTTTTGGAATGCTTTTATATGGTGAAATTATTTGTAGTGACTGTGCACTGTGTTTGGCTGTTGATTTTGAGACAGAGTATCTCTGTAGCCTTGTCCACCTTAGCACTGTAGACAAGATTGGCCTCTGGCTTAAGAAATCTGCTTTCCATTGCTTCTTTCGTGCAGGGATTAACCTTGATCATGTCTAGCTTATGATAGAGATTTCTTGGAGAAATATAGAAAATGATATTGTGAACTATAATTAATCGTGCCTCCCCCCAATGAATAGAATGGTCAGATACAAGTTAAATAAATCCTTAAATTTCATCTTCTTTATTTAAAATTTATTTTTTCCTTTTTAAAAATTGATTGTTTATATACCAAATGTTGACCTCCCCCCACTCACAGAGTTCTTCACACCATCCCCTTCCCTTCACCTCACCTCTGAAAGAGTGCCTCCCATCCCAGCCCCTGGGCATCCCCCTTCTCTGGGGCATCAAGTCTATATAGGATTGGGCACATCCTCTTTCACTAGGTCCAGACTAGGCCATCAGTCCTCAGCTACATATGAGCTGGGAGCCTTAGACCAGCCAGTGCATGTTCTTTGTTTGGTGGCTTAGTCCCTGGGAACTCCCTGGGGTCCAGGTTAGTTGGCCCTGTTGGTCTTCCTGTGGGATTGCAATCCCCTTCAGTTCCTTCAGCTATTCCCCTAACTAACTGTTCTATAGGGGTCCCTAACCTTAATCCAATAGTTGGCTGTGAGAATCTGTATCTCTCTCAGTCAGCTTCTGGTAGAGCCTCTCAGGACAGCCATGCTAGAGGCTCCTGTCTGTAAATACAGCATAACATCAGTAATAGTGTCAGGGTTTGGTGTCAAATAGTGTCAAGGTGGGCCCATTACTGGTCGGACATTCTTTTAGTCTCTGCTCCATTTTTGTCCTGCATTTCTTTTAGATCATTTACATTTTAATTTTCAATGTCAAAACCAGAGTCTTGTGCCTTTAGCATTTAACATTATGAAATTTGTCTGGATGTGTTAAAGAAAAGGTTTTTGGCAAGTAACATATACTTATAAAAACAAAAAATATTTTTAAGACAGAGTCTCTCTATATATCTCTGGCTATCCAGGAACTTATAATGTAGACAAGGATGGCTTCTCAGAGACACACTTGATGCTGCTACTTAATGATGCAATTATAGGAGTGTGCCATCACACCCAACTAAGACTTGTTTGTTTAAAAGCGAGGTGCGGTGCTCTACACTTTTTAAAGATTTATTTATTTCATTGATGTGTATGAGTAATTTGCCTGCATATATTTCTGTACACCGTGTTTTTCTGCTGTCTGGAAGAGCCAGAAGACATCCCTGGGACTAGAGTTACAGGTGCTCCTGGGCCTCCATGTTTGTACTAAGAATTAAACCCTAGCCCTTTGTAAGAGTAGCAAGTATTTTGAACTGCTAAGCTATCTCTCCCCTAAGAAGAGTTTTCTTTAATAAACATATACGATTTCATGGTATGCATATACAAATCCATGATACAGAAAGCACACTTTGATTCGTGCTTCTCTTTAGGGTGTGGTGTTATTGACTGGAGAATGGCTGATTTTCCTAAAGGCTTCAAAGGGTGAATGTATTTCAGACCCCTGACATTTAATGAGGATATAAAGCTAGCTTTACCAGTCCAGCAGGAGTAAATCCACATATGCTACACATACTTACACAAAGTTAACTGCTTGCCAGTTTGTTCATCTCCAGAGGAACTGATGTGGGTGTCTGATTATTCCACAGTCAGTAGCCTACAGGGTGAGCCGCATGCAGTAGGTTACTTAGTGGGTATGAAATTAGAAGAGGAATTCTATCAGATACTGGGTATTTTTTGCCTAAAGTGTCTTGATTGTGGCTTTTATCCACTAGCTGATGCCACTGCTTCCCTAAGATAACAATGGGTGGGAATGACAATGCTATAGAAGAAATTCTATGAAATATTTTATCCTCACAACAGTCATACCATTTTTCCCTACAAAAGCAACCATATAGTAGCTTCTACAGTCTCAGTTGTTCTGACAAAGGCTGTGTATTGCCAGGCGTGGTGGTGCACACCTTTAATACCAGCACTTGGGAGGCAGAGGCAGGCCTGGTTCTGAGTTCGAGGCCAGCCTGGTCTACAAAGTGAGTTCCAGGACAGCCAGGGCTATACAGAGAAACCCTGTCTCAAAAAAAAAAAAAAAAAGAAAGAGAGAGAGAGAGAGAGAGAGAAAGGAAGGCAGGCAGGCAGGCAGGCAGGATGTGTATTTATAGTCATTTTTGAGTGAGGAATGGGGCACAGTATAGAACTTGCTCAAGAATGCCTGCAGAATAAAGAAAGATACGTTATACAGAATACAGTTTATTTTATACCTACCATTCTATTTACTGAGGGAAAGCCTAGACATGCACCTGAGGCTAAAGAAGTGGCTCACCCAGACACTATAGCATATGCCAGCAAGATTTTGCTGAAAAGACCCTGATATAGCTGTCTCTTGTGAGGCTATGCCAGTGCCTGGCAGATACAGAACTGGATGGTCACAGTCATCTATAGGATGGAACACAGGGCCCCCAATGGAGGAGCTAGAGAAAGTACCCAGGGAGCTGAAGGGGTCTCCAAGCCTATAGGAGGAACAACAATATGAACTAACCAGTACCCCCAGAGCTCGTGTCTCTAGCTGCATATGTAGCAGAAGATGGCCTAGTCAGCCATCATTGGGAAGAGAGGCCAGGCCCCTTGGTATTGCAAACTTTATATGCCCCAGTACAGGGGAACGCCAGGGCCAAGAAGTGGGAGTGGGTGGGTAGGGGAGCAAGGGGGGTGGTGTACAGGGAATTTTCGGGATAGCATTTGAAAAGTAAATAAAGAAAATATCTAATTTTTTAAAAAAGTGGCTCAGCAGTTAGGAGTACATACTGTTCTTGCAGAAGGCTGGTTGATGTTGACTCCTAATACCCACCAACCACCATGTTAGGCAGCTCACAACCACCTGTGCAACTCCTCCAAGAGATCTGATGCCCACTTAGTACTCTGCACATGCACACAGACAAACTGGGTGAAAGATAAAGACGTGTACCTGAGGGTTTGGTGACTGTGTTGTGAGACAGTTATCAAGGAGTGTGTAGAGTTAAGAGAACATTGGTTTCTCACTCATCCCCAGGGCTTTGTGAAAATTTGAGAAGTTTTAAAAATCCTGTTGCTAGCCGGGCGTGATGGCGCACGCCTTTAATCCCAGCAGAGGCAGGCGGATTTCTGAGTTCGAGGCCAGCCTGGTCTACAGAGTGAGTTCCAGGACAACCAGGGCTATACAGAGAAACCCTGTCTCGAAAAACCAAAAAAAAAAAAAAAAAAAAGTCTGTTGCTTTGAAGGAGCAACCTTCTTTTCAGGGGAAGCAGCATGAGAGGGAATTAAAAGAACTAGAAGGTGACTTTATGTCCCAACACTGGCTGGCATATTGTTGTCCAGAGTTCACTGAATGAGCTATGACGCCTGAGAAGTAGCTCAGTGGGAGAGCATTCCACTGAGCATGCCTAAGGCCCTGGGTTGGTCCCTGTATAAAGTGTGGTGGGGAAGGCACTAAGTAAACAGTGATGCAGACAAATGTGACAATCATGCAGGGGTACCAGAGGATGGGAGTGAGTGCAGAAGTGTAAACTGTTGGAAAGGTATTAGATAAGTGTGGGATACTTGTAACTAATAGGTGTGGAGGTGAATCTTGAGACTATTACAATCCCACTCTGAGCCTAAAAGATCTTCCTTCATTCAAGAAAAGGAAACAAGCTGAGCAGGGTGTTGTGTGTCTGTAAATCTAACACTTAGGAAAGTGGAGTAAATAAAGATTACAATAATAATCCCCAAAGCTGTGAGGTTAGGTACCAATAAATGTTCCTTTCCTCCTTGTTTTAAAAAGGTGGTTTTAGATCATAAAAGAAATCTGCAGAGTTTGTTTGATATGGTAATTAATGCTGCCTTTTTGTAGCTGTTGAAAAGTATAAGGATTGTTTCACTTTGAGGAAGAATTATTGAGGAAAGAAAAAATTAATAAAACCATCAGTGATAGTGCAGACTTTCCATGAGAGTTTATATCCGAGCAGCAGTCTGGGCACTGACTCACAGACTGAAAACCCAGATACTAGTAACAGGCTCTGTAAGCCACATGGTCAAAGTCACATGTCCTTTGGCTTATTGTTATCATTATTGTTTATTTAATGTTCTTATCTGTACTGATCCTTTAAAATATAAAAGCTCCCAGGTCTAGGAGTTCAACACCTATAATCCCACTCCTTTGAGGCAGAGACAAGAGGATTGTGATACAAAGACCAGTTTGGGCTTTGTATCAAGAGACCATGGTGTTGTAGTTAAACACAAAGTAAAGGCTATTCTTATTTCACCCAGTCATAAAACAGGTAGCATGAGGCTTGGCCCAAGGGTCATATTTTCCCAACCCTTATTTCATGGTCAGTAACAACTAAAAAATATGTGACTATCAAAACCAATCCCTGTAGCCACTAGTTTGATAGTTGTAAATAGCCACTCATTTACACATGCTATTGTGGATAAATGTTTCCAACCTTATCTAAATTAGAATAAAAGATGAGAAATGCCTTTACAGGGGACTAATAAATAGACGTAATTCTGAAAGAGATTCCTAAGTATGTGATCTGTCGTTTAAAGATCTCAAAGTCTTGGTCCCACCTACTAGGAGTTCTTAAAAAGCTAGTAGCCATCTGCTAAGAGTAGGAGATATATATATATATATTGGGAAAATCAGAGTAGAATGGTTTGTAACACATGAAAATTGTGATTCAAATTTTAGTTTTGGTAAAGTTCTAATTGGAGCTGGCCATCTTTAGTCAATTTGCTACCTTCTTTGCCATTGGTACTGTCTTCATAGACTTGAGTATCTGCAGTAGGCATCCTATGGCCACAAAGCCAGACCTACTATTTGCTCTCCACCAAAAACCTACTCAACTCACAATCCAGCCCATACTTTTTAACTAGAAGATAGTTTATATTCTACTTCTTTGTGGTTATAGTTTTCTTAAGGGTGAAGAACCTTTTATGGAGGGAGCTGATATTGCAGCTTTTGTAAGAGGCAGGATGGAGGGAAGAAGGAACATACTGAATATCTATTTAACATCTAGAAGTTAAAATTGGAGGCTCCAGGACTTGGATTGTCTTGAGTGTGCCTGAGCTCCTGGTTTCAAACCCCAGGAAAAGACACACACAGAGGAATCTGGGTCCTAAGAGCAGTCGTTGACAGTCCTAAATCCCATCTACCCAGAACATCTTGAGGACAAAGCAAGAAGACAGTAGTAGATTCAGAGCAGTATTTACTTAAGTACACATAGGAAACAAAAGAGGAAGAAATGGAATGCTTTAGAATGTAGTTCTCCTTACCTTCTCTCTGGCCCTTCTGAATGTAACAACTCGCAAACTTTCTAATGCACAGTGTTTCCTTTCCAAGAAGGTTTGAAAACCACTTGGTTACTTTAATCTTCCTGGTAAATACCAGTACTCAGAAACAAACTGCTGGTTGAAGTTTGTCTTAGATCCCTCTAGGAATGAGGTTCAAGGGTATATGAATAAAATAAAAATTCTACATTTTAAATTATTGTACTGCTTAAAACACTGAAATGAGTTCTCCTTTATTGTTATGTATATTCTAAGAATGGAAGCAAGATGCAATTCAAACCAGATACAGAGATAGTTAACAGTATTATATCTGCAGTTCAGTAACTCCGCTGTATAACTTATAACCTATTACGATTTTTTTGTATTTCTCAAATACTAGGTGTCCTGGTTGCCTATGAAGGCTTGCCACTTCATCTTGCACTGTTCCCCAAACTTTGGACTGAGCTATGCCAGACTCAGGTAAAAGCAAATGATTTTTTAAATGACTGATTTCTCATCCATTGCTCAGAAGCAACAAGTGTAAGATGCAGAGATATGGGAGAAAGCAAGCTCATGCCTCCCCCACCCAAGTGTCTCTTCCTTTCACCACTGAAACCTCTAGCAGAAGCAGTTGTTTGGCCTTTAGCTCTGCCTGGAACAAGGTTTTCAGGATCTCATACCCTTGTTTTCTTATTGAGAACAGGAACATTTTAGCTAAAATCAAATAGAACAGAAAAGGCTACCTTACCCACTTTAAGCTTCAGAGAATCAACTCCTATGGTGTGTATCCCTGTAACTGCAACTCAGCACATGCTGGAGCAGGATAGTCATAGATTCAAGGTTAGCCTGGGTTACATAGCAGGACCCTGCCTCAGGGGGAAAAAAGTAAAGTTCTTAAAGTTGGCCCATAAATAAATAAGTAATGTTTGTAAAGGTGAAGAATCTGGAAGGCAGATTAATCTAATGTAAAGTTTGTCTCATTCTTTGGATCTGGCCTGAGGGATCTCTACAAACACAAACTACTTAATTTCTACTAGTTGCATCTTTCCATAGGAAAGGCTGTGAGCCTTTTCTATATAAAACTCTTTAGTGCCCTGTACTTGATGAAGTACTGCCCCTTTCTCATATGGGGCAGTGGTGGAGACATTTCTTTACATGTTCACTGTGTAATAGTTGTTCACGTTGTAATAGTTATTTATGGCCCCAAACTACAAGACTGTATATCGCATCACCTGTTCCTGGAGAATGTTATTTTCTTTTTTCTTTTCTTTTTTGTTTTTTCAAGACAGGGTTTCTCTGTGTAGCCCTGGCTGTCCTGGAACTCAACTCTGTAGATCTGGCTGGCCTCGAACTCAGAAATCCACCTGCCTCTGCCTCTGCCTCCCGAGTGCTGGGATTAAAGTGTGCCAACACTGCCCGGTTCATGTGGATAACTCTTAAATACAAGTAGTATGTCTTTCAACAGACACTCCATCTACATTTATATGGGTACATAGTATATGAGTAAACATGGATTTAGATATATGCATTTATCAACATATTTTAATGAGTAAGTCAGTTGTTCAAAGCCACTCAAGAATTTAAGAATAGAATAGGGTAGGCTCAGGCTGGCAAGATGGCTCAGTGGGTAAAAGCACTGACTGCTCTTCTGAAGGTCCCAAGTTCAAATCCCAGCAACCACATGGTGGCTTACAACCACCCATAATGAGATCTAACGCCCTCTTCTGGTGCGTCTGAAGACAGTTACAGTGTACTTATGTATAATAATAAATTGGGCTTCAACGAGCAGAATTGACCAGAGCAAGCAGAGTTGACCAGAGCAAGCAGAGGTCCTAAAATTCAATTCTCAGCAACTACATGAAGGCTCACAACCATCTGTACAGCTACAGTGCACTCATATACATAAAACAAATAAATCTTTAAAAAAAAAAAAAAAGAATAGGGTAGGCTCTTTTTAGATCTTTAGGGCTGGGGGCTGGGGAGATGGCTTCACTGGCTGCTTTGCCAGAGGACCTGGGTTCAATTCCAGGCACCCAGAGGACAGCCCACAATCATCTGTAACTCTTCAGTTTCAGAGACTTCTAGTCTCTGAGAGTACTGTATGCACACAATAGGTAGGCAAAATGCCCAATTATATAAAATTTTAAAAATTAGACCACTATTGATATCTATGAAAATAACAACAGTAGCAGCAGAAAGGGGAAAGCAGAAATGTGCTCCAATTTACTGAAGCGACGACTCAGTTCAAGTCAACCATTGTATCAAGGACCCAGTTCAAGTCAAGTCGTTGTGGCACACTCTCAATCCCAGATTCCCTGAGGAAAAGGCTAGAAGATCTGAGTTTGAGGTCAGCCAGGTCAATACAGTGAGTTCTAGACAGTGAGAGGTACAAATAGAGACTCTAACTCAAAAAATAAAGTAAACCAGTAAGTTATTTTCTGTGTGCCAATTACTTTAGCTAATTAAGCTCAATACCTTCCAAAGATTCGTAACACACGTCTCTGTAACTAACACTCATATAGTTTTGACGTTTGCTTAGTAGTTATAATAAACACTACTATAGAAAATAACGTTCTCCCAGGCAGTGGTGGCACATGCCTTTAATGCCAGCTCTTGGGAGGCAGAGGCAGAAGGATTTCTGAGTTCGAGGCCAGCCTAGTCTACAGAGTGAGTTCCAGGACAGCCAGGGCTACAAAGAGAAACCCTATCTCGAAAAACCAAAAAAAAAAAAGTTACCCACATGAAAACAGAAAAGCCAGGTTTTAGTAAAATTTCCAAACATTGGGATCCCCAAATTCTATGTGAAACAATTAGGAAAATGAGATCAAATGGTAAACCTTACATAACTTTCTAGCAAATGTATTTTAACTATCAGAATTTTTCTTTTCTTGGTATGTATATAGTTTGGTCATCTATTAGTTTATCCATTGATTGTCTCCTTAAAACATTTCTATCCAGCTGGGCGTGGTGGCGCACGCCTTTAATCCCAGCACTTGGGAGGGAGAGGCAGGTGGATTTCTGAGTTCGAGGATAGCCTGGTCTACACAATGTAGGAGCTAGAGAGTACCCAAGAGCTGTAGGGGTCTGCAACCCTATAGATGGAACAACAATATGAACTAATCAGAACCCTCAGAGCTCATGTCTCTAGCTGCATATGTATTAGAAGATGGCCTAGTTGGCCATTATTCAGGAAGAAAGGCCCTTGGTCTAGCAATGTTTATATGCCCCAGTACAGGGGAATGCCAGGGCCAAATAGTGGGAGGGGGAGGGTATAGGGGACTTTTGGGATAATACTTGAAATGTAAATGAAGAATTTCTCTAATTAAAAAAAAAAAAAGTGCCAGGACAGCCAGGGCTATACAGAGAAACCCTGTCTCAAACAAACAAACAACAACAACAACAAAAATTCGTATCCTATGCTGTAAGGCTTGTTTTTATCCTTGTTAACTCTATGCTGGGTAATAAAGGTACATTTCTTTTAAAGTGTGTGTTGACAGGGCTGTAGGGCTGGCCAGCGCTTAAGGCACTGGCTGCTCTTCCAGAGGACCCAAGTTTGATTTCCAGCATCCATGTGGCTGCTAACAACTATCTGCAACTCTAATTAATGGGGTATCTAACACCCTCTTCTGACCTCTGTGGACATGGGATAGACACTTATGTATACACAGATGCAAGCAAACACCCACCTACCCACACAACACATGGACTGGGTTTTGCCATTGCCTTCCTCTAGCAAACTGCTATAGATCCACGTGTAACTGAACATCACCCAAAGACCCCCAGCTGCTAACTGCAGTGCTTCTTCTCCCTGCTTTATTATAGTCAGCTATGTCGAAAAACTGCATCAAGCTTCTGTGTGAAGACCCTGTTTTTGCAGAGTACATTAAATGTATCCTAATGGATGAAAGAACTTTTCTAAATAACAATATTGTCTACACATTCATGACACATTTCCTTCTAAAGGTATGTATATAGCTCTTCTGAAGTATCATTTCTGCTTAATTGTGTGTGCTTATTATGCTGGTCTTGAGTTTTAGGGTTTGTTTTGTGCATGTACACACTCATGGATGTGAGTTTTTTCCAGGTTCAAAGTCAAGTGTTCTCAGAAGCAAACTGTGCCAGTTTGATCAGTACCCTTATCACAAACCTGATAAATCAGTATCAAAACCTGCAATCTGATTTCACCAACCGAGTTGAAATTTCAAAAGCAAGTGCTTCTTTAAATGGGGTAAGATCTGTGCCAAAAAGCTCAAAACTCACCTTAATTCAACTTAGTTGGTCTTTGTATAACTTTGTTGTCATAAGTTTAATTACTATTTTAAAGACCGTGTATGATGATAAGCACTGTTTTAATTAAGTGCCGTCACACTTTTTCCCCCCTCATTCCGGGTCAACCTTGCTCGCTCTGGCCTGCCCCTCTCGTTCCGACCGGCCCCGCTCTCTCCGGTCCAAGGATTCGTTTATTATTATTCTTCATAAGTACGCTGTAGCTGACTTCAGACGCACCAGAGGAGGGCGTCAGATCTCATTACGGGTGGTTATAAGCCACCATGTGGTTGCTGGGATTTGAACTCATCACCTTAGGAAGAGCAGTCGGGTGTTCTTACCCACTGAGCCATCTCACCAGCTTTTAAGTGTTATCACGCTTAAAAGCACATATTTTCCAGTACTGGGATTCAATATGTTAAGGGTATTGAGACCACTAAGACTTGAGACAGTGGCATATACTTGTAATCCTAACACTTGAGAGGCAGAGGCAGGAAGATCAGTGGCAATTTGAGACTGGCTTGGTACATGAGTTCCAAGCCTGCCAGGGCTAGAGGTCTGAGTCTATAAAAAACAGAATATATATTTTAAACTTGTTATCGTTGTATTGTTTTCTCCTGATAAATAATCAAAGCAGTCACACCTATGATTATAAAGGCGGTTAGAACTAGAGTGTTGATTTTCATACATTCACCTATAGATCGGAACATCCCTGGAAGTACCGACTGTCATTCAGCAGCTTCCTTACTAACAAGGTGCTGCTTACAAGCCAAAACTGGCTAACAGTAGCCAATCCAAGCTAAGCAGGGAGTTCCTTACTGAGACATCCTCCATAACTGACCTAGAGAAACTGACTTCTATGAAAACCCACATTTCTGATGCACCAAGGGAGGTTCAATTTTGAAATTACTATTTAAGTCTAAGCTGCATTATTTGGTTTTTGATTTACGTCTTTATTCTAGCCTACTCAACATAGGCACACAAAAATGCTAGAAACACACCAACTATTGTTCAGCAGCGCCCCCTAACTAACAAGATGTTTATCACTCAACTAATGGAATACCACCTCTTAATGCAGGTTGTAGCATTATTCCACATTACCAGAGGAAACCAGAATAGATTCCTGGGAAACAAACATCTTCATTTAACTGAAGTTTTATCCAAATGTTGCCTTCGGGATTTGAACTCTTCCTATCTGTTTTTGTAGGACTTGAGGGCACTTGCTTTGCTCCTGTCAGTACACACTCCCAAACAGTTAAACCCAGCTCTGATCCCAACTCTGCAAGAGCTTTTAAACAAGTGTAGGACTTGTCTGCAGCAGAGAAACTCACTCCAAGAGCAAGAAGCCAAAGAAAGAAAAACTAAAGGTTAGCTGTGTCAACTAAGTCTTGCCTGGGATTTGGGCTGAGGGGTGGCTGGGAGGATGAAGACAAGCTGGAGGTGTGGCATATTGCTCTTGCCTAGTAGTACAAGTCCTTAATGTTGACCTCCAGTACTAAAAAAATAAATAAATAAAAAAAATAAAAAAGCTAACAACAAAATTGTCTTCCCTCATAATTACCCCCAATAGAATTTCAGTGCCCTCTGTTTCAGGTTATTTTAATGTATTTCCCCCACAGATGACGAAGGGGCAACTCCTGTTAAAAGGCGGCGAGTGAGCAGTGATGAGGAGCACACTGCAGACAGCTGCATTGTTGACGTAAAAACAGAGACCAGGGAGGTCCTGACCCCAACTAGCACCTCAGACAATGAGACAAGAGACTCCTCGATTATTGACCCAGGGACAGAGCAAGATCTTCCGTCCCCTGAAAATGGCTCTGTCAAAGAGTATCGAATGGAAGGCCCATCTTCATTTTCAGAAGATGGGTCACATATCCGGTCACAGCATGCAGAGGAACAGTCTAACAATGGCAGGTTTGACGACTGTAAAGAGTTTAAAGACCACTGTTCCAAGGATGCTATACTAGCTGAAGATGAATCCGAATTCCCTTCAACGTCCATCTCCGCAGTTCTGTCTGACTTAGCTGATCTGAGAAGCTGTGATGGTCAAGCTTTGTCCTCCCAGGACCCTGAAGCTGCTGTGTCCCTCAGTTGTGGCCCTTCCAGAGGCCTCATTAGTCACATGCAGCAACATGACATTTTAGATACCCTGTGTAGGACCATTGAGTCAACAATCCATGTGGTCACAAGGATATCTGGCAAAGGAAACCAAGCTGCTTCTTGACATTAGACGTGGCATGTCTACTCTCACGTGCCCTCCCCTATGCCGTTTGTCAAGTTTGCTCCTTTGTTTTGTGCTTCAGTTTGTCCAGTGCTCTCTGCTTGAATGGCAAGATAGATTTATAGGCTTCAATTCTTGGTCAGGCAGAATTCCAGATTGAAAAAAAAAATATGTGCATCTTCTGTATACTTTCTAAAGGGCAATCAGATAATGGATATGTTTTATGTAATTAAAAGTTCACTGTAGTGGCTTTCATTTAATATGGCTTTCTGGGAGAAGCAGGGCTCTGACCCTGTACGATGTAATTTAAACTTACAGCATTTTTACTGTGTATAATATGGTGTCCTCTGTGCCAGTTTTGTACCTTAAAATAAGAGAGGCAGATTGCCTCTGATCGCTGTGGTTCTTATTATCAAAATTAAGTTTACTTGTATACGGAACAACCACAAGAAATTTGATTCTGTAAAGAATCCTCTTTAGCTGTGGCCTGGCAGTATATAAATGGTGCTTTATTTAACAGAATACCTGTGGAGGAAATAAAGCACACTTGATGTAAAAATAATTGTTTTATTTTTATTGACATGACTGCTGTTCTGTGTACTTATAAACTGACTGTGATAACTTTTCCTTTGTTACATAAGTTATTTGTTTCTTCAAATGACAGCAATAAGGAGACTGAAAGGGAACCATGTGGCCATTCTGCGATTTGAGAAGTCCTCTTGCATCCAAAACAGTTAATTTACCATGCAGATGTCTCATCCCTCTAATCCCGAAGTGTCTGGCTATTTGGAAGACAGCAAGGAGAGCCAGAGAAGTGTAACAGAATGCAGCCACCTAGCCCTCACAGCAACACCCTGATGAACTACACACTTTGGAAACTGGCTTAGAATAAAGGAATAGTGTAGCATGCCATTTATTTGTCTTAAGCTTAAATCAACTGTAGCAATCAAATGACCAGCCTTAGCTTGGGGAGCTCAGCCTAACCTACTTATCTCAGAGGAACACCCATGGAAGGTGAGATATGATACCTGATTTCACTCAATGCAGCATCCAGAATATTTCAAACAATGTTTTTAGATTGTGTTGTTTCATGAATTTCATCCAATACAAAATAAATTAAGGGCCTTGAGGGAAAGGTACTTTTTAAGGAAGAAAAAAGAGGTAAGTAAACAGGACAGGTTTCTATTTTAAAAAGAATGTCCTTATAAAAACCTAACTAATTCAAGCATTCTGGGCACTCAAGTAAACCTTTTATTTCTTCGAAGTGCTGCTTCTGCCAACAGAATTTCATATTTTCCTCTTTACAGACAGGAACTCCCTTGCAGTCCAATTGTAATTCCGTTTGCCCTGGAGTAGGCACAAAATTCAATTCAACTGTTGCATAGTGTTCTGGGGAAAAAACCAAGAGCTTTATTATGACATCAGGAAGAAGAAACTGGCACAGCTTCAGTGTGTTGGCTTCCATATAACTGAACAGAACATACCTTCTGGCCAGTTCCTACATCTCCATTTCATGATGATTTTCCTATTTGTTACCTGGAGAACAAAGGAGGCATTCCACTGAAAACGTTGAAAGTGCACAGTACAATAGAAGAAACCGTTTTCAAGCTAAACTCTTAAGTACTGGAACCAACAAACAGCATTGTAATCCTGTCTTCCAGCTTACATGCCAGTGCTCTCCAGTGTCCTTGGGATCATTAATATCATAGAGCACACAGTATCGAACATTTTTCTTTTGTTCTACAGGAACTTTATTGAAGCATTTTAGATTGCTCATGCTCATGTTAAGAATAACATGAGTGAAAAGAACATTACCTCACCATGTAGCTGCTTACCAGTTCCACATATTCTCCACTGATGTTCCCGTCAAACATCTGGAATTTCCCTCCCTTTCCAGCTTCTAATACAGCAGGAGATTTGGAGAATTTTTGCACCAACTAGGCAAACAAAACAGACACATTATTGCAACATATATGTCACCCTCTGCATGTGGTAAGGACCACATCAGGATCTTACGTGGCAGATGAGCATTTCGCCAATGATGTAGTTGAGCTTTGTTTAAATTTTGTTGGACATGATAGCTTTTGCTAACAAGAAGTAAAATGCAAAGCTTTCTTCTTTATAGAGCAAAAGCTGTATATCCCCCAACTGCTAATACAAGCCAACCATCATTGTCCCCTGAAGTTACTCAGAAGATATCCCTGGATTTTCATCACCAGTATCCTTGCTTCCATCAGAAACTGCCTCTGTTCTTTGTGGTGTATCCTCAAACCACGTTTGGTAGAGTAGTTTAAGGTGTTACTTACTTCTTTTACAGTGAAGATACTGTACAGCTGTTCTACTGTCGTGTCAAACAGCTCTGTCAAATGCAAAGCTACTGTGGGAATCCTCACACCCAGTGCCACTGGAGAAACCTGCATCTCAGATTAGAAAGACATTCAAGACAGTAAGCAGACCCAAAAAGAATGACAGGAGAACAGCATAGAAGGCCTCTCCTCACCAATGCTTGTTCCTATGAGCACTCTATTTCTATTCCATTCCTAGGATCCCAGAGCATGACCTCAGGATGAAAGATTACTAATCCTAAGTAAGACTAAAGGGTGTTAACTGCATGCATACATTCCCATTCCCCAATTCTAAAAAGATAGACACTCTCCTAATGCCAAGGTCAAAGAACATTCTTTCATCCCAATATGTGACCTTCAGTCACCAGCTTTTCCTGGTTATGATGGCTTCATGCATCTGAAGCAGGGGGATCACCATGAATCTAAGGCTAGTCTCTTAAGCCATGACTTAATAGTTTTGATGAAGTGCTGGTATTTCTGCAAGGCCCAGTTATGCTCTCACCCATCAAGAACTGGAGCCTTAGGCTAGAGGTAAGGGCAATCATGCTTAGCATGTACTAGCCTGCATGCTCCGCACAAAGCCAAAAGAGGTGCATTGAATCATTTTTACAAAAAAAAAAAAAAAACATCAACACACTTTCCTCGCCTACAGTTCAAGTTCATCAAAAGGCTGTGGGGAAGCTCATTAAGGATGTTTTCCCTTGGTGCAAGCACACAGGCTCATACCTGCAACATGTTTTCAGTCAGTTTCCTCTGAAGAGTCAGTTCCTGGGTTGCTACAGCTTTTGTTGGTAAAATCATTCCTGTTGTAAATTCTGTAAGGAAACAGAAAAACTTTATTAACGTACTTTCTTTTATCTAAACTGGCATTTGAGGCCTTGAAAATAACTGTTTTTACATATATTGCTGATACTTATTAACAAAGGCCTTTCTTTACCACAGTCATCTAAAATGCAAATTTTCCACCAGTTCTTTCTAAATAGCTAGGTTGTACATGATTAACTACTAATAGTTAATAGTCCTTACCTCCGGTCAGAACTCTGCTTCCCCTCTCACAAAGCTTACTCTCACTCAATCATCACACAAAGAATGCTGGCCTCAAGCCTGTGTATGCCAATACCTGGACACTCAACTGAGCAGGCTTTAAGGATGAGTTGCAGAAAAAGTGCTGTTGGCTACTCTACCCAGCTGTCACCTCTAATTTGGGAAAATGACAATAGCTTTTCATTATCACTTCCATACAGTATAGGGACTGTCTAGGTGTTATCAATACCTTTCATCCATACATTCATTCACTCGGCAAAGATTTATGAAGCACCTACTATGTGTCAGGCATTGTGCTAGATGCTGGAGATACAGCAGTGAGCAAGACAGACATTAAACAAGTAATTACACAAAAACTCTTCCATTCCAAGGATTGGGGTGGATAGGGTTTGTTGTTGTTTTGAACAAAGTCTTACTATGTAACCCAGACTAGCAAGTCTTCCGTCCCCAGCTTCTCAAGTGCTGGGACTATAAGAGTGCCACCATGCCCAGCTTACAAAACTACTGACGGTTGGCAAACTGGTCCATGTGATCACTTATTATTGTCTTACCCACAACTAGCTTTTAACACCCAGACTACAACTTATTCTGCAGTTAAAGATGTTTCAGGAGGCTGACTTCGGAAATCCAGCCCTTGTGTAGAGCGTAACTTGGGTAAATAGCAAGGGACCCTGTGGTTCACAAGGGCTGCCAGGCTGCCTTCTTTACCCGTCTTGAGTGCCTTCAGGTACTCTCCAAGGGCCTCCCTGACCTTGGCGGTGCCTGTCGTTCTCATGAGATCCTTCAGTATTTCCCCATCTCCTTTCTTTTTACTCACGTTCACCTACAAATCAGAAAAATAAAAACTAAGAAAAAACTGGTTAAACACTGGATCCTATAGGTAACTGGATGGCAAAGGGAGGAGTGGTTCAGAGATGTAGGCTTCTTCACAGTTGCAGAGGATCTAAGATCTAAAAAGTTTTGAGGCCAGTGCTGGCAGCCATGTTGTGAATGGATGGAATATAAAATGAACCATTTCATTTACCATTGAAGTTGTGTGTATAAGCACAGGAGTTAAATAGCTTGTGGTTTTATCTAGAAATTGTCTGGTATGGCAGCCAGTATCCACCTGTGGCTAAGCATTTATGAGGTATATGATCTGAACTATGCTGGACACACATAAGACTCCAAAGACTAAATACCAAGAAAAAGTAAAGTACCTCATCAATAATTTGTTAACTGCATGCTAAACTCATATTTACTCTCCCCTGGATTAAAATTTTTAAATTATCTGGTTTTTAATGTGGATACTAGAGAAATTTAAATTGCAGTATGTGGCATTTATACTGAATAATGCTGGTCTACAAACTTGAAGCTACTAACCAAGAAGTTCCCACATAACCTGGACTTGAATTATATACTCTCAGTAGAGAGGAAAATCATTTGGGAGAGGAAAAATGGATGAGAGCAACAGAAATGAAGAGAAAGGGATGTATCAAGTGGTTTGCTATCCTGAAAAAGGTGCTAGTCTAAACTAGTGCAGGTCCCGGTAATTCTGGGCTGAGCTGCACCTGGCATCTGCTCTGCTAGATTCTACTGCAGCATACTTTAGATCTGTTTAATATGCCACCAGAAGCTGGGCGTGGTGGCTCACTCGGGAGGCAGAGGCAGGCGGATTTCTGGGTTCGAGGCCAGCCTGGTCTACAAAGTGAGTTCCAGGACAGCCAGGGCTATACAGAGAAACCCTGTCTCGAACCCCCCCACACACACACACACAAAATATGCCACCAGAAAGCTGCACTTCTGAAGAGCGCTCCAGGGAACAGCAGCACTAGACTAGCACAAGCTAAGTCTGAAGGTATGAAACATGACCTCAGTGACCTTCAGTAAAGGCTGAGAAATGCTGCTTGTTCTATGTTAGACTTTGGCTAGACTGTCTAGATTTGGAATATCAGATGCTTGTACAATGGTCCTGGAAGGAGGCAAGACAGGCATAAAGAAGTGATGAGATTAATCCAAAAAGTATACCTAAAGGCTGAGAACTGTCCCCATTAAGGGGAAACAGTCTACTTCAGCAAGCCATGCACATGGCTCAAGCACTTCCCAGCACAACCTGAAAGCATTACTGAACTAACTACACAGGTATGAGAGCTAGGCTGACTGCTGTCACTCCCCTGCACAGGTACCATACTTGGTCCTGGAAGTCTGAAGCTTCCTAGGACTGCCTCCTTTTCCACACCTCTGCTCCATCTCTCAGACACCCACAGTGTATAACACAGTGGCAGACAACCCCCACAATTCACAACTACCACAGAACCAAACAATCTAATGAGCAGTTTGCAAATGTCCAACACCTATAGCTGAAGCTTAACCAGAGAACAGGAGAGAGCACCAGCAGATACCTCAGTGTCGTTGACTTCGTTTTCTTCAGAAAGGCTGGGTATTTCAATCAGTCCCTTGTGTTTTGCACCAGATTCTTTAACTGTACCTAAAATAAGCAAAATTGATACAATTACTAACTGGTTTATGCAAAAGACCTCTGCTTGAATGAATAGCCCATATGTGGCCTCACTCCCCTTTCAGGGTTGTGACCACATCAGAGACCAACCAAGACAGGGACCAGCCAACATGGTACACAACACACCTATCCCCTTTCAGTATACTCATCTAGGGCCAGGGGGAGTATTTAAAATAGTTTTGATTAAAATGCGTACTGGGCACACAGGCAGGACCATGCAACTGGAACAATATTCAGAAACATCCACATTGAGATACTCTGGCATCATCTAAAGCATCTCACTGCTACAAAACAAGGTGAGAAAGGGTTCCACCACCCATAGTAGGCTGACCTCCAGCCCCTCCTTTTTTTGTTGGTTGGTAAACGTAACTTAATCCAGAATCCATATCTTCCAGGGTCTAGAAAACCTGTTTATTTTTCAAAGCACAAAAGACCACACTTAACAGCCGCTGAGAGCACAAAGCCCGGAAGCATGGACCTGACTGCAGAAGAGTGTAGACCAGCTCAGAGCACAGACAGACTCGGGCAATTCTCTTCAAATTGTGTTAGCAAACAAACACTGGCAAAACCTAATATCAGAGGAGCCCTGCAGTGGCTTGGACAGCCCAGGCTCCAGAAGTGCCACTCTAACTAAATTCCATGAAGGGAATGGTTGTAGGAGACAGATGTGCTAAAGTGCAAAGGTCAGCTCTGGAGCCCCATTCACCTCTGCAGCTTGAGATGTCAAGGAGTGAAACAAGCTGACGGGGTCATTAGGACAGTATCTTGCCTACTTGCCTCTACTTCTTGTCCTTAGCAGCCACAGTTCCATGGCTTTATGCCCACTTTGGTCTCTTCAACCCCCTCCCCAACCCCATGCCCTAAGGAACTGCCTAGGGACAATGGGCTTCAAGGTCTTGTGCCACAGGTAGGCAGATTCAGCTCCATGATGGGTACTTCAGAGGGACCTTCCATATACTTGGTGCTGCCCCAAAGGTTGTTTCCATGGCAGTATCAGATGTTTCTTTCCCCTCCTAGGTCTGAGGATCCATTTTCTGGAAGGGCATGCTTCTTGCAGTGCAAAAAAAAGTGGTTGTTTAGGCCAAGGGAAGAGATACAGGCTACAAAGTTTTCCAGAGTCCTGCTACAATCTAGCCAGCAGCAACCACAGAGAAAGTGAGGGCAACACCCAACTGGAGGGGTCTGTTCAAGAGTCAGGGGTGAGGCTGCTTAAGTGCACGTGCATTAACCTAGAGCCCTCTGCACACTAGGCAAGCATTCAGATGCTGAGCTACATCCCAAGCTCTTAGCTTTCTTGTGAAGTGGGATTTTTTTATTGTGGTCCAAGCTAGTCTTAACTTGCAGAGAACTTAGTGGGACCGCTTTGATGTTTGACACCTCCCTGACTCAGAGGCCAAGGACAGCTCAGTGAGCTTCATCTTAACAAACTACACAGAAAGTAGCCAATTCTAGGCAGACACCCCAGTTCTTAACACAATATGGTCGGTCTTCCATACCCACATCTCTCCTTGTTCTCTCCC
This sequence comes from Mus minutoides, assembly GCA_902729485.2. Lineage (NCBI taxonomy): Eukaryota > Metazoa > Chordata > Mammalia > Rodentia > Muridae > Mus > Mus minutoides. The sequence continues at coordinate 809,794 of LR749685.1, read as the reverse complement.
TTTCCCTATGATTGATCTTTGGTCATGTCAACAAGTATTGAACCATAAGCTAAGTACCACTTGTCTTGGTAAAGACAAGAAAACTATGAACAAAAAGGTCCACCAACAGGTAAACAGGTAGATAAAATGTGCTCTGTTCACACAATGCACATAAAAAAAGCATAAAGTACTAAAACATGGTACAAGGTGGAATGAAAGCAATCAGAAAGTTTTATGTATGACAGGATTCTATCTATATGGATTATCCACAGAACCCAAACTTAGGATAAAGTCCCCAAGGGAGGGCTGACAAGATGGCTCAATGGATAAGGAACTTACTGCTGGAGCCTAGTGACTTGAATTAAATTCCTGTGTCCTTGGACCTCACATACCCACCATGGCACACATGCCCACACATATACATAGAATTGAGACAGCAAAGATGAGCTAGCAAGATGTGAAAGCACTTGCCACCAGCCAACCCTGCCTTCTACACACGCTGCGACAGCCAAGTATGTGCGCACACACACACACACAAATGATTTTTTAAATTTTGAAATAAACATTTTTAAGGGAAGCAGGCATCTGTGAAGGAAGGGTGCTCCAGGTGGCAGCTGTATGAGGCCCTAGTCACAGATGCTGGTAAAAAGGGTTTAGCTGAGAAAGAACTGCCCCTCAAGCATCTAGAGTAATGAAGTGTAGCTTTCAGAACATGGCAACACCAAGCACATCCGAACATCAGCTGCTGCTGCTACTAAACGTTAAGACTGTACACAGGGTGTCCCCAACCTGCCTCTTGCCAGGACCCCCATTACCTTTCCAGGCCAGCTTGATGTTCCACTCATAGAAGAAAATAAGCTTCCCTTTGCGGCTGTTACATGAAGCCTCACCTTCCACCTGTTTCAACTCACTGATCTCACATCGGCCAGCCTCATTCTCCATAGCAATGCCAACCAGGAGCTCTCGGAGCTTCCCCTTGGACCAAATGGTGGCATCCCGCTCTGTCCTGCCAGAGAACAGAAAGACACAGGTGAATGGCCCAGCTAGTCTCCATCTGCGCAGCCAGGGTGCCATCCAATCCCAGACCAGGTGAGACCTTGTATTCAAGCAACCTCCAACTCGAAAATGTGCTTCTCTGACGAGGTTTCTACTAGGTATCTTCTAAGCCTGTTGCTCAGTTTCTTTTTTTTTTTAAAGATTTATTTTATTTTATTATATGTAAGTACACTGTAGCTGTCCTCAGACACTCCAAAAGAAGGAGCCAGATCTTGTTACGGATGGTTGTGAGCCACCATGTGGTTGCTGGGATTTGAACTTATCACCTTCAGAAGAGCAGTCGGGTGCTCTTACCCGCTGAGCCATCTCACCAGCCCCTGTTGCTCACTTTCTTAAGACACTATTATTCACCATATAATAATGGGTAATCTTAAAAACAATGGCCCCGGGGGGAAAAGGGTCCAGCAATCTCCACCACAGGAAATGGATGGGCTAAGCTGAGGCCACCTGTAACGGTAGTAGTCATTTAAATAGCCTTAACCACAATATCAGTTATCTGGCATTTCCATATTTGATTTATCTTAGGCACTCTCTCTAATGTTCTCATCTAAGGGGACAAAGAGCGGCCTGAGACGTCAGTGTCCTAATCACAGAATCCAGCCCAGAACATAATTCTTTCAGGACAGCCAAGTCATCTTATGGTGCAGACTGGGCTCTGCTTCCCTCAGCTTTCCCCAACGCCCGCCAATGAGGCAGACATCTCCCGGTATTCCTGAGACACCGGGGGGGGGGGGCAGATAACTAGTGCAAACTGAGACAAAGCAAAGAAAGTGAGATCCAAGTCCCTGCCTTCTTACGGCACACGGACATAGCACCGTCGGCGCACGCACGCGCACAACGCATCTCAAGGCCGAGGAGGGCTGGGTGAGGGGCGATCGAGGCACAGCTGTCCGGTGGGATAAGACAGAAGTCCCTCGCGGGGCTCGCCCAACTTTCGGAAGGAGCCTGAAGCCGAAGACCAGCGCAGTTAGGAACCGTCTCCCGCCACCGGCAGCCGTGCTGCGGCGCCGCGCGGCCCTCCCAGGAGCCCGCCCGCCTGCTCGCGCCCGGGGCCCACCGCACCAGTGCCAGTTGTTCACGTTGGTCCCGTCCTCCCGCTCCTCCACGATCCAGCGCGGGTCCCCCTGGCCCCACTTGGCCATGGCGGCGCTGACGAAGAGGGCCCTGGTAGCGAGAGCGCGCGGGTTTCCGGCCAGAAGATCTGTGAGCCGATCGCCCGCAGCTCTCAGAAAGTGCCAGAAGTCCCCGCCCCGGCCACAGCCTGCCCCGCCCCCGCTCCCCGCAGCCCGCTCCACCCCACATCGACTCTGCCCCAAACCCTGTTACGCCCCCAATATGCCACACCTCTGGGCACCGCCCCCACCCCATCCCCCCCCCCCCCCCCGACTTCGCCCCGCCTCTCTGCCCTAAGACCCCGCCCTATGCCTCCTGGCGCTGTCTTCTGCTAGGCTCCTCCCCGACTTCGCCCCGCCCCCCGGTCCTAAGGCTCCGCCCTGGCCCTAGTCCTCCGCTTTGTAACCCCTGGTCCGCCTTGTATTTGCCGCTGGCTCCTGCTGTCGAGCGGGGCTTCCGGCCGGAGCTTTCTACGAACGACCGAGTCTCCGCCCAGGGCTCATACCAGAGCCGGTTGTCCCTTTTCTGAGGCCCTTGGGATGGGAGCTGCGCAGGTCCCTAAGCAGAGCCTGGCGGGGGTTTACTGAAAAAATGCTTTTTCTCCATGCAGTGCTCCTCTAGAGACAAAAGATTGTGTTTGCAAGTGCCCGGGATTGTGGATACAGTTACAATAAGGGTTTATTAATTCTTTCCATCGTTTTTCACCTTCTAGCAAAAACTGAAACCACCATCTGGAAAGTGTTTCTTAGGAGATTTATTTAACAAATAAAATAGGTAGTTAAATGGGAGATGGGGAAGGACCTGGCTGCTCTGTGCGCTTGCCATTCAGCAGTCTGCTTATCAGCAAAACAAACTGAAAGGGCTATGGTGTTTATTGGAGCTATTGCATTTCGATGTGTTCTTCGAAAAGTTACATCATTCAAACAGCTGAAGCAATGCTATGGCCCCCCACCCCCCAAATCAAACGGCTTTGTTAGTTCAACTGATCATACCAAAGGCACAGCTGACAGAAGGCAAGACTCTAGCGATGATTGGCGTGCACTTTGTGTGCCTACTTTTCATCCAGTTCTTCTGTTTGTTCCTGATAAAACATTACGTGATAAGATTTAGATATGATCATTTGAACCTGACAGAAAATAAGACTTCTGAGGGTAGACGGTGCTACAGTCACTAAAAATGTATAAATACCAAAAACTGTACAAGAACTGCTCCCAGTAGAAATAAATTTACTGGAATGTAACTCAATTGTGAGTCTAGGAGACCAATGGTCCCTGAGGCACTCTTCGGATCTGCGATTTAAAAATGACCTCCAATAAGACATTGCAAAAATGGGGAAGAAACAATAGAAAAAAGTAAAGCAGTGGGGAAGGTGGACCCGAAGGAAATTGTCCTAGAAAAAGTAATGGGTCAATAGCTAGTGAACAAAACCGTGGAGTTCCCACACCCCCTGGGAGGGGACATTTATAGACCATGACAATAATTGAGACATTTAAGCAATTTCAGATGTCCAGAGTTAATTGAAGCTTTTTTTAATTTTCAAGAAATGATAAAACAGTGCAAAAAGACAGCTGATCAAAGAGGAAGAGGTACAGCCACAGATGGGAGAGATCTGACCTGGCCAGTGGGCTGCAGTGGGAAGGAAGCCATGTTTTCAGGACATGAAAAGCAGAGTCACAGGAGGCTCACTGGGTGCTGGCGGGAGGCGGAGGGGTATACCCTTAAACTGTAATTGTTTTCTGTAAACAGACTGAATTTGTGCCCTTCTCCAAAACATGGGCTTGATAATTGTGCTTTTAGATTCTTTTATGTTTCATCTATTATTGTGAGTTTGTTCACACTCATCCACAGTCCATAGTTGAGGCGTGGAGGTCAGAGGACAGCTTCCCAGAGTCAGTTCTCTGCTTCCATCATGTGGACCCCAGGGATAAGAAGGCTTCTACGTGCATCATGTATATAATCTGTATCTTGTGTGAAAAATCACTACATTCTAGTGAAAAAGCAAGTTTGATATGCGAAGAAGTCATATGATGCAGACTCAGGCAAGACACCTGAGAGGACACGTTATGTTTGGAGAGAGTATAAATAGGACTCAGTGGACAGGGTGCTTGCATAGCTGGCTCTGTAAGGCTTCATTGGTCTCGGGTGTTTGTTGGGGTCCAGCCTCAACACAGGATCAGAGTTCTCAACTGGAAGCAGCGATAACTGGAAGATTCATTGTGAATAGACATAGACTACTCTGTGGGCACAAGCTGGCAGGCAACTTTTCAAGGCTTAAAGGTTTTCTTCTCTCTCATTCCCTGCTCGCTCTCTTTCTCTCTCTCTCTCTCTCCTCTCTCTCTCTCTCTCTCTCTCTCTCTCCCTCTCTCCCTCACTCCCACTCGCTCGCAGCTTGAGGCTGCACACACTCTGCATTCTCTTGTGTACTCTGCTTTTCTCCTGTGTGCTTTTCTTGACCTATCACACTCACACACACCTCTGTGTGTTCCCCCTTCACTCTCACACACACCCTCCATATACACCTCACATTCTCTCTTCACTCACCCTTCATTCCCTCTCCACATTCACCTCACTTGCTCTCTCACTCACTCTCTTGCCTTTTTCTTGCCCCATCTTTTGATACTCCAAAAGTAGGTTAAAAAAAAAGACATTGTATAATCATTGCCAAATCAAATTCAAAAGAATAACCACGTCCCACAAATAATCAAGAGCTACAATTGTTCCCCAAATTTTCAAGCTTCCCTATTTCCAGGCCTACAGCCAAAATAATAATGATTGCAAACTTATTATTTAAACTTTAACCTATTATACTTCAGAGCTCAGAGCTCCGAGGCCAGCTACTTGCATTTTCTTGTGATGCTCTAATGATAAATGACATGGACAAAGCTGTCAGGCAGTGGCCAGAAATAATCAAGTTAACCCTTAACAGTTCTGCTAGCTTCAGCTTCTGCACATTGCACCCAATGACTCTCCTAAGAGTCCCAGTGTTTGGACTTAGTTTTACTAATATAAGATTTTACATATTCTATACCCGCTTATCCAGGAACCACTCTCAAATGTTGTGCAAAACTTATTTCATAACTTTAATAATTTTTTGCTTTCTTGGAGTCCCAATGTTGGATCTATTTTGTTTTCTAATAATTTCTTCAAACTTTCTTTGCAAGTCAAGCATTAATCTGGAATTACCATTGTGCAGTTATTACATTGCTTCCAAGATGAGAGCTCACAGCATGCACCTGGGCCATTAGGACTCTGCTGTGCTGTGCCCCATGCCTCAATTTTTAATTGTTGAAGAATCATTACATCAGGGAACATTTAGTTTCACGGAATTCACCAGCACAGAAGGAAAAAGAAGTAAGAAAATCAGATATAATGGAATAATTATGCACACCAAGGTCAAATGAAAAGTAGTCACGCACAAATGAAATCTATGCAGCCATTGTCCAGGGCTAAGGTTAGGAGAAATGGGAACAGCCTTTTCTACAAGGAGCTGCCATGGGCTTCTGAGGTGTCTCCCTCCTGGCCCACTGCAGGCAGTCCCTGTCATTGTATGCTGTCACCTGCAGGTCTTCACTGATCTTCACTTCCTTGAGAGAGGCAGGGTAGAAAACTTCTCCAGGCTGATCCTGGTTGCTCCTGTTGACTTTGTGCTGATTTTTGGTGGAGGCCTGGTAGTTTCTGCTGAGTTGTGTTTGATATCCTGACACTACTGAACTGGACTACTGGTATCCTGACAGTGAAGATTGGAATTGCCCTCAAAGAACTACTTCTAAACAGGTCCACATCCCCTTGACCTATTCATCTTTTCTCTTCTACCTTTGGACAGGGGACTAGAAGAGGGGTAGAAGCATTTGGGAACCCTTATTAAAGTAGGTTTTGAAAAATCTAAGTCTGTAGGGAGCCATGTAACCACTTCTTAAAGACGGCACCGACCGCTTCAGCTTTACTAGCATAAACAACTCCTAATTGGCATTAGGCTGTGTCAGCTGGTGTTTGATCTTACAACCAAGACCACCTGGTGTATGAGTAAGAGCCACGGGGCAGTTCAGGAATTGGCCAGGACAGGGTTTAAGTAGCTGCTCCCAGTGGGGATCGGGACCCCCACTCCATTCTGCCACTCTGCCGCTCTGTCCCACTCTACCATTCCACTCTGCAACTCTACCATTGTGCCTTTCTGCCTTTCTGCATTTCACCATATTCTGTAACTACATGCATTGCCATTCCATCATTTTGCTACTTTACGTTTTCCTGAGTAAACCATCCTGAGAAGAAACCTGGTTGTCCTGTGTCTTATTCCCTGCTGGGCAGGGATGGTGCGCGACATAAGTCTACAGATATGTTGTTTTGAAAGTAATGACAGCTTGTAAGTGTGTGTTATATGTTTGTACAACTAAGTTGCAGGGCCAAGAAATGCCTGTGCATATAAATGCAGAGAGCAGAGCAGAATGCCAGGCATCTCTCTCTTCTATTCTCCCTTTATAAATAGTATCTATTGGGGATGGAAAGATGGCTCAGTGGTTAACTGGAGGACCTAGATTCCTGCATCCACATGGCAATTCACAATGTCTCTAACTCCAGTCTCAAGAGGATCCAAAACTCACTTCTAACCTCCTTGGGTACCAGGCATGCATGGGTTGTATAGATATATATGCAGACAAAACACCCACACACATAAAATAATTTTTTAAAAACCATGTGTTATTTTGTAGGCCGCCGTGTGATCGCCATTCCAAGATGGCACCGGTTTCCTGTCCGCCCTAAGCGGTAAACAGCTCAGTGCGCAAGCGTAAGGGGCCGTTCCCGCCTTGGGAGCTCTTACCACCCGTGACGCATTCTGGCCTGATCCGGAGATAGCCTATGGTATGATGCCACATCCTAGGCGAGCATATTTCCCTATATAAGGACGCCCATCTTGGGCATGGGCCCTTCACCTCCCAGAAGCTTTGCTCTCCCTCACAAGATGCAATAAAGCTTTGCTGTAGAAGGATCCTGTGTGTGGCCTGCTTCTTCCTGCTGGCAGGATATGGTGGGTCGCATTATTTATGGGTCATGAGTGTAGAGTGAAAAACCAGACTTAGACTCCATTCTTTCTTTCCAACATGTGGGTTCCAGAGGTCAGGCTCAGGGTACCAGCTGGCAAGCGCCTTCATCCACGGAGCTACTTCACTACAGTCTCTACAACCCCCACAACCTGGAAAACCAGACAAGTCTGGTTTTGTTTTGTTTAATTTATTTGTATGTGCATTGATGTTCTGCCTGCATGTATATTTGTGCAAGGGCGTTAGATCCCCTGGAACTGGAGTTACAGACAGTTGTGAGCTGCCATGTGGGTTCTAGGAAGTGAACTCTGGAAAAGCAGCCAGTGCTCTTAACCATTGAGCCATCCCTCCAGTCCGAGCTCCTCTAGTGAAACACTTCTATTCAGAAACCTTCACTTCCTACACTTGCAGACTTCCATCCCTGGAACATCTGAAGTGGCTTGAGATATTGTCAGGTTAGTACCTGCTGACACAGTTGAGTTTACAAAATGAAATAATAGAAGTTATCAGCCTGCAGGTCATCCTGCTTTCTTGCTTATTCAGTCTTTGAAGTATTTGGGCTAAAGAAGCAGACAGAAAAATTGCTTGTGGTATCAGAATGTTAGTCAACTATATATTGATTCCCTTTTTCTGTAAATAATGGTGATTAACAAATACTTTTTTGTTCCTTATAATGTAAATAATTTTAAAACTACATGCCTGTAATCCCAGCGCTTAGGCACGGTAACTTGGTCAGCCTGGACTACAGGGTTGAAATTCTGCTCCAAAATAATTAAATTTTAAAATGAAAAGGGAGATCAGTCAGTGGTGATACACGCCTTTAACCCCAGCACTCCAGAGGCAGAGGCAGGCAGATCTCTGTGAGTTCAAGGCCAGCCTGGTCTATTGACAGCTATAGACCAGGTCCAGGATAGCCAGGGCTGTTACACAGAGAAACCCTGTCTCACCTCCCCTGCAAAAAGTAAAACGGAAAGTACCCTGGGCTGAAGAGCTGGCTCAGTGATTAAGAGCACTGACTATTCTTCCCAGGGGCTCCAACACCCTCTTCTGCCTCAGCAGGCACACATTCGATGCACAGACAGACAAGCAACACACACACATACAACAAAACAAGATATTTTTAGGGGCTGGAGAGATGGCTCAGCCGTTAAGAGCAGATCCCTCTTCTGAAGGTCCCGAGTTCAAATCCCAGCAACCACATGGTGGCTCACAACCATCTGTAATGGGATCTGATGCCCTCTTCTGGTGTGTCTGAAGACAGTGTACTGACATATAACAATAAATAGATCTTTTTTTAAAAAAGATATTTTTAAAGACAAAGAATGTCTTGCTCCAGGTGATCAGCAGACACTCTCACTGGAAATTTGGGACTGGCTACAATTCTATGTCACAGTAGACCTACTGCTAAGCCTGGGAAGTCACTGTCTGCATTTCTTTTTATAATTTTGATGCCTATGCCTGCATCCAACATGATTCACATTTACCCCAGACTGATGATACGCATCTGCGCAGAGCTTGCTTACTTGAGGATGTGTTCTTTCTTCTATCCGCGCTTGCAGTGTTCCACTGCACAGTGAGCAACAGGAACTGTTAACTGTTAGTGTGACCAGATGAATATTTTTCAACATTTGTCCATCATAACCTTTTAATAAACTGTAAAGTCTCTCTGGACTCTGGAGCTGAAACTCACTGGTCAGGCTTCACACGCAGCAAGCATGTTTATTACTGTGAGCACCTCACGGACCATCACTTTTTTTTTTTTTTTCAGTTATGTGGGTGGCTGTTTTCCTACATGTTGGGGCAGTACAGGAAAGCATGGTGGCCTCAGGAGACATCAGATCTACCTGCAACTGGAGTCACAGATGGTTGTGAGCTTCCGTGTAGGTTCTGGGTATTTGTTGAGGTAAAACTCTCCATCCCAAATATGCCGCGGCAATGAAAACACAACACAATATGAATACATACTGTGTGCCTAGATTGGGCAGATCTACTGCCACACTACCATCTTCCACATCTATGAGACCCTTTAGACCTTGTGGTTTCTCCAGGCCATGTGCTTCCGAAAAGGTCAGCTTAGGAACTTTGGGAAGGTCATGAAATACTTGCCCTTCTGGAAAGGAGACGCTAATATTTCTGTGGGTGGGGACACATTCCACACATTCCGCAGGACTGACTGTTGCCCACCTTTAGACAAGGGAAGTCCTTGTCACCTCATTCCCTAAAGACCAATTAAAGGGTGTACTGTTCCTCCAATCATATTGTGCCTAGTTTTGCTGATGTCCTATTCTGCCCCTGGAAACCATATAAAAACAGGTGCTGGGCCGGGCGTGGTGGTGCACGCCTTTAATCCAAGCACTGGGGAGTCAGAGGCAGGGGGATTTCTGAGTTCGAGGCCAGTGTGGTCTACAGAGTGAGTTCCAGGACAGCCAGGGCTACAGAGAAACCCTGTCTCGAAAAACCAAAAAAAAAAACAAAAACCCAGGTGCTGGGGGTCGCTGCCTCTCCTTCCGGTTTGGGATGACCCCAGTGCACTGGAACAATAATTTCCTCTTCCTTTTTGCATTGATCCTGGCTCCATGTGGTTCACTCAGGGGGTCCCCGGCAAGCTAAGGCTCCCTGGAATCTTATACTTCTGCTCTGCTTTTCTTCTTCCTCCTCCTCCTCCTCTGTGTCCTCCCCTCTTCCATTTTCTCCTTCTTCCCTCCCCCACCTTCTGTTCCACCTTCCCTTTTATCTACCCAATCTTCAGCTCTCCTTTATTTTAGAAATTAAGGTGGGAAGCAGGTTTACAGGAAATCACCTGTGTGCTAACTCATTCCTTGATCACAAGCACTCATGGGAGAAGGGAATTAACATCCAATAAAATTAGCACCAGGGCTACCCACAACAGGCACTGAGCCTCTGGAAGAACAGTCTTCTTAACCACTGTGCCATCTCTCTAGCCCCATAACTTTTTTTAAAAAGAATTATTTATTTTATGTATATGAATACACTGTAGCTGTCTTTGGACACACCAGAAGAGGGCATCAGATCCCATTACAGACGGTTGTGAACCACCATATGGTTGCTGGGAATTGAGCAGTCAGTGCTCTTAACCACAGAGCTATATCTCCAGCCGCCCCCCCCATTATTTTTCTATTTATTTATTTATTTATTTATTTATTTATTTTTTATTTTCCTCTTTATTAGATATTTTCTTCATTTACATTTCACATGTTATCCAGAAATTTTCCCTTACCCTCCCGCATCCCCGCCCTGCTCCCCTACCCACCCCCTCCCACTTAATGGCCCTGGCGTTCCCCTGTACTGGGGCATATAGAGTCTGTATGACCAAGGGGCCTCTCCTCCCAATGGTGGCCAACTAGGCCATCTTCTTCCATATATGCAGCTAGAGACATGAGCGCAGGGGGAACTAGTTAGTTCATGTTATTCTTCCACCTAGAGGGTTGAAGACCCCTTCAGCTCCTTGGGTACTTTCTCTAGCTCCTTCTTCCTTGGGAACCCTGTGTTCCAACTGATAGCTGACCGTGAGCATCCACTTCTGTGTTTACCAGGCACTGGTATAGCCTCCCACAAGACAGCTATATCAGGTCCCTTTCAGCATTATCATGCTGGCATATGCTATAGTGTTTATGTTGGTGGCTGATTATGGGAGGGATCCCTGGCAGCCGCCGTCACTGGTTGGTCCGTCCTTTTGATTCAGCTTCACACATGATCTCTGTAACTCCTTCAGTGTGTGCTTTGTTCTTTATTCTAGGAAGGGGCAAAGAGATCACATGTTGGACTTCATTCTTCTTGAGATTCATGTGTTTAGTAAGTTGTATCTTGGGTAGTCTAGAATTCTGGGCTAGTATCCACATATCAGTGAGTACATGTTATGTGAGTTCTTTTGTGATTGGGTTACCTCACTCAGGATGACACCCTCCAGATTCATCCATTTGGCTAGGAATTTCATATATTCATTGTTTCTAACAGCTGAGTAGTACTCCATTGTGTAAATGTACCAAATTTTTTGTATCCATTCCTCTGTTGAGGGACATCTGGGTTCTTTCCAGCTTCTGGCTATTATGAATAAGGCTGCTATGAACATAGTGGAACATGTGTCCTTATAACCAGATGGAAACTCTTCTGGGTATATGCCNCCTTTTGTTGTCGAATCGCTCTGGCTAGGACTTCAAGTACTATATTGAATAGGTAGGGAGAAAGTGGGCAGCCTTGTCTGGTCCCTGATTTTAGTGGGATTGCTTCCAGCTTCTCTCCATTTAGTTTGATGTTGGCCACTGGTTTGCTGTAGATTGCTTTTATCATGTTTAGGTAAGGGCCTTGCATTCCTGATCTTTCTAAGACCTTTATCATGAATGGGTGTTGGATTTTGTCAAATGCTTTCTCAGCATCTAAGGAGATGATCATGTGGTTTTTATCTTTGAGTTTGTTTATATAGTGTATTACGTTGATGGATTTCCGTATATTAAACCATCCCTGCATTCCTAGGATGAAGCCTACTTGGTCATGATGGATGATCGTTTTGATGTGTTCTTGGATTCAGTTGGCGAGAATTTTGTTGAGTATTTTTGCATCGATATTCATGAGGGAAATTGGTCTGAAGTTCTCTATCTTGGTTGTGTCTTTATGTGGTTTAGGTATCAGAGTAATTGTGGCTTCATAGAATGAATTGGGTAGTGTACCTTCAGATTCTATTTTGTTGAATACTTTGAGAAGAACTGGAACTAGGTCTTCTTTGAAGGTCTGATAGAACTCTGCACTAAACCCATCTGGACCTGGGCTTTTTTTGGTTGGGAGACTATTAATGACTGCTTCTATTTCTTTAGGAGATATAGGGATGTTTAGGTCATTAATCTGATCCTGGTTTAACTTTGGAACTTGGTATCTGTCTAGAAAGTTATCCATTTCATTCAGATTTTCCAGTTTTTTTGAATATAACCTTTTGTAGAAGGCTCTGATGGTGTTTTGAATTTCCTCAGGATCTGTTGTTATCTCTTCCTTTTCATTTCTGATTTTGTTGATTTGGATGCTATCCCTGTGCCCTCTAGTGAGTCTGGCCAAGGGTTTGTCTATCTTGTTAACTTTTTCAAAGAACCAGCTCCTGGTTTGATTGATTCTTGGATAGTTCTTTTTGTTTCCACATGGTTGATTTCACCCCTGAGTTTGATTATTTCCTGCCGTCTACTCCTCTTAGGTGACTTTGCTTCCATTTGTTCTAGAGCTTGCAGATGTGCTGCCAAGCTATTGGTGTGAGCTCTCTCCATTTTTTTTTTGTAGGAACTCAGAGCTATGAGTTTACCTCTCAGGAATGCTTTCATTGTGTCCCATAAGTTTCGGTATGTTGTGGCTTCATTTTCATTAAACTCTAGAAAGTCTTTCATTTCTTTCTTTATTCCTTCCTTGACCAAAGTATCATTGAGTAGAGTGTTGTTCAGTTTCCATGTGAATGATGGTGTTCTGCTACTTATGTTGTTATTGAATAGCACAGAGAAGAGTTAAAGGATCAGAGTGCATATGGGTGGCTAAGGGAATTACTGGTGTCACAATTATTTTGTCCACAGCTCTGTTGCTCTCAAACGTGCCCATTTCTTCTACTTACAGAAGCCTCTGCCTCACCAGCAAGGCTTTACCCCAACAATTCTTCCTCCTTCGGGCTGGAGAGATGGCTCTACAGTTAAGAGCACTGGCTGTTCTTCCAGAGGACTGAGTTTTGATTCCCAGTATTCACATATCAACCAACTCACAACCATCTGTAACTCCAGTCATCTTCTGTCTCAACAGACAACAGGAACATTTATGTTATAGACATATATATATTCAAGCAAAACACTCATACTCATAAAATAAATAAAATTTAAAACATTTTCTTCTCTTCTGGAAAACTTGCTCAATTTCCCTTTTGCCTCTCAAAGCCTCCCCACCCCCACCCCCAGCAGCAGCAGGCAATAGCACAGGTACTTTAAACACTCTGGAACTGAGACTGGGAAGATGGCTTGCTCTGCCAAAACGAGGACCTCAGACTGATCCTAGCAACTATGTAAAAAGCCATGCCTGTAATCTCTGTGCTATGGGACAGAGAGTCAGATATCTTGGGGGCTCTATAAACAGCCAGCTTGTCCTAATCAGTGAGCCCCAGGTCCCTGTTTCAAAAGACCAGGTGAAATAGCTCTGAGAAATGGCCCCTGGCCTCTACCTCCACCACCACCACCCAAACCCTCGGGAATCAGAGGGAATATTAAAAGGACAGAAATTTTAGAAAGGATTAAAAGGACAGTGTCTTACACTTTCTGCTGGCCTGCTCAAAACCAAATGTCCCCAGAGACTTGTGTTTCTCTCAGTCACTGGGGCTATAGTGGGCAGTCTTACCTCTCTCTGCTTCTTGATACTGGTGCCCTCTATAAACACTCCCCTGAGTGTGGGGTGATCCATGATTTGCTTGCAATGAGCAGAACAAGTCAACAGTAATGGGCTGACTTCCAGGAGCAGCATCTGAAGACTGCCCATCTTCCTGCCCGCACTCTTCCCCCCACAACCCTGGCTATGGAAGAAGCAAACAGTTTACATATTAATAATGCTTTATAAGCTGGGTGTGGTGGCGCACGCCTTTAACCCCAGCACTCTGCTGGCAGAGGCAGGCAGATTTCTGAGTTTGAGGCCAGCCTGGTCTACAAAGTGAGTTCCAGGACAACCAGGGATATACAGAGAGACCTTGTCTCGAAAAACAAACAAACAAAAAATGCTTTATAAATATTTACAGGATAAATCCAGGCAGAGGGATTACTGACTCAAAAGATACATACACTTTTTAAAAAACTGATCCAGACATGGTACAACAGTCAGGAAGCAAAGGCTCACAGATCTTTCTGAGTCCAAGGCCAGCCTGGTCTACATAGTAAATTCCAGGACAGCCAGGGCTACACAGAGAGACACTGTCTGAAAAAAACAAACAAACTGCCTAATTATCCTCCAGAAACATTGACAATCAATCCTGCTATATCATGGAGGAGCCTTTAACTCACTTATTTAGTCTGTTATCAATTATCACCCATTTTCCAGAATTTCACAGATAAAGAATCCAATCTTGGTTTTAGATTGGTTTAGGATGTCACAATGGGGATTTAAACCTCCCTCCTTCCTTTGCTCATGTGTTTTGTTTGGAGTCAGGGTCTCACCAGCCGAGGCAGTTATTGAATTCTGCCTCCATAGTGTCTTTATAGAGTTGTTTGGTGGGGTAGTAATAATGAGAATAGCCCATAGGCTCATATAACTGAATGCTTAGTCTTCAGGGAATGGAACTTTTTGATAGAAGGATTAGGTGTGGCCTTGTTGGAGGAAGTGAGTCTGGAGATGGGCTTTGATGTTTTCAAAAGCCCAAGCCAACTCAAGCCAATCCCAGTCCTGCCCTGCTTCGCCCCCCCTCCCCCATCAAGATTGTACCTCTCAGCTACTGCTCCATAGCCATGCATGCTGCCATGCTTCCAGCCTTGCTAATGGACTAAACCTCTGAAGCTGTAAGCAGCCCAGTTAAATGCTTTCCTTTATGAGTTGCTGTGGTCATGGAGTCTCTTCACAGCAGTAGAACATCAACTAACACATTTGGGTTTACTTTGTGAATGTGGGTGTGCTGGCTGGTATGTGTCAACTTGACACAGGCTAGAGTCATCTGAGAAGAAGGAACTTCATAGGAGAAAGTGCCTCTATAAGATGTAAAGCACTTTCTTAAATCAATTAGGGATCTATAGGGGAGGGCCCAGCCCACTGTGGATGGAGCCAGTCTTGGGCTGGTGATCCTGGGTTCCATAAGAAAAGCAGGCTGAGCAAGCTGTGGGCAGCAAGCCGGTAAGCAGCTCTCCTTCATGGTCTCTGCATCGGCTCCTGCCTCCAGGTTCCTGCCCTGCATTGAGTTCCTGTCCTGACTTCTATTGATAATGAACTGTCACGTGGAAGTGTAAACTGAATAAACCCTCTCCTCACCAATTTGATTTTTGTCGATGCTGCTTCAACATAGACATGTGCGGGGCAGAAGGCATGGGGGAAAGAGGGAGTGGGAGAAAACCAGCATCCCACCAGAGTTCCTGAGCTCTGAGCAGGTGGACACAGGACTGCCACACACTTTCCATGTGGCCCCGATGGGTGTCTGGCTGTGGGAAGCCACTGGTCCCAGCTCAGTGGGTGGTGGACAAGGGGCAGTCCTAGGTACCAAGTCCTCAGCCTCGGGCATCCCAGACACCACTGGACAATAAGGAAGAGCTGAGAACAGAATGGGGGCCCCCCTGGGGGGAGTGTTCAGTCAGCCCCAGGGCCAAAGGGAGGAGAGAGCAGGTGAGAGTCCTTGGTCCAGTCTGTGGCTGGAGGACAGGAAGGCCTTCTGGAGGGAGGTTAGACACGGCTTGTTAGGGGAAAGCCTATTCCATCCTTCAAGCACTGCGGGCCTTGATGAGCAAAGACAGTCTATGTTTTTAGAGCTTTCTTGTAGAAAGGCTGGGGGAAAGAAAGAAGGTAGAAAGAGGGAGAGAGGCCGGCCATGGCCACGTGAAGAGAGAGGGTAAGGGAGAGAGAGAAGGAGGGCTAGAGAGGAGAGTAAGAAAGGTGAGAGCTTAAAGAGATCAAGGAGGGGCCAAGCAGCCCCTGTTATAGAGGGCCGGGCTATGTTGCTGTTGCCAGGTAACTATGGGGAGGAGCATACCTGGCTATAGTCAGCTAACTGTGGGGGTGGAGTCTAGCCAGAATGCCAGAAGCTTGGGGCATTGTCTGTGTAACTTGGTCACAGAATTATGGAGTTGGGGCTCTGTGGTGTCAGGCACCTGACTCTGGGAATGTGGCTCACTTTTCCATCCTTTGTAGAGTTTTCTACTGGGTCGCCAGAGCAAGCCTCATTCAACCAAAATAGGCTGCCCATCACGGCCCCCACAGAAATGGTAACCCTAACTAAGACAAGTTTTTGGGTGGACTGTGGAAGGACTTTGGAACTTTGGACTAGAAAAGCCATTGAGTGTTGAGGGCTCAGTGGGCTGTTCTGTGGGAGCTCAGTGGGCTGCTCTGTGGGAGCTTGGAAGGTAGGGCTGTTGAGAGCAGTGCTGAGGATGGAGGCCTGGCTTGTGGCATTTCAGAGGGAAGTTTAAAGACTCTTATCAGGGCCATTTGCTATTTTGAATTGAGATTGTATCATTCTGGTGAGAGCTGAAGCTGAAGAGTTAGCCTTGATTAACAAGAAATCAGCATCACTGAAATGAAACGTTTGCATTACCGGGACATTTGAGGCTGGTTAGTCAGAACTAAGACATTAGCAGTGGATGCTGGTTAGTCAGAACTAAGACATTAGCAGTGGATGCTGGTTAGTCAGAACTAAGACATTAGCAGTGATTGAGATGACATCTCCTGGGAAGCTGTGATCCAGACATGGCAGCCAAACTTGATAGTGTAAGAGTCACCCGGGTGGTTTTGAAGGTCTGAATGAGTCATGGGGGGAGGCTGAAGCTTGGTACTGTGTGGCATGGAAAGTCCCTGAATAGAGCCCAGGAGAGGCCGTTAATGAAAGTGCAGCCCGGTTGCAGCACAGGACTCCAGCAGTGTTGGTGATGCCGGTGTCATGGCAGGACCACCACCAACAGTGGCAGTGTATGCTGAATAAACCTTTGCCCATGGTTCTTTGGTCATGGTGTTTCTTCACAGCAATAGAAACCCTAAAACTAAAGCTTAAATCCTAAACTAAGACACTGAGCATAAACCCCAAGACTGTATGCATGGTAGGCAAGCAGTCTATTCGTGAGCTACACCAGCTCCCAGATGGTCTTGGCCATTTTCTGCTCCTCCTATACCTTTGCACCTTTTAAAATAACTGACTCAGTCTTTTCTTGCTCCTGTGGTTGAAGTAGGGTTTTTCTTGTTATTACTGTTTTTTGTTTTGTTTTGTTTTTTTTGAGATAGAGTCTCACTGTGTAGCTCTGGCTGGCCTTGAACTCTGCCTCTCTGCCTCTGTGCCTTTGTGCCTCTGTGCCTCTGTGCCTCTGCCTCTGCAGTTTTGGGATTAAAGGAGTGTGCCACTACTGCCCAGCTTACCTGAAAGTTCTCAATCACTTAGGAACTAAAATTACTCTTTTGTCATAATGTTTCTGAAAAAGGGTTTCTTCATATACAGGAAACAGTAGTTGAGTAGAACCCAGTGGAAATGTGTTTCCTTTTGGGAGATGGCAGTCACACTATGGGGGCTACTGCACTGGAGCTGGAAGTATAGACAAGAGCACAGACTCTCATAAAGACAGCTACTAAACAAATGTGTCTTGGTGACTTGCTGCCATTCAATAGAATATACTGAAGATGACATCAAGCGTCACACAACAGATGCATCATTTGCTGATTCTCTGTCCTCTGTGGGTACCTGGCTTTTTTTGTTTGTTTGTTTGTTTGTTTTGAGACAGATTTTGGTTTGAGAATGTCCCCCATAGATACAAATACTTGAATTCTAGATCTCAAGTTGGTAGAACTACTTGGGAAGGATTAGGACGTATGTTGTCCTTGCTGGAGAACATGTGTCACCATGGGTGGGTTTGAGATACCAAAGGCCCGTGCCATTCTCTCTGCCTCTTGGTTATGGCTCAAGAGGTAAGCTCTTAGCTACTGTTCCAGCACCCTGACATCTGCTGGCATGCTCCCTACTATGAAGGTCATGGAACCTTAAGCCACACACTGTTTCTTCCATAAGTTGCCTTGGTCATGTGTAGGGCAGTGGACCATGAGAGGAAGTCGAGCTAAAGGCTAGATGCCCCAGAGGCCCTGAAGGGATTGTAGGAGCTTTGCCTGCTCCCGGCACCAGGCCCCTGCCATGCATGTAGTGCCCCCCCCATAGATTTGTGGCCTTCAGTCACATAAGGGCAGTACCCCAAACCCTTCCACATGTAGATGAGGCATCCCTAACTTCTCAGACCAAGACAATATGAAAAAGAGACATGACCACTGTCAAGTAGGCTCAAAACAGTGTTCTCCATGCTAATGAGGTACCCAGAGGCCCGAGGGCATTGCCAATACACTTTCCTTCCCAGACACTCCTCCCTGCTAAAGGTATTTAATCTCATGCCCACCCTGAGAAATGGGGTATGGTTTTATGTATCCATTATCCGCCAGACAATAAACTGTTCAGAACCACTTGCTGCCTCTTTTCATCAAGATTTGCTGTGGGGAGCCAAGAAGGCCTTTGCCTATAGAGCCTCAGCCTGTGTTCCCGGCCACAACTGACACCAAGCCTGCCTCCAACAAGCTAAGAGCAATCTCTGCGGAGACAAACCAGAGCCCCTCTTTTTCCCCAAGCCCTGGACTAGCTGCTGTTCCCTGCTCTCGGGCCCCAGACTCATTCTCTGCTCTTCTGTAACTCTCAGCAGTTCCTGGATGTCCAAGAGCCTGAGAACCTCAGGGCCCTGGCTTTGTCGAAGGCTGCAGGTAGGGACCAGCTCTGGCCTTCCCACCTGTGGAGCAGTGTCTCTGGTTTCCGGTTTCCTTACAGCCTAGCACCACCCCAGCATTGGGCATGGGGGTAAGTGCAGTCATACTGCCTGTGTCACACCATGCCTTTTTGGCGGAGTGGATGCAGGCCAACAACCTTGCAGTCGTGGTGTTTTATCTCAGCAACAGAAAAGTAACAAAGACAGCAGGGTTTCATTATACAACTCCAACTAGCCTGGAACACAGTCTCACTATGTAGACCAGGCTGCCCTCAGACTCAGAAACCTGTGTTGCTCATTCCTCCCGGTGCAGTTCTGTACCCAGTGGGCTGTTTTGTTTGTTTGATATCCATCTGCATTTTTATTTTATTTGAGATAGTATCGCATTATGTATTTCAGGCTGGCCTCAAATTCACATCCCTTCTGCCCCAGCATTGACTGCAGGCATATACCACCATATCCAGCCCTCATTTGGCATCTCTAGTTGACCTTCTGGCCAACATTACAAGTTCAACAAAGCTAAAATTCACTTAAAAAAAAAAATCACTGATCTTTCCTCTAGGATTTCCATTCGGGAGTCTCTCACATCTCCAAACTCAGGAGTCAGCACAGCCTGGTCTTACACAACCACCTCCCAATGCCACATCTGTACCCTTCTCACCTGAAATGGCACCCGAGCAATCTCCATATCCTAACCATTCCTGGGTCTCTGCCCCCAACCATCACTGCCATCAACTAACTGCCTGTTACTGTTCTACTTCAACATAAAGAAATGTAAACCAGTCGGGTGGTGGTGGTACACGCCTTTAATCCCAGTACTGGGGAGGCAGAGGCAGGCAGATTTCTGAGTTTGAGGCCAGCCTGGTCTACAAAGTGAGTTCCAGGACAGCCAGGACTACACAGAGAAACCCTGTCTCCAAAAAACAAAAACAAAAAACAAACAAACAAAAAAGAAATGTAAACCTGGGTAAAGACTAGGAAGAGTCTTCATTTGGCTCCAAAATTAAAACAAAACCAAATAAATGCAAACAGCACCACAGAACCAATAAAATTCAAATTAACAATAAAGTGCCACGTGTTCCTCCTGAGTGCACTGCTACTGTGTGATGGTCCTGGGGCTTGTGGATTCTGGGAGCCTGAGTGCCTGGACCGTGACAGCTCCTGATGGAACTTTCTCCAAGCCTTGACTAGTACAGGAAATACTGACTCTGACATGCGTGTAAGTGTCAATCTCACATGCACTCTTTTTTTTTTTTCTCCCGAGACAGGGTTTTTCTGTATAGCCCTGGCTGTCCTGGAGACAGGGTTTTTCTGTATAGCCCTGGCTGTCCTGGAACTCACTCTGTAGGCCAGGCTGGCCTCAAACTCAGAAATCCGCCTGCCTCTGCCTCCCAAGTGCTAGGATTAAAGGCATGTGCCACCACACCCGGCTTCACATGCACTCTTATCACTTTAGGATGAAGTAACTTGGTTCCATAAATGCAGAGGTTGAAGCAGACATTGAAATTACAAACTTAAACTGGAACACATGGCAATAGAGATATGTGGGTGAGTGATTTTTCCTTAAATGGTAAATATTCATACAATCACTACAATTGTCCAAAGACAGAAGAACTGTCCTTCAACAGATGGAGGGTAAGCTTAGCAGGACACACACAAATGCAATGTCACTCTGCTGTCCAGGCATGAAGGTGGTGACACCCACATCACTTGTGAGGACACTGCTAAATGACACAAGCCAGCCTCGAAAGGAAACACATGGGAAGTAGTCAGGTTCACAGGGACTGGCAGCAGGGACTGGGAGTTCAGTGTTCCAGTTCTATCAGATGGTTTCTGTGAATGGCTGGAAATAATGACCATATACCAAGGTGAACGAATTTAGCATCACTGAGCGATCAGGTATACGTGTGTTTTACCATAATAAGGCAGAGTTGTAATGTAAGAAGTGGCCTAGACCTTGCTGCCACTGAGAATGAGACCACCTGGGGTGGAGCCTTCCCACCCAGATAGATGGCTTTATTTTTCTGTCACCTGTCTCTGCTTTTCTCCAAGACACCACTACTGCTGAGAGGCTAATGCTGAAAGGCTGAACCTGTCTTCCTGAGATATTCCTGAGATAGCTGACAACCTGTGGACTTGGCGATCTAATGCTAACAGCTCTGACAGACTAGTGCTAACAAATTGTCAACAAAGCATCAAGAAGCCTGTTGTGGCAGGGGATAGGCCTCCCCCCCTTTTAAGCACAAGCTCTTAGTAAACATGGGGCCATGATCAGAAAATTTGTCTTGGTCTCTTTACTTCTCTCACCGTTCTCTCCTTTACAGCTCAGGCCTCCCACTCAGGAATCCAGTTAGTGTGGCTGCAGGCGGCTACAGTAGGTTTTAGATAAAATATTAAAATGCTTCTTGAGAACACAGAGTCTCTGCGTATTTTGCACATCTCTCTCAGCTCCTACCATGCTTCTATCTCACTTGGGACACTGACAGGAATTCACAGGTGTAACCAGCAAGCTTTCCACACAGATGGGACTCACCACCCCATCACATCTGCTCATGTTTCCCGCAATCCTCTGAAGGTGGCCATTATGCTCTATGATGAATATTCCATCCACATTTGATCAGCATATTCTTACCATTTATTACTGATGAGGTCTTGTGAATTGCCCAGACTGGTCTCACATAGATTCAAGTATCCTCCTGAAGTTGGCCTCCCGAGTAGCTGATACTACAGGTTTGTATCCCTGTTCCTGCCTTTGACAGTAATTTTAAATGACAGAAATCAAGAATGGTGTAATCCTAAAGCTTGCCAAATTTAGCAGCAGGTTTTGTTGGTAGTAGTTTGTTTTTTGAGCCAACCTTATAAAGTAATAATCAGTACCAGGAAGGTTCTGGATTATATGCAATGCAAAGATGACCCCAGACATAGATGTCAGGGTTCCCAGGTTCTGCAGCATGATCATGAATGCCTCTGATCAAAGAATCCAAAGTGTGGCCTTTCTAAAACACCTGAACAAACATTATACTTACTGCTGTGCTAGACAGACATTTAAGGATATTTATTATAGTCAACTTACCAAACTCAGATTTGTTTGTTAAAAACTATATTTGAGCTCAGTATTTTACGTGCAGAGTTTTGCACAGTTCTCTTCTCCCACGAGGGTAGAATCCTGTCTGTGTTTGTTCACTTCCCATCCTCCTGCTGCCTCGGCACGACCCAGGACCCTCAGTCGGTCCAAGCTGGTCAAAGGTTACACTTCTCACACAGCTTTTTCCATACTTCATTTCCTCTCCTTATGTTCTCGAGCATAGCTTCGAGGTGTAGGGTATTCGTTTCCAAGGTCCACCACAATCACCTCCTTAGAAAATGTCACTCCTTTTAAAGGTCTTTTTTGGCTTCCTGCAACTGAAGATCTGTGGACATGTATGGGTATTTTCTCAGCAAGCTGACCCTGCAGAGAGAATGGGACAAACAAATGACCAACCTATGAACAGCAAGGAGCCCCGGGTTTTAAAGCATTATTCATATGTACATTGAGAGCAAGCAATAGAAAAAGAGTTTTCAACTGGTCAAAGAGTTTTCAGCAGTGATAATCAGCCATCCTTGACTCCCTACATTGACACGGACTGACATTATTTGAGGCATGTGATCAAAGCTGAGAGCAGGGTGGCCTAGTATCCTGTCTTAGGCTACAGAGGAATGGTGGGAGCTCAAGAAAGTTCTAGAAGTGTTTGTGTGCAGATGTGGAAGGTTCCCAGGACTATGGTAAGGACGCAGTGCTTGTTTAGCAGCCATAGGACAAAAGTTTAGGCCCTAGATAAGTGACAAGGACTTTTATAGCTCTACGATCCCAGGAGTCTAAGAGAAACACGAAGCGGAAATAGTGAGATGAACAGGGATATGAGAATGAAAGCTAACAGTGGAAGCCTGACAGTGCCTCATCGAACCATTAGGATCTAATTACGCCCATGTGGTGACTTCCCTCCCCCATAAAACCTACACCCTGAGCAACCCCTGAGAGAGAACATGTCACCTCATGGTTGGTTTCTCTAGCATTCACAGGCTCATATGTCTGTTTCATTTTGGAGTCTTCTGCCTTGATGTTGTCTCCTAAGGATGTGGCCATCTCTTCCTTATTCTGCCTTTGCACAAGAATGCTAGGTTTCATTGGCAAGCCCATGTTTAAAAAGTGCAGGAGGACCCTGGAAAATCATTGAGATTTTTTAAAAAAAATCCATACATCTTAGTTGACATTACCACAAATAATAATGGCTAGGACATCCAATCACTTTATGTTGGTGTGTGTGTGTGTGTGTGTGTGTGTGTGTGTATGTGTGTAACTGTGTGACTGTGTGTATGATTGTGTGTGTTGTATATGTGTGTATGACTATGTGTAACTGTGTGTCTCTGTGTGTATATGTGTATATGTCTAAGTGTGTATTGTGTGTGACTATGTGTGTAGCTCTGTGTATCTGTGTATGAATGTCTGTGTGTGTGTTTGTGTGTGACTATGTGTATGCATAACTATGTGTGTGTGTCTGTGTGTGTGGTATTTAAATATACAGTCTCTTATCTGACTGGGTGTGTATAGAGTTCAGAGACTGTTGCCAACTGGATGTCATTTCTTTTTTTTTTTTTTTTTTTTATTATATGTAAGTACACTGTAGCTGTCTTCAGACGCTCTAGAAGAGGGCGCCAGATCTCGTTACGGATGGTTGTGAGCCACCATGTGGATGCTGGGATTTGAACTTATCTTCGGAAGAGCAGTCGGATGCTCTTACCCACTGAGCCATCTCACCAACCCCTGGATGTTTACTTTGTTTTTTTATTTTTTGGGGGGGGGAGGGTGGATGGGATCAGTTAGTGAACCTGAAGCACACAGCTCCCCTGGGCTAGGGACTGTCTGTCTTTGCCCCCAGTTGGGGTTACAGATGTTGCTGTCATACTTACCGTTTTATGTAGGCGCTGGGAGTCAAACTTGGGGTGTCATACCTTAGCAGCAAGCCCTCTCCCCAGTCCCTAGACTTACTTGTTTTGATCTTCGGGTTTGTCCATCTCTGCATTAGCAGCTACGCAGTCTTCACCTGTACAGAGGGTCTTCAGTGGCTCTTCATGGTTGTGACTTCTGTAACTGAAATAACAAACAAAACTTCAAAAAAGAAGACTCTAAGGCATGGCATGGGACTTTCACTTTAAAACAGGAAACTGGCACTTTAAAAACTCAGAAGTGGAATACTTACTACAATATTTTGTCTATTTCAATTGGGGTTTTGAGACATCATCTCCCATAGCCTAGATTGACCTCGAAATCTCTGTGTAATAATGACCTTGAATTACTAATCCTCCTGCCTCTCCCTCCAGAATTCTAGGATTACAGGTGTGTGCCACCTGTTTACATCTGTGTGCCACTAGCTATCTAAAATTATTATATATTATTTCTATATATACTTGCTACGTGCCTTGAGATCTACTTTGAGTATTAACATGGGCTTATACCATTTATATAGAAAAATTGCCAGTAAGAGGAGGATACAAAGGAAGCAGACAAGCAGGATGAAGAAGAATGTGATTGCTGTGGTCTCGAAGGCCATGGTGTTCGTTGTGAAAATCTCCTCTATTTTCCCAGTCTCACTTTGCACAAACATTTTTGTTCAGCCTAGTTTGAATGCAGGTTTCTTGTTCTTTATGTTTTCTAGAAACAGAAGAACAAAAGGCTGTTTTCAGTGTTGCTCTCCCACTGAGGAGCTTCAGAGGAGTCTCAGCTTGCTTTGGTGGCAGTGACTCACACTGCCTAATTTCTCTTCATAAAGGCACTAAGAGGCTGCGGTGGCTGGAGGGGAGACGGAACTTGGACCCACTGCTCACTCAGGCTGACCCCCCCCTCATCCCCAAATTGCCAAAACCCAAAGGAGCGAGGACTTGGGTCTGTCTCCGGCTGCTCCGGAGACAGACCCAAGTCCTGATTCTTCTCTCAGTGACCTCACAGAACCATGGAACTGTTGGAGCTCCAGGCCATGGCCTGAGGGCAGGAAGGCCACCAACCTCTCTGGGGGCTGTGGACTATGGCCATTCTCTTGTAGGTAGAGGGCATTTGGCACTGTCTTAGTCAGTTTTTAGACAAGTATTTTCCAGATTGTAGCTTTCTTCTCCTGACTCAAGCCTCACTGATCGTCCTTTCCACAGGCGAGATTAACTGACCCGCTTTTTTATGGAACCCACCTTGATCACCTGGATCAGGGTGTCTAAGGACTTCTCTCCAGGAGAAGTGGCCTATGCTCTTTATTCCATCTCACCGTGCTGGCTTCCTAGAGGCACAACCTGGTGCTGTGAAGGCCACAGCTCAAGGAAGCAGGAGTAGAACAAGATGGTAAGTCAGAAGATGAGGGCAGGCCTGACCTAACCAGGTAGGTAGAGGGTAATCCCATGGCAGAAAGGGCAGAGCTGCATTTTTCTAGATGAAAGCAGTTTAAGAAAGGATGTAACAATACCGGGCGTGGTGGCACAGGCCTGCTACTGGGGTGATGCAGGCTCAGGCAGGAGGATTATGCTTAAAATATCACTTATCAAAACCCTGCTTCAAAACAAAACACAGGGTAGCTTTTGCCAACTCGAAAGAGTCCAAGGTGAGGCTGGTCAGGGCACTCGGTCCACTCTGTGTCGTTACTTCCAAGGACCGCAGATGAAGACTTTGTACTGAACAGAAATGTATTCCTCACCTCTGGAAGGAAGAAGCTTGAGATCAAGGAGTCTACAGGTTAGGGCTGGGCCCCTTTCCGCTGGTCACTGCCTTGCAACGTCCTCCCTAAGGAAGGAGTGCTCCATGCTGTGTGTTCCACACCCTGTGACAGAGGACAGACTCTCCTCTACAGACCTTGTTTATGACCATCCACAAAGGCCCCACCCTGCTGCTGTGGGGACAGAGTGTCAAAAGTGAATTTTAGAGAGATACTTTCATATCACAGAAGAGGTCTTTGGCTGGTCCAGAGCAACAATGCCTCATCCAGAAGTGGGAGGGGGACTGGAGGTCAATTTTTGTACAAACTGAGGACATTGGTGCCTAGCACCTAGCAGAGTTGTGACAATCCTAGTGGGCTCCTCGACGAAAGTACACAGCTTTTCCCACACTCCCTGATCCTGTGGCTGTGGGCCTGAGACTGTTCCTGTCTTTCTACATAAAGACTGCTTCTGAGAAGATAGAAATGATTTATTTGGATCTACTAATGGTTGTCCAAGTAGATACATATGCAAACCCAGTATACTCTGTCCTCTGTGTGGACACTGTGTCTCAGTATGAAGGGGAATGGGCCATTTTCAAGCCTTAGTGTGAGTATGAGGCAGATAGCAGTGTTGGAGGGAGGTGGACTTCTGTGAGCTGCTCCTGTTTCCAGATTAACAGACAGACAGACAGGGTACAGCCTGAGAGTGGGTAAGCCTGTCCCTGGGTGTAGCCTCCAGCAGCTACCCGAACTGAGTTCCTGAAAGGAAGGCTGGGGCTGCATGAGAGAGACGATGAGAGAAGAAGGAGACCAAGACAAGTACTGATCAAGGCCCAAAGTTTACTTTTTGAGTCTGAACTTAAAAAGGGGAAAGCCCATCCCCCACCACGCCAGGCTCTCCTTGCTTTGTTGCCAGGCTCTCTTCACTCTGTTGCCAGGCTGTTGCTTTGTCTAGATCGCCTCAGGAAGACAGGTTCAGCTTCACAGCAGGTAATGTCTTGGAGAAAACCACAGATGTGGCAGAACTTAAGACCTTATTTAGGTCAGATGGATATCATAAGTTTGTATGTATTGTTAACATGATTCTGGGAGCTGGGAAGGTGTGGATAGCCCTGGGGCTAATTATATTTGATGATAATTCCATTCTCCTGAGAAGGGTTGTGAACAAGGAAAGAATCAGCACTCAGGTGTTTTTCTGTAAACCTTCTTCCTAGCTTAATTTGTAAAATAAGGGAGAGCTGATGATTGGGAAGATAAAGGGAAGGTGAGGGAGGGAAAAAGGAGAAAATGGAAGAGGGAGAGGATGCAGAGAAGGAGGAAGAAGAAGAAAAGCAGAGCAGAAGCAAATGGCTTTGAGAAACTGCAAGTTCTAAGGGGTCTCATAAATGTGGAAGATGGTAGTGTAGCAGTAGATCTGCCCAATCTAGGCACACAGTATGTATCAATATTAACTGAGTTGTGTTTTCATTGCCTGAGCATATTTGGGTTGGAGATTTACCACAACAAAATGGTGCCCAATGTATATTTGAACTCAACTAACCAGAGATAAAAATTCACTGACCCCAACCCCTGGATGAGGCTTGGGCAGAGATATGGGCTGCAGCAGGATGGATTTGATACTGACTGGGTTTGAGGGACCTACAGAGAACAGCAGAAAGGCATCTATGCCTGAGAGAGCCTTTCTGTGCTTGCTTCCCTGTATCCTTTGCTCCCCACCTTGCCTCCCCCACCTCCAAACAGGGTCACAGACAACTAGTTTCTTTCTACACTCAGCTTCTCCCTGTGAATAAAGAATCAGGAAACAAAGGTACAAAGGGCTCCGTACCAAATAATTCATTGATATAAAGAGAGAAATAGAGCCTTTTGATACTTATAGTTGGAAAATTTCACCTGTGGTTTGGAACTAGATAGGGAATATTAGTCACTGACTCCAAGTAGAGAGAGCAGCGATAATCACATGCTAAAAACAGGGTTTTTTTGAGACAGGGTTTCTCTGTATAGCCCTAGCTGTCCTGGAACTCACTTTGTAGACCAGGCTGGCCTCGAACTCAGAAATCCGCCTGCCTCTGCCTCCCAAGTGCTGGGATTAAAGGTGTGTGCCACCACGCCCAGCCAAGAACAGGTATTTTTTTTTCCTTGTTTTGGTCAACCCTGCTCGCTCTGGTCTGCCCCGCTCGCTCAGGTCAGTCCCACTTGCTCAGTCCCTGCTCTCTCCAGTCCAAGGATTCATTTTATTATTATAAGTACACTATAGATGACTTCAGACACACCAGAGGAGGGCATCAGATCTCATTACGGGTGGTTGTAAGCCACCATGTGGTTGCTGGGATTTGAACTCATCACCTTCGGAAGAGCAGTCGGGTGCTCTAAACTGCTGAGCCATCTCACCAGCCCCAAGAACAGGTATTAATAGAAGTCTGTGGCTCTAGTTAGAGAGCACAACAGATATTATAATAGGTATTGGTTAAATAAATAT
This sequence comes from Mus minutoides, assembly GCA_902729485.2. NCBI lineage: Eukaryota > Metazoa > Chordata > Mammalia > Rodentia > Muridae > Mus > Mus minutoides. The sequence goes on along the minus strand of LR749685.1, from coordinate 781,983 downwards.
TGGTGGCTCCTGGTAGAGAGCAAAACAGATGGTAAAAATAAATGTCTGCGGCTTCTGGTAGAGAGCATAACAGACAGGATGGCTGCTCTAGGCAGAGAGCTTATTATGAGAAATTTCATCTGTGGTTTGGAACTAGATAGGGAATATTAGTCACTGACTCCGAGTAGAGAGAGCAGTGATAATTGCCTGCTATGAACAGGTATTAATTACTAGAAGTCTGTGGGTCCAGGTAGAGAACATAACAGATATTATAATAAGTATTAATTAAATAAATGTCGTTGGCTCCAGGTAGAGAGAACAACAGATAGATGGTATAACAGGATGGTTGGTCTAGGCAGAGTTTAACAAGTAAAAACTATCTGCTTCCTACAGGCAGATATTAGTGGAGGTTTGAATTAGTTGCTTTAAAGATGGTATACTTTAAAGATATATTGCTCTAATAAATCTTACAGGATACTCATATTCTGTCTAACATGGTGTCTTAGTGAGGGTTTCTATTCCTGGACAAAACATCATGACCAAGAAGCAAGTTGGGGAGGAAAGGGTTTATTCAGCTTACACTCCCACATCGCTGTTCCACATCACTAAAGTGTTGATAAAAATATCAGTGTGTTTGGGCAAATAACCAGGCAGCAGACCAGGCCGAGGGGGTTCCACGTGGAGAGGTTTATTGAGCGGGTGGGGGAGGGGGCAGAGAAGAGGAGAAAGAGATAGAGGGGGGAGAGAAGAGAGAGAAGAAGAGGACAAAGAGAACGAGGAGGGGGTGTCTTCTCAATTTATAGGGAGAATGACGTCACACCACTGAGGGTGGAGACTGAGCCAGGTGGGCTGTGGGATTGAAGGTGGTTGCCTTGGCAACGCAGGTAGAGGGTCACCTGGTTAAGTGGGGCTTGATGCTAACATAAAGGAAGTCAGGACTGGAACCAAACAGGTCAGGAAGCAGGAGCTGATGCAGAGGCCATGGAGGGATGTTTCTTACTGGCTTGCTTCCCCTGGCTTGCTCAGCCTGCTTTCTTATAGAACCCAAGATGACCAGCCCAGAGATGGTACCACCCACAAGGGGCCCTTTCCCCTTGATCACTAATTGAGAAAATGCCTTATAGCTGGATCTCATGGAGGCATTTCCTCAACTGAAGCTCCTTTCTCTGTGATAACTCCAGCCTGTATCAAATTGACACCCAAAACCAGCCAGTACCTGTGGGCTCCACAGGAATTTTAGGTTTAACCCTGGTTTGACAAGCTGCCTCTTATAGGCAGGTATAGAAACAAGCCATTCAGCCTATAAAACAGATAATGGTCCTACTTATACTGGAAACAACTTTATACAATTTTGTAAGAAATTTAGAATTGAACATAAAACTGAAATTCCTTATAATCCATGAGACAAGGAATTTTTAAACGTGTGGACTGCACTCTAAAAAATTGGCTTTTGAATACAAAAAAGGGGGAATCATATCCCCATACACCACAAATCATATCCCCATACACCACAAAATTTTAAAAGTTCAATGCTAAGGAACTCTCTGAATGTAGGGAAGAGGCATGTTTATGTTTTTTTTTTTTTCTACAGGATGCCGAAGGAGCATGCTATCTGCCAGAGTGGTTAATGAGATATGTTGATGCTGGACAAAGAACAATGCTGATCGTGAGTTTGTAGAGTGTCCTGACAATGATAATAGAGAAGTTATATTGGGCCTTCATCCCTGATCCTCTGGATTTAGATATTCACCTACCCTCTGGGAGGTGTATCACAAGTAAAGAGTCAACAAGGAAAATCCCCTTACCAACTTTATAATTACACCTGGCTGATTACTAACGAGGCTGGTGATGTAGTCAATGCCACTTTCATAATTGGCAGTTCTGTCCCAAGGACATCCTTAGAGGTGGACCTGTGCCAATTGGCTCTGGGAGCTGGGGACACCTGGGTACCCCCAGCCACTACATGCCACAGGCTAGACCTGTCACCACACAAAGTAGATACAGCACAGTCCCTGGGTGTTATAATAAGTGGGCCAGATCCTTCCTGACTCTTGCCTCAATCTATGCCTGCCGTGGCGATCACCGGGATCAGTCCTTGGGACAAAAATTTGGCTACAGAACCCAATATTTTTGTGCCTCTTGGGGTTGTGAGACCACTGGAGATACCTATTGGAAGCCCACCTCTTCTTGGGACCTCATACAGGTCAAAAGATGTCACCTGCCTAAGGGACATCCCTATTTGGGACCCACCCAGTATAATTCACAGTGTGACTCATGGTGTAACACCTTACAAATTACTTTTCTAGTAAGGGAAAGGCCTTACTTGAGAGGCCTGGCGAGGGGTGAAATGAGGCCTCTGTGCTTAAATTCCAGGAAGAGATCCATGCCTCTACTTTAAAGTACAATTGAAGAAGGCCATTCCAAACCGATCAAAGGTGGCTGTGAAACCCAATCCTGCTTTACATAGTAAGCCCCCACGGGCTAAATCCCCTCAGCCTATCTAGTTCACCCACTTCTTCCTCAGTTAACATTTCAGCCCATCCTGCATGCTGGATCCCCATCCTCAGCAGAATTAATTCTGTCCATGGCCAATGCTTCCATTGCTGCTACATATGCAGCCAATGCTACACAATATGAAGAATGCTGGGAGTGTTTTTCCCCCCAACCTCCTTTTTATGAAAGGGTGGCAATATTTGGATCAGTTATTGCAAACAATGATACCAGTAAACTTGGCTGGCACCCTGACACTGACGAAGGGCTCACACTGAGCCAAGTGTCAGGCCTGGGCTCATGCCTTCTGGGGCCTTCCATGCTCCCGCCTCTGGCCTTGCTAGAGGTTTGCAATCAGACTACTATTGTAAATACCACCTCTATATACCTTAAGGTGCCTAATGGTACTTATTTAGCTTGTTCCACTGGACTTATTACTTGTGTAATTACCCAGACTTTTTTACATAACAGAGATTACTGTGTTGCCGGGAGCCATGGCCTTAGCTATGGATGTTCTCTAGCTTACATAAACAATCCTGGGAGAACATTCGTGGTCATAACAGTAAGAATGTTTATAGGAAAAGAGGAAACTGTGACCCTTGGTTCGAGGAGCTGAAGATTGCCACCTGACCTTCAGAGAGCCCCTGGGCTCTTTCCCCCTCCCTTGACGCCTCCTCTTGCTTATGCTTATATTGCCATTCCCAAATAAAGTTTATGGAGCTTGATCAGTATAATTGACTTGCTCTCATTCTTTCTCTCTCTTCCACTCTCTCTCTCTCTCCCCCTCTCTCTCTCTCTCTCCTGCCCTGGGTCCCCACTGATTATCCCTGCAGGTCCAGGTTAAATTGGCGTGCAACGTGGTGCACTGGGTTTGGAGTCTGAGAGAGACCACTCTTCTCACTGAGCCACCGCTTCCTCAAGAGGTGAGTGAAGGCTTGCATTGAACCACCGCCCCATTAGGGGGTGAGTGAAGGTTCACATTGGACCGCTGCCCCAATAGGGGGTGAGTGAAGGTCCGCACTGAGCCGCCGCCGCTTTATCAAAAAATGAGTGAAGGCTCGCATTGAACCGCTGCCTCATCAGGAGGTGAGTGAAGGTTCGCATTGAACCACCACACCATTAGGGTGTGAGTGAAGGTTCGCATATGACCGCTGCCCCATTAGGGGGTGAGTGAAGGTTTGCATTGGACCACTGCCCCAATAGGGGGTGAGTGAAGGTCTGCACTGAGCTGCCGCTTTGTCAAAAAGTGAGTGAAGGCTCACATTGAACTGCTGCCTCATCAGGAGGTGAGTGAAGGTTTGCATTGGACTGCCATCCCATCAGGGCATGAGTGAAGGTTTGTACAGAGATCGCCACAGTGTCACCTGCACTGTGAGACAAATCGGAGAAAGGTAGGAAGAGTGACTAGACTATGGGACAAGCATTAAGTAAACATCAATTGTTTTTAAAGGGATCTCAAGGAATCCTTCAAGACAGGAGGAAAATGGGTTAAAAAAATTTGTTCACAGCCAAGAGCTGCTCCAGGTTGGAGGAATAGGGTTTATAATGAGATAAAATGAAATAAATAAAAAGTAAAAAACAAAACTACAAAAGCATAATAACAGGTGTTAGAAAAACTTTTAGCTCAAGTACATTTATGTTGTTCTTAATTCCCAGAAGTAGGAATGGTAAGTATATAAATGAAAGAATTTGACAAGTTGAGGAGTAATTAAGAAAGTTAGAAAAGCAGGGCACTAGGGAGCAGTGACTCCTCTCATTTCTCTGACAGAGTTCCCAGAAGAAGGAGATAAAGAATTAGAATTTGAACATCAGAGAGAGAAAGAAAGAAAATAGGTTTCAGAAAAGCAGTTATTCCCTGTTTGGGACCTTTTAGCAAAAAAGAGGGAAAATGAAAATAAGAGCTATTTCAGAACTCTCCTTCAAGAGAGAAGGAAAATGGATTTCAGAACACTCCCAGGATCAGGGGGAAATCTGGAGACGTCTGGCTTTCTCTCTGATTCCTACAGGAAACACTTTTAGATTTGGTTACATCAAGTTCTCTAAATTCTTTGTGTTGTTTGTTTTTGGTGTACCAATATATGTCCATGTGTCAATTCATATATGTTTTTGTTTCGTTGTCTGAATGACTGACTGTTCTGTGTTTCATGTTGGAAAATAAAATGGTTAGAACTTTATCTGCTGATTTAGTCAGTTTACGCAGCAGAGGCTGATTTAATGTGTCCTGCACTCTAGTCAGAAGTGACACACAGTGGTGTAGCAAGTCTACAGCTTCTTAGTTCTAAGGCAAAAAGCTGAGAGTTGTTTTTTTCCTAGAAAATTCTCTACAATTGGGTTCAGAAAATGACAAAGTGTTCTTTTTCTTGAAATTATAGCTAGAAAAAGTAAAATTCTCTGATTGGTCTAAATTTATAAGATTCGTGCAGCCACTTAAATTGGTTTCTGACTGGTCTTAAAGGTGTAAATATGCTCTACATGTCTTGATCATAGAATAATGGCTTATAAATTAGTGGGTATGATCAAAAAGGTGTAACATAGGTATTGATTTTAAAGAGTATAGATTGTTTAAAATTGGGTTTTGCTTTCCAAAAGTTATGTATATATTCTAATATTGCAAAAGAAACTTAAAAGTTATGGTAAAAATGTTCCATTGAATGCAGTTTTCAGTTTGATCACAAGCTCACGATTTTTAACTCACCTATATATTGTAATTAGGATGATTACAAGAGTTTATCTTATGAGAACATTTATGCAGCTCCCTGCAGCCATTCAGCTATACAAAACAAAGACACACTTATCTGGATAAATTCATCTTTGTGTAGAAATTGGACCCGTATACAATCAGTTTGGCTATGGTTGCTGCCTTGCAGGGGACTACAGTACAAGCAATGCTTCCCTCACTAAGGTTATAAGGAATATTTTAAGTAAGAAAAACTGTCCAAAAATTAGAGGCATAGACAGACAGTCGAATTGTTCCTCTAGAATCTGTTCTCACTGCAAGAGGAGGAAAGCTCAGAGCAGCCTTAGTGAAGTTTTTCACCTCTCCTTGCCTCCCAGGAATTATTTTTAAGCCAAAATAACATCATTACAGATCTATTCAGATGCTGTTCAAAATAAGTTTAAATTTAAGATATATCAAAGGTCAATTAGGCTATAAAACTTATAAAGGCATTACAATCTGGCCTGCCTACTTCATATAGCATAGAGGAAGCTTCTATAATCAATTGTTATCAATTGCAATCAATGGTAATTAAACATTAGCTGCTTATTTTAGTTATCATATCTCAATGTGCCCATAGCAATTCTTTGGTAAAAGAGTACATTAATGTGGAATCATCTTTCTTCATCTCCAAGTAAAGTTTTAACATCCTATATTGAAGCTGTTGTGTTAAGTCAAAAATTGTAAGATAAAATCATGAAGATATTAAAAAAAAAAGTCTTAAAAACCTGATGTCTGTTTCTTGTTTCAAACAGCAATTAAATTGGTTATTATAACATTTTGATATTTGGTCTATTACATAGTAAACTCTGTAGGTAAAATTGATAATCATTATACAAAAGATAAGTTGTTAAAATTGCTTCTATGCATGCTTTGTATTTCCTATAATTTTATGCATGCATCCCATAAAGAATACATCTAATGTATTTATAAACAGCCCCTCTATGGGAGAGAAATATATGTGATTGGATTACATGATTATTCTTATTAATTTCCTCCTGCTTCAGCACAGATAATAGAATTGTGTGCTGTAGCCAGTGTTTTGAAATCTTAAAAAGTTAAGCAGATGGAAACATTCACAAAGGATATTATAAAATAGCAGCAGTTTGAAAGATTGTTTCTTTTTTATACAAAAAAGGGGGAGTCATATCCCCATACACCACAAAAATTTTAAAATTTCAATACTAAGGAACTCTCTGAGTATAGGGAAGAGAGAGGGCATGTTTGTGTTTTTTCTGCAGGATGCCGAAGGAGCATGCTATCTCCAGAGTGGTTAATGAGACATGCTAATGCTGGGACAAAGAGCGATTGTGATCGTGAGTGTTCTGACAATGATGATAGAGAAGTTGTATTGGGCCTTCATCCCTGATCCTCCCTTTATTACATCCAACAGTATGGGAAGGCCTAGAATTTATAGTAATGGTAAACAACACTAAGTTGATGAATATGCTTGCTGGAGGAAATTTCACCATCAATAGAGAAATTAATTACTAAAGATTTAGAACTAAGCCAGGCATGGTGGCACATGCCTTTAATCCCAGCACTTGGGAGGCAGAGGCAGGCGGATTTCTGAGTTCAAGGCCAGCCTGGTCTACAAAGTGAGTTCCAGGACAGCCAGGGCTATACAGAGAAACCCTGTCTCGAAAAACCAAAAAAAAAAAAAAAATTTAGATCTAAAGCCCCCATAAACTTTGTGGGAGGCACAGCTACAGGCACTTCTGCCCTCGTTTTGCAAGGAAAGAATTATAACATAAATAAAGAATTGCTGTGTCTTCCTGTGACCCTACTTCCTCAGTTGACCTTGCTAACTCCTGCCGAGTATTTAAGCTGGACTAGCCCCCCAGATATTAGAATCAAGTGAGCTGTTTTCCTCCCTGTAGTGGCAGGCATCTCCTTGGTAACTTCTGTTGTGGCTATTGGTTTGGCTGGAGGAATTTTAACCCATTCTCTTCATACCACTGCTGAATATTCTCAACAATTTTCGTTGGCAATGAAAGCCTCCATTGAGTCATTAGCTTCTTTACAGAGACAATTAACTTCTCTTGCCCAAGTTGCTTTACAGAATGGAAGAACACTTGATTTGACTGCTGAGAAGGGTGACACCTGTCTTTTTCTGCAAGAAGAATGTTGCTTTTTGTAAATGAATCAGGCATAGTGGAAACATGAATCCAACAGTTATATAAACTTAACCTGCCTCATGACAAGAGAGAGCCTATCTCCGCAGTAACTTTAGCAGTAATCCTTGGCTTGGGAATTGCAGGTATAGGGACAGGCATTGCCTCCCTGGCTACCTCCCAACAGCAATATACTCAGCTCACCCATGCTGTAGATAGAGATATTTAAGAGCCTACAAAGAGGCTTAGAGAACCTAAACGATTCTTTAGTTTCCTTATTTGAACTAGTACTGCAAAATAGACGAGGCCTTGACTTAATGTTCCTACAAGAGGGAGGGCTCTGTGCAGCCCTCAGAGAAGAATGTTGCTTTTATTTTGACAAGACTGGCCTGGTCCAAGATAGCATAGAGAAAGTTAAAAGTATCTTAGAAGAAAGAAAAAGCAATAGAGAAAAACAAGAATCTTGGTATCAAAATTGGTTTTCTACTTCTTGGCTTTCCTCCTTGCTTTCCAACCTCATAGGACCCCTGGTAAGTATTTTACTGCTTCTGTCTTTTGGCCCTTGGGCTTTTAACAGATTAACTGGTTTTGTTAAGTCACAGATTGATTCTGCCTTGAAAAAACCAGCCGCAGTCCACTACCACCGAATGGACGTTCGAGACCCAGCTGAGGACTCCTCCACCGATGCTGAGAGAGCAGTTGTTGGCCTTCAGTTTTCCACCCTTGCTGCAGACATGGAGATTTCTTGGTTCCACAGGCTGTGGAGATACCTGTAATATGGAGAGTGGCTCTTGGCTTCTAATAGTAGCTGAGGGCCATAAGCTGTGGAGTTGCCTACGACGGGAGTAGTGTGGTGCCATGAGCCAGGCGCATAGCGCAAATAAAGACCACCATTAGGCTGCAAGGTTACTCTATGACGGGAATATTGTGGGATCACTACTTGGGTACATGCCACGCGCGCTAGGGCCGTGGTGCCAAGTCAGTGTAAGATCTCCTACATAGCCTAAGACAAGAGGCCTTGCCCCACGGTTTCCACAGACCTGTAATGGGTCTCTGTGAGGGTGGTCTTCACGGTGCTGGACATGGGTGCACGCCACATAGCCTAAGACACGGCCCTCCACCGACCCTCCTTGTATAGCCACCCCCAGCTTTAATAAGGAAAAAAGGGGGAGATGTGGGAAGCCAGGCTTCCGATGGTTCCCACCATAAAGAGCCAAATTGCCTCCTTCTTTACAAGGCTGACCCTGAATGCTAGCAGAGCCTTATCTTAAATAAATACGTAGAGCTGTTAAGCAAGGTGCCAACTTCCTGAGACTGCTCACAAGACATCCCCCAGCATCCTGAGATCAATCACAAGACATCTTACAGCTTTGCGGGATAAATCACAAGTTATCCCAAGGCTGTCATCCTCCTCCCATATGTCCTTGGCCCTGAAGTCTTTGTTCTCCCTCCCTAGCTCCTTCTTATCCCCTTTCTTTTACTGAGAGTATATAACTGGGTGTTGTGTGTAAAGTTTGACTGTGACAAAACTCCCAACACATGGTCTCACTTCTTTCTCCCTGCCCATTTCTCTTTCAGACATCAGTCCTCCTCGTCCCATGGAATAACTAGGTCCTGCGGATCTGGACACCTCTTGAGCTTGGGGTCGACTCCTCTACCCTTGTGTGGGATACAAGGCGTCCCCAGTGCACTGGCCTTTCCCTATTAAACCTCTTGCTGTTTGCATCAAGACCGGTCTCTCGTGAGTTCTTGGGCGTCGTGTCATCCCAGGGCTTGAGCGAGGGTCCCTCCAGTTTCGGGGGACTTTCAGAGTTAGGGCTTAAAGCCTATTAGTTTGGCCTCAGAGTCCTCTCTGTCAGTGTACAACTCTCTAGGTTTTTGGAGAAAATACACAACATGAGCTTCAGCATTAGTAAAAAATTCAAATACAGCAAAACTTTTAAATAGAGAAAAATTTTTAAAAAATAAAGAAAAAAATTTCCTTTAAAAAAATTAAGGAAATTACAACAACAACAACAACAACAACAACAATAACAACAACAACAACAACAACAAAAAATCAGCCCAACAACATAACAGAAAGCCAATAAAAAGGTGGCATTCCTACTTAGCTTTGTCAACCTGACACAGCCTTCAGTTAGCTGAGAGAGTCTATTTCAGATTGGCCTGTGGGCATGCCCATGGGGATAGTCTCAATTGATGTAGGAGGGCTCAGTCCACTGTGGCTGGTCCCAAGCATGAGCCAGCCAGCCAGTAAGCATCCTCCTCCGTGGTTTCTGCTTCAATTTCCTGCCTTGGGCTCTGATATCCCCCAATGGTCTATGAACTGGAAGCATGCACTACATTGGTCCTTTCAGGTTTTACCACTGCAACAGAAAGAAAACTAGGTCTTCCCTGCCCTGAGTGTTTATTAGCCTCCATCAATAAGAGACCAGGAACTTCATGAACATCCTACCCCTTATATAGCAATAAAGGGCCACAGTGTCCTGATAATGTTATCTAAAACATTAACATAATGTACACATCTGAAATATGTCATATTGTGCTTAGATTCATACATTTGGATATGGCTTTGACATAATTTATTATTTTAGGAGAAAAAATCAGCCCAAATGCAAGCATGTAAGACATGACTTTTTCTCCGGAGAGAGAAAACTCTCTGGAGTGTGGTAGAGTTCCATGATAGCCTGCCTGGGATGTGTGAGGCCCTGTGCTCCATCCAGAATACTGCCATCGAAACAACAACAACAACAACAACAACAAAAAACAAAAAGGAAAAAGAAAAGGGTGGGGGTCAGGTTGGGAAGAAAAGAGGAAGGAAGAAATAAGAGGAGTGGAGGCTTGCTCAGTGGGTGGAATGCCTTGTGAACCCCTTCCTATAGTAGCCTGTCCCTCCCTACATTGTGGCAGAAGCAAATTAATTATCATTTCCCGTTTAGTAACCAGCAAAGGAAGCTGGGTTGATGGTGTATGCCTGTGATCCTAGTTAGGTCTTGAGGGAAGAGAACTGAGAGTTCAAGTCCATCAGTCTCGCAGTGAGCCAGCTTCAGCCCTATGATGCCTTGCTTTAAAAAGGAGAAAGAGGCAAAAGAACTAAAGGACTAGATGGAGAAAGTCAGGTGGACAGAGACTGATGGATCTGTCAACAGAGGTTATGGTGGACCAATGCCTTCATTTCTGGACATCGTAGAGATATTTTAAGAAGGGACTGATAAAATATATAAAGTGACCAAAAGGGGATGGGTAAGATGGTAAGAAAAAGATAGGACAGTAGCTAAAAAAATTGTGCCCAACTAATTTAAAATGGGAATGTTCTTCCCTAACAAATTCAGCCCCCTAAGCTCAGAGTTTTCCCATTCTCTTAGGCCCCATCAGAAATCAGGAAGTGAGCCCAGACTTCATCCCTCCCCCTTCTAGTCAGTGGCCAATTCCAGCCACTCTGGCATGTTTGTCTTCATCCCATTCTGTCTTTCCATCAGTACCTCTGTGCTATCTAGCTGGGCCAGGATGTCATTACCCTCCCTGAATCTTTAGGAAAGTATTCTAATTGTGCTTTGCTCAATCGGAGTTATCACTGAAGCCTCACTGTGGAGTGTCTGCCTCAAGCTCATGCGTTTCAATACTTGGTCCCCAGATGGTTGATACTATTTGGGAAGACAATGGAACCTTTGGGAGGTAGAGCTTTGCTGGAGGAAGTACACTGGGAACAAACTTTGAGTAAAGTATACTTGGCCCTTCTTCCTGTTCGCTCTCTTTTCCTTAGCAATGATCCCACAGGCCCAGCCAGCCTCCAGACACCTACCATTATTCCTTCTCGGGTGCTGCTGTGTTTCTCCTGCCAGGATGAGCTTGTGTCTGTGCTCAGAGCATATCAAGTGTGCAGCGCACTCTACTTAAGTCACTTCACTCCTGTCTGCAGACCCACTAGACTAGGCCTCTCGCAGGTGTGAGCGGCTGCTCATGTACCTTTATTACATAGTCTCAGAGTCTGGCATTCATTTGAAAAAAATACTGTGTGGTAAATATGGATTCCACACGATGGGCAAGCAAGACACCTACCGTGCTTAGTGGCTTTGATATTCTACTTGAGAGACTTAAGGGGCGCCCTCTACAGTTGGGCTAGATTCTACCTGTGCAGATAGGGACCCGTTTAATTCCTACCTCTTTTATATTTATTCCCTTTTTAGCTAAGAGTGGATAAATAAATACTCCATTTTGGATTTCAAAATGCTAGCCCTGGAAAATGAACACACTTCCAGTTTATTTTCTAAATTTTTAAAATTTATGTGTGTGTGTGTGTGTGTGTGTGTGTGTGTATGTGTGTGTGTGTGCATGTGTGTGTGTATGTGTGTTTGTGTGTATGTATGTATGTATGTATGTATGTATGTGTGTGTATGTGTGTATGTGTGTGTGCGTGTATGTGTGTATGCTTGTCTTTTTGAACAGCAGAGTAATGCCTGAGGAGTCCAGAAGAAGGCATCCAATTTCCTGGAACTGGAGCTGTGGACAGTTATAAGCTGAACACCATGGGTGCTTGAAATTGAACCCAGGTCCTCTGTGAGTACAGGAGGTGCTCTTGGCCACTGAGGCATCTCCCCAGCCCCTCTTTCTTGTTTGAATGTAGGTGTGTGTGCCTCCTTCTCCAGCACCATGTCTGCCTGCATGCTGCCATGCTTCCCACCAGGATGATAATGGACTAAACTTCTGAAACTACAAAGCAGCCCCAATTAAATGTTGTCCATTATAAGACTTGCCTTGGTCATGGTGTCTCTTTACAGCACAGAAACCCCAATTAAGTTGGTACCAGGAACTGGATATTGTTGTGATAGGCTAGACCATGCTTTTGTTTGGAGGAATGTGGTCTTTGGGGCTTCGGATTCGAAAAACAGATGAATGCTTATATGGGGCTTAGCAGGCCATCATAGTAGGAACATGGAAGACAGTGGCGTTGAGGGTGAACTGAACTGTGGGGCTCAGGTCAAGATGTTTCAGAGAAAAGTTTTAGTATATGGCCTAGAATGCTTTCACTTCTTGTGATATTTTTGGTAAAGAATTTGGCTGCTTTTTTCCCTTGTCCAAAGAGTCTGCCTGGGGATAAATTGAAGAGTTTTAAATTAATGGCATTGACAAAGGAAATCTCCAAACAATCTAATTATGGACTCTGTCATGTAGCTTTTAGTGCTCACTCTTAAAGAAATCTGTAACGAAAAGAAGCAAACTGAGCAAGAAAATACAAAATCGTATAGTTTGGGGATAAAGGGGACACCAGGAAGTGTAAAGGAGCCAAGTCCTGTGTTCAAAGAGATAAGCAGAATAAAGAAAAACCTGGTGTCTAGTGGAATAAGAGGGTGACCAGGTTTCCCTGATGCCTTGGTAAGATACCTACAAGGTTTATTGTTGGCCTTTTCCCAGCTGGTCTTGAGAGTTACCTGCAGTCTTGTACAAGGGCAACTGTATATGATAGGAAAGGAAGCGATCAGACTTTTCAGGGATTATTGGACACATTCTGAATTTACCCTAGTCCTGGAGATCCCAAGAAACATTGTGGTCCTCCAGTTAAAAGTAGGAGCTTATGGAAGTCGGGGAATTGATGAAGTTTTGGCTGAAGTCTGACTCACAGTAGGTCCAGTGAGTCCCCAAACTCATCCTGTGGTTATTTTCCCAGTCCCAGAATGTATAATTGGGATAGAAATACTTAGAAGTTGACAGAATTCTCACATTGGTTCCCTGACCTCTGGAGTGAGGGCTATTATGGTAGGAAAGGCTAAATGGAAGCCTTTAGAGTTGCCTCTACCATGGAAAATAGTAGATCAAAAACAGTATCACATCCCTGGAGGAACTGCAGAAATTAGTGCCACCATCAAGGGACTTGAAAGATGCAAGGGTGGTGGTTCCCACCACATCTCCCTTTAACTCTCCTATTTGGCCAATGCAGAAGACAGATGGATCATGGAGAATGACAGTTGACTATTGAAAACTCAGTCAGTTAATGACTTGGGTTGCAGCTGCTACATCAGATTTGGTGCTCTTACTTGAGCAGATTAACACATCTCCTGGTACATGTTATGCAGCTATTGATCTGGCAAATGCCTTTTTCTTGGTACGTGTCCATAAGGACCACCAGAAGCATTTTATTTCCGGTTGACAAAGCCAGCAGTATTCCTTTACAGTTTTACCTCAGGGTTATATTAGCTCACCTACCCTGTGTCATAACATAGAAGGGATCTTAATTGTCTGTCTCCTCCACAAATCACCACACTGGTACACTATAGTGACAATATCATGATGATTGGACCAAGTGAGCGGGAGGTAGTATCCACTTTGGATTCATTGGTAACATATAAGTGTATCAAAGGATGGTAAATAAATCCAACCAAAATTCAAGGGCCTTTTACCTCAGTGAAATTCTTAGGAGTCCAGTGGTGTGGGGCATGCAGAGATATTCCTTCTAAGGTGAAAGATAAGTTATTCACCCGGCCCCTCCCACCACCAAGAAAGAAGCCCAGCATTTAGTGGGTCTGTTTAGATACTGGAGACAACACACTCCTCATTTGGGTGTGTTACTCTGGCCCATACTCCAAGTGAATTGGAAAGCTGCTTCCTTTGGGTGGGGCAGGAACAGGAGAAAGCTCAACAGGTCCAGGTTGCTTTGTAGGCTGCTCTACCATTTGGACTATATGATCAAGCAGATCTGATAGTACTTGAGGTGTCAATGGCAGATAAGGATGCTGTTTGGAGTCTCTGGCAGGCACCTATAGGTGAATCACAGAAGAGACCTTTGAGATCTCTGAGCAAGGCTCTACCACCATCTGCAGACAACTGAAAACTGTTCCCATTTTGAAAGACAGCTCTAGGCCTGCTATTGGCCTGCTTAGTAAAAACTGAATGTTTGATAATGGGTCACCAATTCAGGACCTGAGCTGGGTGTTATCTGATCAACCAAGTCATAAGGTAGAATGTACATGGTAATCTATTATCAAATTCATATGTGTATATATGTATATGTGTATATATGAGTGGGACCAGAGCAGGTCCTGAAAGCACAAACAAGTTATATGAAGTTGCCCAGATGCCCATGGTCTGTACTTCTGTTAAAACGCTGTGTGCTGCCAAGCATGCACCTGTAGCCACATGGGTTATGTCCTATGGTTGGTTGTTAGGACTTGCTTTACTGATAGATAGACATGCCATGCAGGTGGCACTCAGAAGTTAACAGCTGCTGCATTACAGCCCCTTTCTGGGACAAACCTGGAAGACACTGACAAAGGGAAATCTTTACAGTGGGCAGAACTTCTGATAGTACACACACATCATATATTTTATTTTATTTTTTATTATTATTATTATTATTATTATTATTATTATTATTATTATTATTATTTGGTTTTTCGAGACAGGGTTTCTCTGTACAGCCCTGGCTGTCCTGGAACTTACTTTGTAGACCAGGCTGGCCTCGAACTCAGAAATCTGCCTGCCTCTGCCTCCCAAGTGCTGGGATTAAAGGCGTGCGTCACCACGCCCGGCTCATATATTTTATTTGGAAGGAGAAATGGCCAGATGTACCACTTAAAAAGATGGGTTAAGACTATACAGCCACAACATAGATTAGAGATGTAATTCACTAAGTGAAAATATGCTATTTTTCTTGATTTATGGTGTTTTTGTATCAGCTTTTAAGAGTATTTGAACTATTTATTTCCCCCATCCTATGTGAATATTGGCATCTATGCCTGATTCTCTTTACCATTTTGTTTCCAAGGCCCCAGATATGGTTTTGCTTCAGGTACCACCAAACCTGGGCCCATTCTCCCGGGCACGTGCCTTTCTCTTTTCTGACAAGTCTCTTTCCGGTGTTAGCTCCACCCTGTCTCTTTCCTTTTTCCTCTAGAAGATTCACCCTGTGCTCTGTTTATGGTCTGCACATAGGTGAGTCCTATAGCAGGAAGCTTGGTGTGGGAGCCCCCAAACACTTCTCTTTTTCTTTTTTTTTTCTTCAGTTTATTCACTTTCCATCTCACTCACTGCCTCCCCCCAGTCGCCTCCTCCCACAACCCTTTCCCCCATCCCTTCTCCCCTTCTTCTCTGAGCAGGTGGGGGTCCGCTGGATATCCCTGACCCTGGCACACCCTGGCTAGGCAGGTCCTCCCCCATTGAGGCCAGGCAAGGCAGCCCAGCTAGGAGAACATATCTCACAGACAGGCAACAGCTTTTGGGACAGCCCTCACTTCAGTTGTTGGGGACTGACATGCAGACCGAGCTGCATGTCTGCTGCATGTCTGCTGCATGTCTGCTGCATGTCTGCTGCATGTCTGCTGCAGATGTGCAGGGAGGGTTGTTAGGTCCAGCCCGAATGCAGACTCTGGTTGGTGGTTCAGTCTTTGAGATGCCCAATGGTTCAGGTTAGTTGACTCTTTTGGTCTTCCTGTGAAGTTCCTATCCCATTAGGGGCCTGAAATCCTTCCCCCTACTCTTCCATAAGAGTCCCCAAGCTCTATCCACGGTTTGGCTGTGGGTTTCTGCATCTGTCTGAGTCAGCTGCTGGGTGGGGCCTCTCAGAGGACAGCCATAACAGAGTCTCATTAATAGTGTCAGGGATTGGTTCTTCCCTATGGAATGGGTCTTAACCTGGGCCAGTTTTTGGTTGGCCATTCCTTCAGTCTCTGCTCTATCCCCTGTCTCTGCATTTCTTGTAGACAGGATAAATTTGGGGTTGAAGGTTTTGTGGGTAGGCTCTTGTCCCTTCCATTCCACTGAGGTTCCTGCCTAGCTACAGGAAGTGGCTTCTTCAGGTTCCATATCCTCAATGCTGTGAGTTACAGCTAAGGTTACCCCCCATTGATTCTTGGGTGCCTCCCTTATCCTGGGTTTTGTCACATCCTGAAGATGCCCCCCACCACCTCAGCCCTGTTAGTAGCAGATTTCCATATAGCTATCTCTCCTGTCCCTTTCCACACCTGATCCTGAACCCCACCCCATTCTAGTTCATTCCCTCCATCTGACTCCTATGACTATTTTATTTCCCCTTCTAAGTGAGATTCAAGCTTCCTTGCTTGTGCCTTCTTTCTTGTTCAGCTTCTTTGGGTCTTTGGAGTGTAACATGGGTATCCTGTATTTTATGGCTAATATCCACTTACAAGAGAGTACATACCATGGACTGGGTTACCTCACTCAGAATGATATTCTCAAGTTCCATCCATTTGCCTGCAAAATTCACGATGTCTTTGTTTTTAATAGCTGAATAGTATTCCATTGTACAATGTACCACACTTTAAAAAAATCTTCAGTTGAGGGACATCTAAGTTGTTTCCAGATCCCGGCTATTATGAACAAAACTGTTATGAACATAGTTGAGTAAGAGTCTTTGTGGGAGGGGCTGGTGAGATGGCTCAGCGGGTAAGAGCACCCGACTGCTCTTCCGAAGGTGATAAGTTCAAATCCCAGCATCCACATGGTGGCTCACAACCATCCGTAACGAGATCTGGCGTCCTCTTCTGGACGTCTTCTGAAGACTACAGTGTACTTACATATAATAAATAAAATAAATCTTTAAAAAAAAAAAAAGAGTCTTTGTGGGATGGTGGAACATCTTTCCAGTACATGCCCAGGAGTGGTATAGCTGGGTCTTAGGCAGAACTATTCCCAGGTTTCTGAGAAACTGCCAAATTGATTTCCAAAGTGGTTGTACAAGTTTGCACTCTCACCAGCAATGGAGAAGTGTTCCACTTCTAAGCTATTCTGTCATGCTGAGCTTTTGGAATCAGACAGACCCCTCTTTAGCATTCTGTAATACCAGAAAACAAATAAACATGAGCATCAGATCCTGGGCATTTCTGAAAGGAAAAAGTGCCAAGGGCTGGGAACACAGGATGTTTCTCACACTCAGCAGAGAATGAAGAGGAGCTGGTCTCATGACCTAGAGGAAGCCAGAGCTGGGCAAACTCAAGGACTGCAAGTTAGTGCACAGGAGGATGTGCAAGTTAGTGCACAGGAGGATGTGCAAGTTAGTGCACAGGAGGATGTGCAAGTTAGTGCACAGGAGGATGTGCAAGTTAGTGCACAGGAGGATGTGCAAGTTAGTGCACAGGAGGATGTGCAAGTTAGTGCACAGGAGGATGTGCAAGTTAGTGCACAGGAGGATGTGCAAGTTAGTGCACAGGAAGATGTGCTTGCTTAGCAAAGGGTCTGAGGACCAGGCTGAGCATGACTTATGAAACAAGTCACTTACGTCTCCACAGATGCTGCTTGCTACTGGGAATGGCAGCAGGCAAGTCTTTATATGAAGCCACAGGTCTTGGAGTAATACCAATACATTAAAATGCCCTGAGAGAGCTGGCTGAGCTGTATTCAGATCTATGACCCACAAACACCATCAGATAATACATGTGACTGGATTAAACTATGAAGCTTAGCAGCTAAACAGTGGGATAATTGGCCATACAAGAGGCAACTGAAGCAACTTTCTGGTGACAGATCCACTTTGGGTCCAAGGCCACACTGAATCGCACCAATGGAAAGGAGCAGGTAAGATCATCTGAAGGATTCAAAGCTTGAAAACACTGGCCACCACACATGATGCTATTTGTCCTGCTAGTATAGACACACCAGACACACAGTCACTGAGCATGTGTGCATGTGTGTGTTCAAAGTCACTGTGTGGTGTGTAAGCATAGTGTGTGTGTGTGTGTGTGTGTGTGTGTGTATGTATGTTTGTGTGTTTGTTTCTTCATCCCACAAATTGTTGTAAGCATAGTGTGTGTGTGTGTGTGTGTGTGTGTGTGTGTGTGTGTGTGTGTGTATGTTTGTGTGTTTGTTTCTTTGTCCCACAAATTGTTAATGAATCACAAATACCCCGAAGAGAGAGAATCGGGGACATTTTCTGAAGAACTTATTAGAATATTATAATTTCCTATAACACTATTACAGATGACCTAAATTACCTCAGAGATTTGAAACCCTTCCTTCCTTTTATATATATATTTTTAATCATTAATAAACTTTACGACCTGTAAGAAAACCCAAAGTACAAAGGCCATGTTTCTCAGAACTTGTCTCATATAAGATCTAATTGAATCGTCTCAACCAGCCTGTGGTGAGGTAAAGAAAAGTAAGTTTTAAGATTAAAAGAAAAAAATACTAGCCGGGCATGGTGGCACATGCCTTTAATCCCAGCACTCGGGAGGCAGAGGCAGGTAGATTTCTGAGTTCGAGGCCAGCCTGGTCTACAAAGTGAGTTCCAGGACAGCCAGAGCTATAAAGAGAAACCCTGTCTCGAAAAACCAAAAAAAAAACAAACAAAAAAAAAACTGATGTAGTTAAGTCTGGACCTCTGGAAGAATATCTGGACTGGAAATAAAATTCAAGATTTGTTTGTACAGACCACATTTGATATCCCAAATAGGTGTGAACTAGATAAGGCAAAGAATTTGAGACCCTTGGATAAAGCCCCAGGGAGTCAGGTACTGGAAGAACATACTGGCTAGTTTTATGTCAACTTAACACAAGTTAGAGTCATTTGAGTGGAGGGAACCTCAATTGAGAAATGCCTCTATAAGGTAGGGCTACAGGCAAGACTGTAAGGCTTTTTTTTTTCTTTTTTCTTTTGTGATTGATGAAGTAGAGCCTAGCCCATTTTGGGTGGTTCCATAGGTAGGCTGGTAGACTAGGGTTCTATAGAAAAGTAGCAAGCCACAGGAAGCAAGCCAGTAAGCAGCACCTCTCCATGGTATCTGCATCAGCTTCTGCCTCTAGGTTCCTGCCCTGCTTAGAGTACTTGTCCTGACTTCCTTGGATGATGAACAGTGATGTGGACGTGTAAGCCAAATAAATCCTTTCCTTCCCAGCTTGGTTTGATCCTGTGTTTCACCACAGAAACAGAAACCCTAACTAGATAGAGGAGGAAAGAAAATCTCACAACTGACTGAGGTCAAGAGAAGAGAAGCAGAACATGGCCGCAGGGCAAACGTAGCAAGAAGCTGTGCCTTCTTAGGAAAGGCCCCAAAAGCTAGGGCAGAGGATGGCAATGTGGGAGACTGTGGCAGGCGCTGTTGGCATGGACTGTTTCCTCTAACCCAGGTCAATAATCCCCAAGCCCAGCCTGGATTTATCATTCAACTGCAGCACACAGCTAAATGCTTCGGAATAACAGAACCCCAACACTAGCTTTTGAAAAAGCCTTAGTACCAGCTGCAAAATGCATATTTAAAAAATTCATAATGATAACACTTTGAGATTTAGTTATAAAATATAGTCAGAAATGGATGAAAAAGTAAAGGTCTTCTTTCTTCCTTTCTTTCTTAAAAAAAAAAACCCTGAAAATCTTCTGAATATTAAAACAATAAGCTTTAATATTCATAGACCTCAGGTAAGTGTGTGCTCAGACCTGGAAGATAGAAAGATAGGGCTCCAGGGGCTGAGACCAGTTTTAGGCTCTCCCAATCTTCCAATGGCAGAGGGCAAAGCTAAAAGGGCAGGGCTTTAGATGGCCTTGTGGGTTTAGGGGAACAGAATCCAGGATAAATCCTCATATTGTGGGATAGATCACAGATAGGCAACTCCAGGAACAGGGTTTATACCACTCAAGCCCAGTGCAATTATCGCAATTTCTGACTTCTGTAAGGTTGCTCCTAGCTAACTTCCTGAAGTAAGCATGGCTTCTCTCTGGAGGAAAAGGAAGCTTCAAACAATCTCAGATTTTTTTTTCATAGACAATGACCACATTTTTAAAAAGGCAGGTAAATAAGGAAACAAATTTTTGTTTTCAAAGTGTTTTAGGATTTTCATTGCTGAAAAGAGACACCATGACCAAGGCAACTCTTATAAAGGACAACATTTAATTGGGGCTGGCTTACTGGTTCTGAAGTTCAGTCCATTATTTTCATAGCAGGAAGCATGGCAGCATCCATTTAGGTATGGTGTTGGAGGATTTGAGAGTTCTACATCTTGTTCCAAAGGCTAACTTCTAGGCTGCTAGGAAGAGCATCTCCCAGCTCTCTCCTATGACACACTTCCTCCAACAAGACCACACCTACACCAACAAGGCTACACCTCCTAATGGTGTGCCACTCCCTGGGCCAAGCATATTCAAACCACCACACAAAATCAAGAGAAAAGTTACAAACTTAAAGAGAATTCAACTCATGGAGTTATCAGACATTGATTTAAAATGTATTTGTTAGTGTGTGTGTGTATGTGTGTGCGTGCACGCATGAGAGAGAGAGAGAGAGAGAGAGAGAGAGAGAGTCACAGTGCTTGTACAGAGGCCAAAGGATAATTCTGTGGTGTCACTTCACTCCCTCAGCCTTTGCATGGGGTCTTGGAACGGTGGAACTCACGTTGTGCAGCTTCTGCAGCAAAGCACTTTTTGTTCACTGAATCATCTTTCTGGCTTCAAACATCATTTTAAAAATAACAATGATTAATATGCTCAAGAAATAGACAAGAGCAGAGCACTGGACACCATAATAAATGTAAGTTCTGCTACTGAAAAATACAGCAACAAAAAGCCAGTAAATATGATGTTGCAGAAAATATTTGTGGTGGTTTAAATCACTCCATGTCAGCCAGTCTCTCTTCCTGCTGCTTGCAGATTCAGAAGTAGAACTCTCAGCTCTTCCAGCACCATGTCTGCCTACATGCCACCATGCTCCCCACCATGATGATGATGGACTAAACCTCTAAAACTGTACACAAATGCTAGTTAAATGCTTTCCTTTATAGGAGTTGCCATGTTTCATGATGTCTCCTCACAGCCAGAGAACACTGAGACAAAATTTGGTACCAGGAACGGAATATGACTGTAAAAGGCCTAACTGCTTCTTGGCAGAATGTAGACTCTGAAATTTTGGATTAGGAAAGCAGTTGAATGTTTTTAAGTGGCGTATACTATGAAACTTAGTGGATCATCCTAGTAGGAACATGAAAGACAGTGGTGCTGAGAGCAATGTAGATTATGACAGAATAGTGAGAGAAGCTTCAGAAGGGACAAATGTGGCCTAAGGCCATTCTTAGGTTATTTTGGTGAAGAATGTGGGTGTTTTCTGCCTTTTGCTAAAAAAAAAAAAAAAACAAAAAAAAAAACCAACCTACCTAAGGCTAAATGGAAGATGTTTTGGATCAATGGCATTGGCAAAGGAGATTTCAAGACAGCCCAGTATTGACTCTGCCTTGTGATTATTTGTGGTCATGCAGATCTATAGTGAAAAGGAGCAAGCTGAGTAAAGAAACCACAAAATGTACAGTTAAGAGGAAAGAAGCACCAGGAGTGGAACAGAGCTGAGTAAAGAACTTGAAGTGATAAATTGTTTAAAGAAAAGCCTGATACTAAGTAGAATAAAAGGAGTGGTAACATCAGGGCAAGACCCTACCTAGCTAAATTTCCACCTTGTAGAAAGGAAGTAAAGATTAAGCAGTGAAGGGAACATCAGAAACAGAAAGCTGATGCAGATGTAATCAAACAAAGGAGCCATAGTCCAGCCCCAGCAAGCCACACAACTCGGCAGCTTCATCCACATGGCTAGGCTTTAGAGTCATGGGTACAAGAAAGGAGTTATGGAATCTCCCTCCACAACTAAGGAAAGCCACTAAGCCAGCCTTGTGTCAGGGTGTCCCTGCATGGAGACCTAGAGAGGCCATTTCATGAAGCTGTGAAAGTGAAGCCTGGATTTCCTTGGAGATCCCAAGAAATTAGAGATGCCAGAGTCATTGGATACTTGCCAAGGAAAGGTGCATGGTGTTGAACCATCACAAGAGAGTGAAGTGTCCTACAGTCAACACAGCTCAAAGGAGCTGGAGATCTGAAGAGTGCTTTGACTTGGAGTATATGGAGTTGCAGAGTTAAGAGTTTTCTTTGCTAGTTTTTGTTCTGGAGCTTGTCCAGTATATCCTCACTATGCTCCCTTTCTTCCCATTTATATCCTGTGCCATTTTAAGTTGTAAGTATGTGATTTTCTGTTGAGGTTTGGTCTTTTGCTGTGTATTGTAATGCTAAGTGTGGGCCCCCAAGATCTGATTGCTACAGAGAAGAGAGAGTCCACATGGACCCACGTGATGCTATGTGACCTTGCCTCCCAAGTTATTTCTTCTTGGTAAATAAAGACGTTGACAGTTAATAGCTGGGCAGAAGAGACATAGGCAAGGTTTAAGATTCCTGGGCTGGGGGTTGGAGGAGGACCACAGAGGGGAGAGAAAGAAATGGAGGAGGAGAAGCCACCATGGGTTAGCTAAGTCATCAAATAATGGATGTGTGGGTTGGCTAATTGGAGTTAAGAGCAGCCCAGACAAAACATAATTTTTTGGCAAATTGTATAATGAGATTATTGGCTGAGGAATAGACATAATAGCATAGTGGATAGATATTTGCTCAGCTCTTGTGCTTTTTAAGGCTTACTGTAAATAATAAAATTTATGTGTCTTTTATCTGGGAACTGAATGATCAAAGGCAGGGTAGATACCCTGGTTTGGAATTTAAAATTTCCACAACAATATTCTTTTTTATTTTTATTTTTTTTATATATTTTTTGGTTTTTCAAGACAGAGTTTCTCTGTATAGCCCTGGCTGTCCTGGAACTCACTTTGTAGACCAGGTTGGCCTCGAACTCAGAAATCTGCCTGCCTCTGCCTCCTGAGTGCTGGGATTAAAGGCGTGTGCCACCACACCTGGCTTTTCTTTCTTTTCTTTATTATTATTATTTTTAAAATTTTTTTTTTGTTTGTTTTTCGAGACAGGGTTTCTCTGTATAGACCTGGCTATCCTGGAACTCACTTTGTAGACCAGGCTGGCCTCGAACTCAGAAATCCGCTTGCCTCTGCCTCCCGAGTGCTGGGATTAAAGGCGTGCGCCACCACGCCCGGCAACAATTTTTATTAGATATTTTCTTCATTTACATTTCAAATGCTATCCCCAAAGTCCTCTATACCCTCTCCCTGCCCTGCTCCCCAACCCACACACTCCCACTTCCTGGCCCTGGGGTTCCCCTGTACTGGGGCAAATAATCTTTGCAAGACCAAGGACCTCTCCTCCCAATGATGGCCGACTAGGCCATCCTCTGCTACATATGCAGCTAGAGACAGGAGCTCAGGGGGTACTGGTTAGTTCATATTGCTGTTCCTCCTATAGGGTTACAGACCCCTTCAGCTCCTTGGGTACTTTCTCTAGCTCCTCCATTGGGGGCCCTGTGTTCCATCCAATGGATGACTGTGAGCATCCACTTCTGTATTTGCCAGGCACTGGCAGAACCTCTCAGGAGACAGCTATATCAGGCTCCTGTCAGCAAGCTCTTGTTGGCATCCACAATACTGTCAGTTTTGGTGGTTGTTTATGGGATGGATCCCCAGGTGGGACGGGCTCTGCATGGTCATTCTTTCAGTCTCTGCTCTGAACTTTGTCTCTGTAACTCCTTCCATGGGTATTTTGTTCCCTCTTCTAAGAAGGATCAAAGTATCCATACTTTGGTCTTCCTTCTTCTTGATTTTCATGTGTTTTGCAAATTGTATCTTGGGTATTCTAAGTTTCTGGGTTAATATCCACTTATCAGTGAGTGCATATCATGTGAGTTCTTTTGTGATTGGGTTACCTCATGCCAGGCACACTCTCTTTTCTTGACACTTTCAGATTTAGGTGTAGAATTCTTAGCTCCTTCTTAAGCACCATGTCTACCTGAATGCTGCCATGCTTCCCTCCACAATAATGGATTAAAGCTCTGAAACTGTAAGCAAGCTCCAATTAAGTGGTTTCTTTCATTAGAGTTGCTGTGATCATAGTCTCTCTTCACAGCAATAAAACACTGACTAAAACAACTGTTTAAATAGGACTAATGAACACCATTCATGAGAGAGAAAGAGAGAGAGAGAGAGAGAGAGAGAGAGAGGAAAGAGACACACAGAGACAGAGACAGAGAGGGAGGGATGGAGGAAAAAGGGGGGTACATACCTGTAATCCCAGCACTTGGAAAATGCAGACAAGAAGATCATGGATTGAGACCAGCCTCAGCTACAGCTATACAAGAAGCTCTAAGCTGCCTGGAATGCATGAAACTGTCTTACAATTTTTATTCTTTTGGATTTTAAGCTAGATGTGGTGGGACACAACTGTAATACCAATACTTAGGTGTCATTAAGATCCTGTCCAAAGATGAGACATAAGTAACAATGACTTCTCCTTCTTAGGTCTTTCCATACATTTCCACCAGTATTCAGTCTTTGGAACCAAAGACTTGGCTTTCTCTCTTGCCTTCTTGCTCTCATTCTGTCCTCTCACCCCTTCCTCTCCTCTCTCCCCATTCCCCACCCACTCTCTCCACATGCTAATTGCCTGGTCTCTACCTCTCTTCTCTTTCTCTTCTCTTCTCTTCTCTTCTCTTCTCTTCTCTTCTCTTCTCTTCTCTTCTCTCTTCTCTTCTCTCCCTCTCCCTCTCCCCCTCCCCTCCCCCTCCCCTCCCCTCCCCTCCTCTTCTCTCCTCTCCCCCCTCTCCTCTCCCCTCCCCTCCCTTCCTCTCTCCCCTCCCCTCCCTTCCTCTCTCCCCTCCCCTCTCCTCTTTCCTCTCCCTTCCCCTCCTCCTCTTCTTCTTCTTTTCTCTCTCTCTCTGCCTTTCTGCCACTACTACCCTCTTAAGTTCCCTCCCATGCCATGAATAAACTCTATTCTATATTTTTTTAAAAAAAAGAAACCAAAGACTTTATTGGGTACCTATTATAGAGTATAGGTGAGAGAGTATTCACAGGGATGTAGATGCTCCACTAACAGACTTCACTTGGAAGGCCTTTACCCATCAGGGATGAGAGGCATGTGAGTGTGTACATGAGGGTGTGTGTGTGTGTGTGTATATATGATGTTTACAGACACATCAGAAGAGGGCATTAGATACCATTACAGATGGTTGTGAGCAACCATGTGGTTGAGGGGAATTGAACTCAGGACCTCTTAACCCCTGAGCCATCTTTCCAGCAACACCCCACTCCGCCCCTTTGCTCACATTTATTTTGATTTTGCAACAGGGTCTTGCTATGTAGCCCAGGATAGCTTTGAACTTGTGGTCCTTCTACTTCCCCTATGGACTGCTGGGGTTATAAGCATAAGCTACCATATCTGGCTAAGAGTCTCTTAATGCACATTAACAAAAAAAATTCTCACGGAGGCCAATTTGCTCATTTTAAAAATTGTTGCCATATTCAAAAATTGTCAAATACAGTGATATGAAGCTTTATTTTTCAAGACTTTCATAGATTTTTTTAAACTTTGAACTCGTATTTTTTCCCATTAATTTACTTATTCACTTTACATCCGATTGCAGTCTCTTCCTCCCATTCCCCACATACCCCCCTTTTCCTCTAAGAAGGGCAATGTTCTCCCTGGGTACCAACCCACCCTGGCACATCAAAGCACTGCAGGACCAGGCACATTCTCCCCCACTGAGGCCAGACAAGGTAGCTCAGTTAGGGGAACAGGATCCACAGGCAGGTAACAGTCAGCGTAAGCTCCAGCTCCAGTTGTTAGAGGACCCACATGAAGACCATGCTACACATCAGCTACACGTGTGTGTGTGTGTGTGTGTGTGTGTGTGTGTGTGTGTGTGTGTGAGGGGCAGGTTAGGTCCAGCCCATGCTTGCTCTTTGATCATTGGTTCAGTCTCTGGAAGCCCCCATGGGTTCAGGTCAGTAGACTCTGGTGGTCTCCTGTGGAGTCCCTCTCCCCTTTGGATCCCTCAATCCTTCCCCCAGCTCTTAAAAAGACTCCTCGAGCTCCATCTAATGTTTGGCTTTGGGTCTCCATCAGCTGCCAGGTGGAGCCTCTCAGAAGACAGTTATGCTAAGCATAGCAGAGTCTGCAAGCATAACAGAGTATCATTAATGATAGTGTCAAGGGTTGGCTCTCTCCCATGGAATGGGTCTCAAGTTGGGCCAGTCATTGGCTGGCCATTCCCTCAGTCTCTGTAACAATTTTGTCTCTGCACTTCTTGTAGGCAGGACAAATTTTGGGGTTTTGTGGGTGGGTTTGTGTCCTTATCCTTCCACTAGGAGTCCTGCTTGGCTACAGGAGGTGGCTCCATATCCTCCACTGCTAGGGGTCTTCACTAGAGTCACCCTCATAGACTCCCCGGAGCCTCCCCCATGCAAGGTCTCTGGCATGTCCTAGAGATGCTCTGTATCTTACAGCCAATTTCTGTTTACTCTCCTGGTCCTCTCTCCTCAGCTCTCGATAGACCTGATCCTCCCCCTCCATTCCCCTCTCATATGCAGTTCCCTTCCCACTTCCACCGTTTTATTTCCCCTTCTGAGTGAGAGAGTCAAGCATTCTCCCTTGGGCCCTGCTTGGTATGTAGCTTCTGTGGGTCTGTGGATTGTAGAGTGGGTACTTTATGGTTAGTATCCACTTATAAGTGAGCACATACCATGCATGTCCTTTTGGGTCTGGGCTACCTCACTCAGGATGACACTTTCCAGTTCCATCTATTTGCCTTCAAATTTCATGATGTGCTTGTTTTTAATAGCTGAATAGTATTCCACTGTGTAAATGAATCACATTCTCTTTTCTTTTCTTTTCTTTTTTTAGGACTAAATATATGGCCTTTATTTCTTCCAGATCAAAGATTTTGGGTATGATCATATAAAGATGAAGAATCAAGTTTTGCAATCTAAAAATATTTACTTCTTTAAACTATATTAATACTTTAGTAAACTGTACAAAAAAGATAAGAAGACACACATGTACATTTACAGAACTGCATATCAGTTAGCCCAGATACTTATAGAGGGAATTCCCAGCATGACCTTATTCATCTGTGAGGACACAGAGCAATCCTTGTTTGGACATACACCATCTTCTGCCTGAGTTGCTCTTCACCTCTTGATGGCTTCCTTCTTCACGTGTGTATATCTAGTAGTCTGCTTCTCAGAGCAGACATTTACCTTCCTCATCCACCAGCCATTGGAGGAGGGCTGGGGCCACGAAGGTGACTGATCTTCATGGAGGGATTCCTGGTGGCCCTCTTCCATCATCATATCTGGAACCAGAGGAGCTCCTGTAGCCTCTTCTTTTCTTCACATCTTGCTGAAGCAGAGTTTTGAAAAAGAAAACCCGCTGGGCGTGGTGGCGCATGCCTTTAATCCCAGCACTTGGGAGGCAGAGCAGGTAGATTTCTGAGTTCGAGGCCTGGTCTACAAAGTGAGTTCCAGGACAGCCAGGGCTATACAGAGAAACCCTGTCTCGAAAAACCAAAAAAAAAAAAAGAAGAAGAAGAAGAAGAAGAAGAGTGGGAATAGCCTTGAATACATTGGTTCAGTAAACAACTTCCTGAACAAAACACCAATAGCTCAGGCACTAAGATCAACAATTGATAAATAGCATCTCATGAAACTGAAAAGCTTCTGTAAGGTAAAGGACACTGTCTCTAGGACAAAACAGCAGCCTACAGAGAGATTCTCCAACCCTACGTCTGACAGAGGGCTCATATCCAAAATATATAAAGAACTCAAGAAGTTATACAGCAATAAACCAAAATAACCCAATTTAAAAATGGAGCACAGAGCTAATCAGAGAATTCTCAACAGAGGAATCTCTAATGACCAAGAAGTACTTAAAGAAATGTTAAAAGTTTATAGTCATCAAGGAAATGCAAATCAAAACAACTCCAAGATTCCACCTTACATAGTCAGAATGGCTAAGATCAAAATCTCAAGCTATAGCCCCTGCTGGTGAGGATATGGAGCAAGAGAAACACTCCATCATCATTGGTGGGAGTGCAAACTTGTACAACCACTCTGGAAATCAATCTGGTGCTTTCTCCAAAAATTGGCAATAGTTTTTTCTCAACACCTGGCATATATGCTATCATATCATGCATGTTCCACTATGTTCATAGCAGCCTTATTCATAATAAATAGCCAGAAACTGGAAAACATGCCTTTCAACCAAAAAATGGATAAAGAAAATGTGATTCGAAAAAGGGCAGGGTGGGAGGCTAGGTACGGCAACAACAGGTGGTCCAGTCTTCTCTGTCGCTAGGAAGCTGGACTACTGGAGGGAAGATGGTTTACATCTCGAATGGTTAAGTGTTGAACAGCCAGAATCACTCCCCATGGAGATTTTCATAACAGATTTCTTCTGGGGAATAGCAGAATTCATGGTTTTCTTTTTTTTTTTTTTTTTTTTTTTCCGAGACAGGGTTTCTCTGTGTAGCCCTGGCTGTCCTGGAACTCACTTTGTAGACCAGGCTGGCCTCGAACTCAGAAATCCGCCTGCCTCTGCCTCCTGAATGCTGGGATTAAAGGTGTGTGCCACCACGCCCGGCTCTCTTCTTTTCTATTAGATTTAGTGGGTCCAATTTTATATTGATGTCATTGGGATCCAGTTGGGTTTGTGTTTTGTGTAGGATGATAAATATGGATCTGTCTGCATTCTTGTACATGCAGACATGCAGTTAGACCAGATCATTTGTTGAAGATGCTTTCTTTTTTCCACTGTATGGTTTTGGCTTCTTTGTAAAAAAAAAAAAAATCAAGTGTCTGTAGATGTGTGGGCTTATTTCAGGGTTTTTTATTTGATTACATTGATCAACCTATCTGTTTCTACACTAATACCACACACTATTTTTATTACTACAGCCCTGTAGTATAGCTTGAAATCAGGGATAGTGATACCTCCAGAAGTTCTTTTATTGTACAGGATTGTTTTAGCTATCTTGGGTTTTTTGTTTTTCCATATGAAGTTGAGAATTCAACTTTCAAGGTCTGTAAAGAATCTCAGGCTTAAAAGATTCAATAGAAGAAATTGATACATTGGTTAAAATAATGCTAACTCAGAGTTTTATAGTTTTAGGCCCTATATTTAAGCCTTTGGTGATTTTGAGTCAATTTTTGTTTTTATTTTTTGAAATATCACCTTACTGTGTAAGCTCAGACTGATTTAAACTGCCAGTCCCACCTCAAACTCACAGCTCTGTATTCTCTCCTGAGTACAGATGTCTGCTGACATGCGAAGACCTGAGCAAACTTTTGTATGTGGCACTAGGTAAATGACTTGAGTTCATTCTTTGACATGTGGACATAAGGACTTCTCAGCACCATTTGGTAAAAATGCCATATTTTCAGCACTGAATTATCCTGGCACCTGTGTCAGAAATCACTTGGGTGTGTAGATGTGGGTTCATTTTATGCTGTGGTGTTGTTCTGTGTGTCTTTATGTAAATACCACAGTGTTTAGCTCAAGATATTTAAAACCTACTTCTTTTAATCTAATAGCATTTTTGGAGTAGATATTTTTAAAAATATTGCTATGTCAATATGAAAGTTAAGTGAATAGTCACTCTTTAGTTTGACAGTGACTGTTTACTGCCCCTTCATCTTCAAGATCAACTGATAGCACAAAATCAACAGATGAGATATGATGGCACCTCATATAAGATGTGTCACCAGGAGTAATCAAGGCTGGTGGGTTATGGTGCTTCGTAATGAGAGCAGCTCTAGAGATAATGGCAAGGCCAGCATGGTAGGGACAGAAGACTGACCCATCCAGGGCTTTAGCAGATATATCGCTGCATTTCAGATAATTATAGCCAAATTTCTCACTGACTAAGAGAAAGGTAACAATTTTAAAATAGAAAATTTGAATGAATCCTTTCAGATGGAACTGGGTTCAGAACTGTCAGTAGCACATATCACTGGTTTATGGTATAGGTAAAGTGTTTTGAGAACTAGAGAAGTTAATACTACACACTTGCATCTCCTCTTTGAATCTACAGAGTGGGCTGGGAACCTGAAACATCAAATAGAAACTAGCCTAGTTGGGAACCAGTTTCCAAATCCTTCTGCACTCTGAGGAACTAGTGTTCTTTGGGGAGTTGATTCCAGAGAGAAACAGGCAAAATGGGCTGAGCTCGGAGCATCTCATGCCAGCTTGTCTGGAACTGCTCAAACCATACAAATCAAAACCTAAAAATGGAGTTGTGTGCTCAGTGTCTAAATCTAGGATAATTTAAGCATCAAAATAATGAGATTTAAGGGCTGGAGGGATGGCTCAGTGGTTGAGAGTACTGGCTACTCTTGCAGAGGACCTGGGTTCAATTCCCAGCACTCATGTGGCAGCTCACAACTGTCTGTAACTCTAGTTCCAGGGAACTCAACACCCTTGCACACACATACATGCAGGTGAAATACCACTGCACTGAAGCAAAAATAAACTTAAAAATGACAGTGCTGGCCAGGCGTATTCCTTAGCATCTGAACAAAATTGGAGTACTGCTGGCAAAAAATCAGGGGAAATAAAGCCATTTTTAAAGATTTCTTAAAATATTTCTCTGTTTAAGTACAGATAAAAATTAAAATAGGGATTTATAAATCTATTTCATACCCTTTAGGTATCTGATAAGTCAAAATCCACTTTTAACCAATGCAACGTCTTCTAGTCTTTTTAAAAAAATATTTTTAAAAGATTGATCTATTTATTTTATTTGTATGAGTACACTGTCGCTGTCTTTGGACACACCAGAAGAGGGCATCAGATCTTATTACAGATGGTTGTGAGCATTACACATGGTTACTGGGGATTGAACCCAGGTTCTCTGGAAGAACAGTTAGTGCTCCTAACCACAGAGCCATCTCTCCAACCTTCCTCTTGATTCTCAGAATCAGTCCAGATCTGGCTTCCCCAGATCCATAGCTTATTCTGTCTAGTCATGTGTTTTCTTCATCTCTGAAGAGTGAGAGATGCATAAAGGATTGTAAGCATTTCCTCACACTTCTCCTCACGTATTTGGCAGTTTAACTAGACACACAATTCAACACTTAGACTGTTTCCCCTGTCTGCTTTAAACCACTCACTACATTGTCACCTACTTCCCATTGATGTCCCTTGACTATCTTTATAATTTTTGTTTCAGGGCTGGGGCAAGGTATCAGAGGTTTAGAGCAATGGCTGTTCTTGCAGATGACCTGGATTTGGTTCCCAGCACCTACATGGAAGCTCATAACCTTCCAGTTCCAGGAGTCTCAGCACCCTCTTTTGACCTCTGCAGGAACCAGACATGTATGCAGTGCAGACACAAACATGCAGGCAAGACATTCATAAAAACACATCTTACAGAAAATGTATATGATGTGTGTGTGTGTGTGTGTGTATGTGTGCATATGAATGCAAGTGCAGAGATCAGTGTGCCCTGGTGTCCATGTGGAGATCATAACCTTGCTTTGGTAACCATGGTATGATCTTCCATTTTCCTTGAAACAGAGTCTCTTGTTTGTAGCTGTGCACATCAGGTTAGCTAGTCTGCAAACTCCCAAGGAGCTTTGCTTCAAGTATTTCCTATGTGGTGCTGGGATTACGAATGTGTGCTGTCTGTCATACCTGTCTCTGAATGAGTTCTGAGGAGCCAAGCTCAGGGACGTGAGTTCTGCACACAATCCACTGACTTATAGAGCACTGCAGCTGCAGATGGAACACTGATCTATTGCTTTCCTCCCAGTATTTTCTACTGGATTGTATTTAAAGATAAGGAATGGTTGTTAAGTTTACCTCATCTGTGTCTTCCTGAGAACACTGTAGGAATATACCAGTTATGACAGTTACCATTCTTGCAGAAGACAGAATGCCTTTTTCAAACTCAACTTGTTTGAGTGGGCAATGAGCCTCAGCAAATACTGATGCTATAATGCTGGGTGTATTCCATGTTCATATGTCCTTACCTATGTATCCGTTAGCTTTCCCACCTCTGGCTTCTGCTCCCTGCTTTCAGTAGTACTGCATATCCAGGCTTGTTTCTTGTCAGTAGTGCAGGTCAAATTCGAGCATGTATCCACATACTTCACCATGCCTGTTTGTCTTATGCAGTGAACCTAGCACAGTTTCCTTCAAATTTGTCATCCTTCATGTATAGTTCTCTGATCATGTAGACTTTATCCTAATATATGGAGTCTGGTATAACCCCAATCTTTTTTCAAATTCCATATTCAACTGTCCTGATGATGTTCACTAGGAGCCAGTAACAGGCACGTGAGATGCCAAGTCTGCAAAATACTTAATGATTTTCTTGAGCTTGTCTATGGGATTTCTAATTCATCTCAGAGATTTGTCAGTTATACAGATTGTGTTTTACTTTGTTTTTATCAATATGCAAATTTTTATTTATTAAAACTGTTTTCATTACAGTTTTTAAAGTTAAAAATCATCTAAGAAGCTTGTATGTGTAGCAGAGCAGATCTGTTTTAAGAAAATTAAAAGAAGGTAGAAGACAAGATCTACAGACATCTGTCTGTCCAGCTTCTGAGAGTAGTACCATCCTCAGGGAACTGCGTGTGGTTGTGAAGGCTGCCTTATATCCAAAACTATACCAAAGAAAATGACTCAGCCCAACAAAGGCCCCATGGTCCCTGACTAACGTTCAGGGTTGGAGTCCCGATTTCCCACCTGAAATGAAGTCTCTCTCCCTGGGTTGTCTCCTCACACACATCCCTGTCGCTTCCTAGCGCCTTCTGGTCGAGGAGAATCTAACTTTTCTTTGATTAGAGAATGTTCATAATCACAGGTTATGTGGGACTGAACTCAGTGAGCATGTCCCACAACTGGAAACATTTCCTGATACCACAAGAGCTAAGGGAACTGAACAGAGGGATTCTGGTCATGGAGCAGTCACGTCTCCAGACATCTCTTTGGCTGGGGATACCTCATCCATGCACTCAGTTCTAATTTTGACCTGGAGTCAGAATTCAAAAATCTCCAGACAAGTCACCCTGAGAGTGGCCTTCCCTGTCAGCAAGCCAGAGCTGCACAGCAGCACTTTGCTGCTCAGACTTTAAGTCAGAAGACTGTCATTCACTCTTCAGATTCTGGAAATTGGGGCTGGCGAGATGGCTCAGTGGGTAAGAGCACTGATTGCTCTTCTGAAGGTCCTGAGTTCAAATCCCAGCAACTACATAGTGGCTCACAACTACCTGTAATAAGATCTAACACCATCTTCTAGTACGTTTGAAGTCAGCTACAATGTACTTATGTATAATAATAAATAAATCTTAAAATAAAGATTCTGGAAATTGAACACTGACTGCACTATCATTGTCAGCCTTCATACAGTTTAGATTGTGCAGGGTTTCACAATAGCCCAGGCTCCCCTGGAACTTACTGTGTAGTTGAGGCTGGCATTGTAGAAAACCCCCATCTCAGCTTCTCAAATGTCAGATTCAGACAAGCCATTATACATTCTTACCTAGTAGGGCTAGTCTGTTTCTCCTCATCAAACAGGTCCTAACAGATATTTTTTTCCATATGAACTTATAATGTATTCATTTAATTCCAGAAGATTAGAATTTAATTTTTATTTATATACATATATATATAATGTTATGGCATGGCATGAAAGTAAAGTCAGAGGGCAACTTGCGGGAGTCAGTTCTGTCCTTCCACTATGTGGGTCTCACGTATTGAACTCGGGTCATCAGGCTTGGTGATAGGAGTCTTTACCCACTGAGCCATCACGCTGGCCTGAAAAATTTGGAATTTATTAGACTCATACCCCTGGAAGCCTCTCCTCTGAGCTTCTAGGTCCTAATGATTCTTTTTTGTTTGTTTGCTGGTTTTGTTGCTGTTCTTTTTTGTTTTCTGAGACAGGGTTTTTCCCTCTGCTGTTCTGGGACTTGATGTAGACTAAGCTGGCCTCAAGCTTAGAGAGATCGCCTGTCTCTGCCTCCCACATGCTGGGATTAAAGGCATGCACCACCACAACCTGTTCTAATGATTCTGCTTTCTTTTGTTCAGCCTTTACTTCCATATCCCCTTTAGTTTAAAATTTATGTAATGTCTATTTAGCTAATTCCTTTATAGTAAAATCTCTCTTGGGAATCCTAGCTAGTTTGTTTTCTTACTGTGGTCTGTTCACACTCTTTATTAAATAAGTGATGTACACTGCTAAAAAATAAACAATAAAACATATAAGGTGGCTACAAGCTAAAAGGGATCTTATAGTCAATAACACAAAATGAGAGAGTGGAACTAGACCAGTGTTCACTGTTTTACTTCACAAGTGTTAAGAGCCCTTGCTCCTGGAGGGGACTAGCACTCTCAAGTCAGGGCACACAGCTATCTAGAACTCCAGCTCCAGTGGCTCAGGTGCCCTCTTCTGGATGCTGTGGGTACTGCATACACATTCATGCTATCATACACAGAATAAAGTAAATGTTAATGAATCTATTACAGAGTGGAACACAGAAATTAATTCAGTGAAACCATCCCTGGAACAGCCTACACATGCACAGATAGATGATGTGAGAGGGAGTCACGGATGGAGCCAAGTCATTCTGGAAACAGAAGAATTAGACCTTACTGTCACAATGCCAAGATCTAAGATAATCGCATCAGCATCAGGTCTAGTGAGGGCCTCCTACTGCATTCACCCAAATTGAAAATGTAAGTCTAAAAAACCCTTCTAAGTCTAAATATTATAGCAAATAAAGGATCTGAAAAGATTTCTTAAAGAGATGGCATAAAGGGGGAGAAAGTTAACATGTATAATTATATTCTAAATGAATTTTTTTTAGGTTTGGTGGATCATATTGCCAGGTTTAGTGGCCCGTGCCTTTAATTCCAGCACTTAGAGGTAGAAGCAGATGGATCTCTGAGTTTGAGGCCAGCTTTGTCTACTGAGTTAGTTCTAGAATAGCCAGCTCTACATAGTGAGACCTTGTTTTAAAAAGAAAAAAAGACAAGAGAGCTGCTGGGTTCCAGGTCAGTCATACCATCTCAAAACATGGAAAACTAGGAAAAAAGGGAAAAAACCTTCTATAAATATAGGTGCATTAAACACAATACCATGTTCTGAAAGAAGGTATTTATAATACATACAACCAATAAAGGATTAGCATGCAGAATATAAAATATATGTAAGCAAATACAAGCACACATATTCAGTCTTAAAACTTAGTAGAAGCCGGGCGTGGTGGCGCATGCCTTTAATCCCAGCACTTGGGAGGCAGAGGCAGGCGGATTTCTGAGTTCGAGGCCAGCCTGGTCTACAGAGTGAGTTCCAGGACAGCCAGGGCTACACAGAGAAACCCTGTCTGGAAAAACCAAAAAAAAAAAAAAAATAATAATAATAATAAATAAAATAAAATAAAATAAAATAAAATAAAATAAAATAAAATCAAGTGTCAGATGGAGCCTCCATCAGCTAAGTCCCTTTATGAACGAAGAACGACTTCTGGACCAAGCCATTGGGATTTGGGGCTATCACTGCAACAGCACTGTCCTGATTGATGTAGCTGTCAGTGGCCAAGCAGAACAGAGTCCCAAGTGCTGCTAGCAGGAGGCCACGCTGCAACAATTCTGGAGGAAAACTTAACAGATTGAAAACAGACATGTCCATCAACCGATATACACACAAAAACAATGTTCAGGGGATACTGATGGAACATCAGAGGAGAAATACTGGAATGGTAAGGGGGAACAATTGAAGCTAGATGTGGTGGCACATGTCTGTAATCCCAGCATTTCAGAGCCTGAAGCAGGAGGATTATTAGTTCAACCTGGGTTCTGTGGCAAGCTTGAGGCCAGCCTAAGCCACAGAGAAAGACACTGCATAGGAAGAATAAAACCAAAAAACAAGCTTGAAATATCATGTCAACATTTACTGACAGGGATCAGATAAATATCATGTCAACATTTACTGACAGGGATCAGATAAATGGATTTTAGGAGATTTATAAACTAGAATACTGTTGAACAGCTATAAATAAGTTTCAGTTACCTGATCAAAATATATTACTCTAAAAGGTGTTATTTAGGATCTAAAACCTATATAAGGATATGTACATCAGGAGGTCATTACATGAAGTTTGTACGCTTCATTATGTTGTGGGTGTAAGATATGGGCATAATGACATCCACCGGCATGGTGAATATACAATTCAATGGAATGTTTACTTCTGTGAAAGGAAGGCGAGGTACAGTATTATCTGCGAGACAATGGGGCTGTGTGGAGTGTTTTATTCCCAATGAAATGTCTAACGCTGTGCTGTTGGGCACTGCAGTGAGCACCTGGATGCTATCCCGCCCTGTCTAACTATCCTGTCCCATCCCTGTTGATAGACCGCTATAAGTCTACCCCATATTTGCCCACCTTGGCAGGAAGAATGAGGAGGTAGGTTGGGTAGTCTCACGGCTCAGTGTGCAGTTTCGCCAGCTAGGTAATCTGAAACTTACTTTTATACATTATAGGCTGCGGCTTTCCTAAGTCAATAAAACTATCTGCTGAAAGGAGACATATTTAAATTTTTTGTTTGCCTTGATCTGTTTGCTTATTTTGATTCATTTGGAGCACTTAAACATGTCTATTCTTTAGGTTTTCAGGACAATTAGAGTCCAAGTACTTCTAGAACCTGAAAAATAAAACACATGCAAATCCACAGGTCTCATAATGAGCAATTCTGGCTTTTAGAGGGCATAAAATGTAAAATTAATCTTGTAAGTAGTCTCCCATGTTTGGTTTCTTTTCCTCCTAGACTTTTCTGTGTTAGCACTTTTTGTCTCAGCGCCTCTTTCTTCTCACAGTACTCTGCCTCTTACAGAGAGTTCACACATGTGCACTTACGCAAAGCTGACCCTGAAGACTGAGTATGTACACAACCTAACCCACAATCTCTCCTGGTGAAGTTCTGTGGTCAGAGTCTATACTTTCCTGACTCCTTTATGTGCCTGACCACATTAGTGGGGAAGGGTTAGTGCTGGCCATTTAAAGATCATCATGTCTACTTTCTAATTCACTTACACAAGAGTCACGTGGGGGACCTTTAATACACCATTGCCTCCCCTGCCCCCAGCTCCAGAGCCACTCCAGAGGAGTATAACACTTACTTATCAGACAAAATAGAGCATTATTAAAACAAACAGTCTAATATTGACAAGGGAGTCCACTTCCTTCCCTAAGTGTACAATTCCACACATTATCAATGCCTGTGGCTAAAGCGACACACACAAAGATTTCTTTCACATATTTATTCCTGATGTAAAACAATTCTGACTGAAGAGTTAACTTTGTTAAATTTTTAACTGAAAGAATATATTCATCTTAGGTAAGAACAGCATTTCAAATAACTTCAAAATAACTAACATTCAAACTGCCATGTTTCAGATGTTTCTTACATGTACAGAACAATTCTAACACAGCCGCAGACTGCTAACCCATGTGAATGTCTCGGGTACAGAGCAATTCGGAGAACAGAGGGGAAGGCAGATTAAGGGGGAGGTAAAAGTCAGGATGGCCTTGAACAAAAGCACCATAGTCCAGGTGGGCAGACAGCATGATCCAATGCCAAATCTTCCAGGTAGAGTGCCTTTTCTGAGTGCTTACTATGTATTTGGCAGTATATTCAAGTGTGCTACATGTAGTTATTGATGGTTAGTAAGTGTCTCCAAGGATGCTGGCAGAATCATTTTGTGTGTGTCATTGCCCTTAGACAAACCTCCATCTATGGACCTGTTTATCCACAAAAAAGGTTAGAATACTGCCCTGTGCACGGAGGTGAAGCATGTGTGCATGCACACGCACGTGCATGCGCACACAGCCATATTCCTTTTCTCTGTTATTTTCCAAGACAACTTGCTGAATGCATGTGTTAACAGGGTCTACTCTGAGCACTGCCCCGCTCCACACTGCTCTGGTAAGTGGCTCTGAGTGGGGTTCCCGTGGGTGATGAGTCATCTTTCTCAGGGCTATGTGTCTGAGCACTGAAGTACTGGTG
The DNA here is from genome assembly GCA_902729485.2 of Mus minutoides. NCBI lineage: Eukaryota > Metazoa > Chordata > Mammalia > Rodentia > Muridae > Mus > Mus minutoides. The sequence goes on along the minus strand of LR749685.1, from coordinate 743,970 downwards.
TTTGTGGAACTTCTTGGATGCACTGAGTTTTCAGCTGCTTTGCCCCCTTTCATGCTTCTTCTCCCACATTCATGGCGTACACCCACTTGAGATCAACGGGACCATCTCTGAGACTCTGCTCATTCTTCATATTCTCTATGTACTACGATTTTAACTATGAATGTATTATGTGTTTATTGCACACGTGTGGTTCTATCCATACTGTTTTTCAAGACAAAGTCTCTCACTGGAAGGCTAGCTTGACAAGGAATCTGCCTTTCCTGCCTCCCCAGTTGCTGAGATTACAAGCACATGACACCATACATGGTTTTTTAACACAGATTCTGGGGATTAGACTCTGGTTGTTTTTTTTGTGCACCAAACATCTACTGAGCTATCTTCCAAATCCTATAATGTTATTTTCATACAGAAAAAGCAGAGGAAAAGGTGGATAAAATATAAGGATGGAAAATGATTGCATGAGACTCAACACTGGTGGGTCAGCAAAGATGGCAGAGTGGGTTAAGAACATTTGGACCCTTGGCATGCACAGAAAGGTCTGAGTATGGCTGTGTGAGTATGGCTGTGTGAGTGTGGCTGGCGAGTATGGCTGTGTAAGTATGGCTGTGTGAGTATGGCTGTGTGAGTGTGTCTGTGTATGAGTATGGCTGTGTGAGCATGGCTATGTGAGTAAGAATGTATGAGCATGGCTGTGTGAGTATGAGTATGGCTGTGTGAGTGTGTCTGTGTGAGCGTGTTTGTGTGAGTATGGCTGTGTGAGCATGGCTGTGTGAGGGTGAGTATGGCTATGTGAGTGTGTCTGCGTGAGCATGGATGTGTGAGTATGGCTATGTGAATATGAGTATGGCTGTGTGAGTATGGCTGTGAGAGTGTGTGAGTATGAGTATGGCTGTGTGTGTCTGTGTGAATGTATCTGTGTGAGTATGGCTGTGTGAGTGTGTGAGTATGAGTATGGCTTTGTGAGTATGGCTGTGTCAGCATGGCTGTGTGAGGGTGAGTATGGCTGTGTGAGTGTGTCTGTTTGAGTGTGTCTGTGTGAGTATGAGTATGGCTGTGCTGGTGCTTTCTAGCCATCAACTTGGCAGAAAAACAGGAAGCTCCAGGTGGATGAGAGACTCCATCTTGAAGGAACAAGATGGAGAATGGCTGAAGAGGGAAACTACAGAAATAATCACTGGTGAGATGGAAGACGCCTGCAATCTCACTGTAGCCAACAGAATGCTATAGTGCCTGCCACTGTCCAAGCACTGCAGTGTCACGTGCCAGTGAGAGGTCAAGGAGACATGATGATGCTTATTTAAAATGCCACTCCACTTGCAGTTGAAGCTGAGTAGGTTTCAACCTAGTGCACTTGGTGTCAGCCCACAATGAACTGGACTGGTGTATCTCCCTGTAAGTGAGAGTCAGATCAGTTTTGAGAACTCACTGTGAGGTGAGGAGAATCTAGCAGATGCAAATGACCTTGCTGCTGCCATGCTGGGACTATTCAGGCCTCAGAGAGACAGCCTGCAGATGAACTCCAGGGAAACAGAGCTTGGTGTCATCCTCTAATCATTTGATGGCTTGGGACACCTAAGGTGGTCAAGAAAACTGGCTCTGTTCTTATGGGGCTCGCAGTTTGTAACGAGACATGCAAACCAACAAGTAAGCACTGTATCAGAGCCATGTCAGATACCTACAGGAACAGCCTATGATGAGTCAGGACTGACTTTATATTGGGCAGTAGAAAGGATTCCATGATGAGGAAGTGACTTCTAACCCAAAATGTGGTTTATATGAAAGAGCCTTGTGGATAGTGGGGCAGTGGAAACGCATTCCTCTGGGCTGTGAGGCTGGGTTTATCCTGGGGTGGCAGGTGGTTTAGAATAAAGCAATGTGGCAGTTTGTGAACACTGAAGTATGCCTAAAAGCCACTCATATGTTAAGTCCGTAATAGAGTATACAAAGTAGGAATGACAGCCAGGGGAGTCAGAGCATTTGTAGCACTTCTGTAAAGATAGGATGGGTAGGCATAGTGAGATGGAGAGAAACAGATTCAGGTGATCCTTCCTAGGCCCAAACACATACACACTGTCACAGGAAAACATTCAGTAATACCTGTTAAAGCACAAAGAAAGATGCTACTGAGGACCGCAGTGGCAGGTACAGGGACCAATGCAATGGAGCACTGTAATGGAGAAACTGGGCTCAACTCTGAATACACTCTGACAAACAGAACTTAGCCGAGAGCAGTATAGAATCACTGAATGGAAAACTAAGAGTAAATATTTGGGGGAGGAGGATTCTGGCTAAAGTGATGGAATCAGATTCTTGTTGTGGACAAGCCAGGTGGTCAGACATCACCTGCAGAACAAGAACAAGGACCCTGATCCTCCAGAGATGATAACCAGATAGTGGGCACTGTGGGAGGTAGGCAGGCTGAAGGGCTAGGGGATGGTTCTGACAAAACGGCTAAGTAATAACTTCTCTCTCTCTCTCTCTCTCTCTCTCTCTCTCTCTCTCTCTCTCTCTCTCTCTCTCTCTCCCTCCCTCCTTCCCTGCCTTCCTCCCTCTCTCTCTGTAATTCATATTATAGGAAGAGGTACAATAGACTTTCACTTTACAAAATTTGAAGCTACCTTCTAAATAAATAATAGCATATATGCAACAATACATGATATTTATGGATAAATTACTATAAGCCAGAAAGTACTGTATTATTTACACCTACTAATTTACTCACTCCCAATAATTCTATAACATTATTCCAGAATTCGTTTCCCGTATGTTAGGTAGATTGCGAGTGCTAGCCCATTAGAATTGGACTGGCTAGGTAACCCAGTACCTCTGGCCTGGGAGTTACTCAATGACACCAAGAGGTTGGCTGAAGAATCACTGCCAGGTTTGGAGACAAAAGCCTTTTAAATGTTTATTTAAGTTTTCCATCAGTAAAAAGTATGAGTTTCAGCCTCAGGTACCAAAACAATTAAACACCTCACCATTCCTGCCTGAGCACTGCAGAGAAAGGTACCACGTATGCTGCTGGGCGACTGGGCAGCTTCCCTGTGGCATTTCCACTCTCGCCGGTGTTAGCGGGAATCAAAGCCAGGCTACTGTGCACCCGAGGCACGTGTACTACTATTGAGCTATACGCCTGGTCTGCTGTAGAACTACTATTGAGCTATGCTATACGCCTGTCCGCTGTAGTTATTTCAACCCTTAAATGATTTGCTAAATGTTCTGAGGCAGGGTCTTGAATGGAGGATTTTCCTACTTCAGTTTCCAGAGTGATGGGGTGTGCTGCCACACTCAAATAATCTTAAAACCTAAGGTTTTCACCAATTTTCACAGCTAATTTTCAGGGAATTATGTAGAATATAGAGTACTCCAGTCTCCTCAGACAGCAGAACAAGTCAGATCAAGGGACTTTCTCCACAATTTTTATCATTGCCATTTATTTCAATAAGTTTGAGCTCAGAATTAATGTAAGGAAAACCTTAAAGTACTTGGCAAAAGAAATGCCTGTCCATGTATCACCGATAAATATAAAATAAAAGCACATTCTGATAGCATCAGATTTCAATAAAATCTGTTAACATCAATCAGTAAATCAGCCCCTCTGGGGAGAAGCAATGAGCACTTCTACCATCTGTAAAAATCAAAAGAGCATATTCCCTTCTAATTACAATGATCACAGATCGCTTACACATATAAATTCAAATCCTTCTATCAGAGAATCTAGGAGCCAACTATAGGGCTGGTACTCATGGGACTTACATATCACATACAAAGAAATACTTTCTTGAAAATAAATATGATATAAACTATTTCCAAAGTATCAGATAACTGAAAAGCATCTGTATACCAGAATAAAATTTCCAAATAGATATTAAAAGCATAATTATCAAATAATTAAGAGCTTCATATAGCAACTAAAAGATATTAAAAATTATAATTTCTTTTTGTGTAAACTAGACATAAGACTTGAATTTTTCTTTTACAATTGCTGTTCTGTTACATCATCAAGATTTATTCTCTGAATAATTTGAAGACATCAATCACAAAGCAGTGAAAAACTAACATAGAGACAGTGTGCATCTCACGGTTCTCAGAGACCTATAAACAATTTCCAAACACATAACTTAGTACATGCTTACAGTCTGGAACAAAATTTCCCTGAGTATGCTATCTACCTTCTTAGAAAAAAATTAAAACATGATCTATAAAATAGTTTTATTTGAATAGCTGAAATTTCCAGCCACCTCCTCTACCTGGGAACGTTAAGCCATCTCTTCGTAACTAGCAATCATATGCTGTGAGGATGCTTAAGTTGACTTAGAGAATGGATGGGTCTGAGAAGCCTGCACCTGACTGTGCCACAGAACTGAAATGACTCACTACCTGAAACCCATCACACACTGCTTTACATACAGAATGCCACTAGCTTCATCCAGGAGAGAGGCAAGGATTGGATTTCAGGCTCATATGATTTACAGACAAGCATGAAAAACTGAAAGAAACAGAAGTTGAATAACATTGTACCTCCCATGTAATACTACAGAAAAAGATCAACCCTCCTTGACCAGCATGGTATTGAAATAACCTCGCCTTGAAATTCTATTAATACAGCTTTGAGAGCCGTCACTCCTTAATATCCATGCAAACTAAATTTAACATCATTGGACAGTTCATCATACACAATTCATTTCTCAATGCTATGCCTAAGATTCAACAGCCCCCAAACATACAACCATCAGTGCCCATGCATAGTAACACTACCAGTCATTCCGTTAACTTCTTAGGGTATAACCAACTTAGTTACTTGTCAAATTAGGCCTCTTCTTTGTCAAATAAATAAAAAGCAACAAATATTAGAAATCTTAACTATGTAAATTTTGCAATTATCTTCTACACAGCCTAGAATTATACAAAGAGAAATTTATATAAAAAATTTATATATAGTTAAGATTTTAACAAAACCTAACTATATATTTGTGTAAGCATGATTCTTGTGGTTTGCAGGGATAACTAATAGAACACCTAGCAGTCACTGTAGCATGATTTATGTGGTCTGCAGGAATAACTCATAGAGCACCTAGCAGTCACTGTTTGAAGATCTTCAAGAAGTGAGCATTTCAGATGTCCAGAGTGTACCTTCTCTCTTTTTATATTTAGGGTGCTTTATGCAGGACGCCCTTGACCAAAACGACTTTTAGACCTAGGTTTTTTAAACAGAAAACAAAGTCAGATTCTTCTAGAACCACAGGATTCTGTTGCTGCCCTAGTCTGTCTGTGTGACAGCATCCACATCAGTGACACTTCCTGTCGCTCACCATGGATCTTCTAAAACCCCGGAGTGAGATGCAGTTTGGAATTCAGATTTTTTAAAAATAATTTTTGGGAGAGAGAATAAAGTATGTCAGGAGCAGACCTGTAATGAATGAATGGATGGACACAATGGTCTTCAGGGAGCAGGCGGACATTTAGAGAATGAGAAGAGCACAGCAATCATCACAGCAGGTCAGGAGGAACTGGGCACACATGTCTGAAAAGCCGTGATTTCTGAGCTGGTAGATTGCAGAATTACGGACCAGGCACATTGGCATCTCTCACACTTGTGCCCACATCTCTGTAACTTACGTTCTAACAGAAAATTTGTGATAGCAAATGGCACAAGACCTACCATTCAATTTTATTATGAGAAGTAAGATGTTATCATACTCAGGAAGGTTTCTGATAAAGAATAAGACATCCTATTGCCTTCTTTGTAAACAGGTTGAGCTAACCAAGTCTGTCAACCACTTGGGCAGAATAAAAGCTTTGGAAAATTGATTGTTCAAGAGATGTTAGAAAAAATGCAAAGCCCACTTAAAATGCAGATAAACAATGGTCAATAACCACTTTCGCAGCTTGAGAATATGCTGCCCTCTGCAACACACTCTGCCTATTCCTAACTAAGAGAGAGAACAGAGAGAGGAGATGGGGGTGGGGTGGGGAAGAGAGAGAATAAACATGGAACAGGAGACATTTGGGGATGTCCATAAACACCTGTATGACAATGTGGCCAATCCATACTAGTGAGTGAATAGCACCGCTCAGAACTATTATTACTAGCTCATTATCATTACTGTCTGGGGTTAAGATCAAACCCAGGGCATTGGGTGTGCTAGGAAAGCACTAGGAAACTCTAGGCTGAATGCTACAACCCCTGCCCTGTTCACTGTATCAGCTGACTCCAATGGAGCTGGCCAAATAAACAGAAAAGTTAAAAAAAACTAAACCTTTTATGTTCATGAAAGTTTGTGCCCATGACCTTTTAAAAATGTTTTAAGTTAAAATTGGTTCTGACTTTGCTGAAATAAGAAACTGAACTCAAACTGCATGCTTTTAGTGTTCACACGATTTACTCTGCTGGCTTCCTGCTGATTTACCTCTGGTTTTTGTCTGAGCTGTTCTGCCGGGCAGTGACAGGTACTGAGGCTCTGACTTGTGCTTCAAGCCTAGAGTAAATACCTCCTGCAAACTGTAAGACAAAGAAGGAAAATTAAGTTACCTTCAAGGAAATAAAGTCTAACACATAAGATGACATATTTCCAAATTTAGAACATAGTTTTGTTTTCTTTTTGACAAATGTATACAATTGTATAACCTTCAGCAATAAACACACAAACCAGTCTTATCATACCTAAAAACATCCCCAGTCTGTCTGAGGCCAACCATCTAACACATCCATTGGTGCTCGGCTGCTTTTCTCTTCATATGGTTTAGCATTTTCCACAACACGACACATATGGAATTATACAGTAGGTAGAACTTAGCATAATGTACAGGCTTGTCCGTGTGAGGATATATGTGTGCACATGAGGCTTTACTCTGTGTGCTGTGCTCCTGTGGAGGCTAGAGAAAGGTGTTAGTAGTTCTCTAGCACTGTTCTGAGGTCTCCACTCTCTGCGGTGCTAGGTTCTAGGCACGCACAGGAACACAGCTGGCTCTTGTCTGGGGCTGGAATCTGAGTTCCAGTTCCCATGCTGCTCTTAGCCACTGTGTGATTTCTCTGACTATTCTTTCTTAATTTTTAAAAATATGTGTAGTTTATTTGCTAAGCCCCAAACTTCCCTTTCCTCTTTAGGAGGGTCTTATGTAGACTAGGTTAAGTTTGAAATTACTAAGTAGCCAAAGATGACCTTGAATTTGTGACCCTTTTGTCTCCACCTTTTGAGTGCAGGGATTGTAGCACCACACCTGCTTTATGTAGAACTGGGAATCAAATACAGGGCCTTTTTAACATGCTGGGTGAGCAGTCTATAAACTGGATTATACCCCTAGCACCCAAATACTCTTAAGACTGAGTGTTCTTTGAAAGAAAAGGGTTTAGTGAGCTGTTATAGAAATTAGCAAAAAAAGAAAGGGCAGGTCCTGGGGCACAGCTCATTATTAGTAAGGCTACTGAGGAGTCAGTGCCCATTGAATCTGGAGATTAGAAGTATTCAATTGAACACAGCTAAGCAAGCGTCCTTATGGGATGGTGTAGCATCTTTTGCATATGGGGGAAGGCCCCAGGAGACAATAGGGGTGACTCTAGATGAGACCAGTAGGAGGTATGGAGCCTGAAATGGCCATCTCCTGTAGCAGCAGGACTCCTAGTGGAGGGATAAGGACACCAACCCACCCCAAAAAACATCAACGCAAAATATATCCTGCCTACGAGATGTGCAGGGACAAAGACGGAGCAGAGACTCAGGGAATGGTGAACCAATGATTGGCCCAACTTGAGACTCATCCTATATGCACACACCAATCCCTGACACTATTAATGATACTCTGTTATGCTTGCAGACAGAAGCCCAGCGTAACTATCGCCTAAGAGGTTCCACCCAGAAGCTGATGAAAAGGGATACAGAGACCCACAGACAAATAGTAGATGGAGCTTGAGGAGTCTTGTAGAAGAGTTGGGGGAAAGACTAAGGGACCCACAGGGGATAGGGACACCACAAGAAGACCAACAGGGTCAACTAACCTGGACCCATTGGGGCTCACAGATTAAACCACCAACCAAAGAGCAAGCATGGGATGAACCTAGGCTCCCTGCACGGATGTAGCAGATGAGCAGCCTGGTCTTCATGTGGGTCCCCCAACAAGTGGAAGGGGCAGTCACTGAATCTGTTGCCTGCCTGTGGATTCTGTTCTCCTAACTGGTCTAGTTTGTCTGTTCTCAGTAGGAGAATATACACCTTGCTCTGCAGTGACTTGATGTGTCAGAGTGTGGTGATACCCAGGGGGGCCCTACCCTCTCAGAGGAGAGGGGAGGGGAAAAATGGGAGAGGGGCTGTGTGTGTGAGAGGGAGACTGGGAGGAGGTGGGGCCTGCAACCAGGATATAAGGTGAGTACATAAATTAATAAGAAGAAAAGTATTTAACTGTGGCAGTCATCCAACCTCATCCTCCTGAGTGCTGAGACTATAGGAGTGCATGATACATACTGTTTTGAGTTAAGTCTCCTCTATCTCTTTTCTAGCCCTTTTAAATCCAGGCAGTCTCAGAATTTTCTTGTCACATTTACCAGGTAAAGAACATTTTGGGGCCTTTCTACAGTTATGAATAATGCCACTATCAATACATAGCGTTTATGTGAAACTGTCACACTATTGTATACAATGGCCACTCCCTTGCTTTTGTACAATCTGAATAGCAGAATTCCATTTGCTTAGCATCTTCACAAGCACCTAAATGAAAATGTCAGGCCTCACTGAGATGTTAGTTTGTCTTTTTCTAATGACCAAAGATGCTCCAGTCGTTCTGCCTACTTGTTACCTGCAGCCCTTTCTTCGAGAGGCTCAGCTCATCCTTTGCCTTGTCTACACACTATTATCTTAAATTATTCTATTATTTTGTATGTATGCGTGCTTTGCCTGCATAACTGTGTGCCAGGTATGTAGTACCCTTGGAAACAAGAAGGGGGCCTGGGATTTCCTGGGCCTGGAGAGACAGGGTTTTGAGCAGCCATGTGGGTGCTGGGAATTGAATATGGGTCTTTGGGAAGAGCAGCCAGTGCCTGTAGGTACTGTGCCATCTCTCCAGCTTCTGTTATTTAACTTTGAGACAGACTCTCACATGTCACTCTGGCTGGCCTGGAACTTATTATGTAGGTCAGGCAGGCCTGGAACTCATAGAGATCCACCTGCCTCTGCCTCTTGAGTACTGGGATTAAAGGCGTGAGCCACCATGCCCAACTTGCCTATTTATTTATTATTATTATTATTATTATTATTATTTTATTTTATTTTATTTTGGTTTTTCGAGACAGGGTTTCTCTGTTTGCCCTGGCTGTCCTGGAACTCACTTTGCAGACCAGGCTGGCCTCGAACTCAGAAATCCACCTGCCTCTGCCTCCCGGGTGCTGAGATTAAAGGCGTGTGCCACCACGGCCGGCTGCCAATTTATTTTTATTGGATTATTTTATTATTGAGTTATTGAGCTTTTTTGAGATTATAACTTAATTACAACATTCTCCCTCCCTTTCCAGAAATCCTTTATCAGACAAATGTTTTACACATAATATATTACTATATATGAACTGTCTACTAATCCTTTCTCTTTTTCATTTTTGACACAGGTGTCACTATATAGCTCTGGCTAGCCTATCACCTAGACCAGTTTTCTTTTCGTTCTCTTTACAGTGGTTTTAAAGAAAAAATTTTCATTTTGGAGAATTTTGTTTAATTATTCTTTGTTGATCATGCTTTAGTACTGAAGCTAAGATATTAAAAGTTTTTTGCACAATTAATTTAGTGATGCAAACGTGCATGTGTGCATATAAGTTTACAGCCCTTTTAGCTAAGCAAGTTTTATCTAATTGAAGGTTACAGCAGGTAACTGAGATTTTCTTTTATGTCCTCCATTTATTTCATTTAACTTTTATTGTTGGAAATTGAACTCAGGGCTCTGTGCATTCTGCGCATGCACTGTACCAATTTTTACATCCCAATAAGGAAGTAAAAATCTACACAACAGGATTAGGGAGAAGTCACAGTGCATTTTCAATACAGATACTCATAATACAGAATGCCGATATAATATATAATTCCTTTATGAGATTTGCCATGGTTATGGTATCCCTACACAACAATGGAAGCCCTAAGTAAGACAACAGTTAATTATTATCTTATTTATATTTCATGATGAAATAAAACTAGGAAGAACATTTTTATGTAAGTATAGCATACTGGTAAATAATTCTTACTTCTTTTGATTCCTTTGCCTTGACTCGGTCCAGATCACCCAATCTCATTTTTATTAGATGCCCTGTAATTTCAGACATCCGCCGCTGATCTGAAGGTAAAAAATAGAACATTATTTTTCATGAAAATAACATAGTTTTCACTTTTTTTTTTTTTTGGTTTTTCGAGACAGGGTTTCTCTGTATATACCTGGCTGTCCTGGAACTCACTCGGTAGATCAGGCTGGCCTCGAACTCAGAAATCCGCCTGCCTCTGCCTCCCAAGTGCTGGGATTAAAGGCGTGCGCCACCACGCCCGGCTTAGTTTTCACTTTTTAAGAAGGACTATAATCACAAATATTTATGAAAATATACTTTGCTATTTTTTCAGGTAGCATGTAGCGAATAGCTAATATACAGAGAGCTGTACTGCCTTTCAGATCACTGGATGTGGTCTGAGTATGTCTCCCAAAGGATGGTGTACTGTAAGCCTGGTCCCTACTACAGTAACACTGAGGGTGCTGGAGCCTTTAAGAGCTGGGGCATGGTGGGAAGTGGCTAGTTCACTAGGGCCCCCGGTCCTAGCAGGGATCAGTGCTGTTACTTTGTGCCTGTTTAATTCCTGTTTGTCATGTGACTATTTCCTCCTATACATGCTCCCTAGGATGCCCTCTGCTCTGCTAGGATTGTAGCCAGAAGTTTTTCACCACAGCCAAGTAGATACTGCTATTGCAAAATTCTTAATACACTTTTCTTTATAAAATACTCAGCTTTGAATATTTTGTTGTAAGAACACAAGGCTAAGATACAGCCTAAAACATATATACTAATTTTCACAGTAAAATATGTAAGAAGCAAAGTCTCAGAGATTGTAAAGTCACAGATGCATAAATAACACATTACCCCTGGACAGTCTGGTGATGAACTATGATTGGTACCTAGAGAACTTGCATATGTGGGGCCTTATTTTGGAACCTTCAAAAGCATTCAGCATGCTTTATGAAAGACAGTTCTTGGGGTTAGAGATATGGTTTAATGGTTAAGAGCATAAATTCTTCTTGAAGGGGGTCCGAGTTTGGTTCCCAGCACCCATATCAGGCCCATATTAGGCAGCTCATAGCTGCTCTAAGTCCAGCCTCAGGATATCTGATGCCCTCTTCTGTCTCTAATGGTACCTTCCCTCGCCACCCCATATACACACTGTTATTCTCCTAACTTGTATGTTACTCAGATAATAATATTTACCATCTTCTCTTTGTGCATCTTGGTTAAATCTCAAGGATCGAGAGGCATCCCATTTATTCTTCTGCATACTCACACTATTGAATAAATTGAACAAAAACAAACATTGATGCTGTTGTACTGCATTTCCAACACAGATCACGTGTCAAAACCAAACAAACAACCCCCCCCCCAACAGAACAAGAAAGCAAAAACAAAGAATAGATTTCCAATTGGATCAAGGAACAAATACTCACACAAAAGGAGACACATCTCTAGAAGTTGACTGAAAAAAGAGAAGATAATATTAATGTCTAGAGTATATTTATTAATTAGCATTCTAATTAATTATAAGAACAATTTACATTTATTGAGTTCAAGACACTATTCCAAGAACATCTAGAACTGTTACTTCATTTAAACCTTGCAGCAGCAGCTAGGAATGGTGGTGCCTGTGTTATCCCAGCAGAGGCAGGCAGGGCTCCATGAGATGAAGGTCAGCCTGGTCCATATGGAGAATTTCAAGCTAGCCAGGGCTACATAGTAAGATGCCAATTAAATAAATAAATAAGTAAACAAATAAGTAAACAAATAAGTAAATAAATAAATAAAGTCTTGCAGCAAAAAAAGACCTATAATAGTGAAACAACCTTTTTAACTTCAGTGAAGTTAAACAATTTTTGTCAAAGAGAAAAAATAGACTTTGAATCTTTATCTGTTGAACTTATGCAAAGCTTATGCAATATATATAAAGATTAATATATATTATACAAGATTATGATATTACATAATCCTAATAAAGATTGCATTAATAAGCTTATATAATATTAACAAGCTTATATATATATAATATATATTAAGCTTATGCAATCTCAAAAAATTAATCTATTCATACATCTGTAATACTTAACTAAGACGAATGTGCAACCCATCCAATGTAACTGCGGATCTTATCTTTTTATTTAATTTTCTTTTTATTTAATTTTATGTACATTGGTGTTCTGCCTCCATGTCTGTCTGTGTGATGGTGTTGGATCCCCTGGATCTGGAATTATAGACAGCTGTGAGCTGCCATGTGGGTGATGGAAACAGAACCTGGATCCCTCTCTCCAGCCCCATGCAGATCTTATCTTAGAAACAGCCTTTAGTACACTCTGGAGTTCAGGGATTCTCCTCAGCCTCCTGCTGCTACTGCTGTTCTTCCAGTTCTGACAGTTTATCTCTTCAATGGCACGGGAAAATAAAAGTGAATTTTATAGGTAATAAAGTAGAATTAACTTCAATTTAAAAAGTCTCTTCATTTTTTATAAATGCATACTACTGGTTAAAATGTTAAAAGGTTAAATAGCACATATAATGCAAAGTGTCTGTAAAAGTCCTTTCCGTGTCATGTTCTCAGGGACAATCAACCTTACCAATTGTGTGTGCAGCTCTCCATGGAATACATGGTTCATGCATGAGGAAGGAAATCCGTGTACATTTCCCATCTCATTATATGGAGGATGGTATATCATGCCTATACTTTGTTTCACACCTTCCTTTTCCAAAGCTCCCGTATCTCCTAGAGTCTTGCTAGCATCCAGTATGCTATCCATTACTCTATTTGCATTGTCTCCTAGAGTCTCAGCATCCACTATGCTCTTCATTACTCTATTTGCATTGTCTTGGCTATACTTGCTTGTTCACTTCTATAAGGACTTAAAAATCACACAATTACCTTCTCCAGTGTCTTCTCTTTCTTTTGAGAACAGGGTGAGGACAGTTGTTTTTTTGGCGGCTTAGTAAATTTCTTTGGCTTCTCCTTTTTCCCTGATAAACAAAGGACAATATTAGGAACAAGAGTCCCATACCCTATCATTGCTACTTCTCAATAAAACAGACACATAACCAATTTTTCTAAAGGAGAGAGGAGGAGGGGGGAAGGCCAGCAATGTCTACACAAGCCCCACATACACAGGAAGTCAGAATGAAGCTGCTGCACGGGCTTATTCTAATCTTATCTCTCCTTTGTACTTGATGAAAAGCTTTGGGGAATGAGATGAGGGCAGAATAAGCCCACTGCTTTGTGTGCTAGTTCAAAATGTCAGGGAAAACTACATATTGATTCATCTAATTTGACAGTGGAATCAAGTTCTTGGAAAAAATGTAATTTAATAATGAGGGACAGCATCAGCACACACAAAAGCTTTCAAATTAATTTTGTTAAGGAAGGAGGCAAGTTAGGAATGGTTTGGGAAGCAGCCTGGGACACATTATACTCTGGAATGTAGTCTTCTGAAGTCAATATTCTGGGTCTATTCTGGCCGAGAGAGAAGTGGAATCTGGAAGGGAAGGGACAATACTCTAAAAACAAAGTATAAAGGCAAGAATAATGCACTGGGCAACTCTCTCAAACAGTTCATTGTGCACTACTTTCACACTTTGCTCTTGTCACTACTGCACATGGGAAACCTACATAGAGAGAGATATGATGCCATACAATGACATTGAGGATACCACAGTAAGTAGGCAAGATAATAATAGATCAAGAGTTATACATTGGCTAGAAGACATAATAAGACATATGGTGATGGTATGGTACAGGACATGACAATACCTTCTAAGTTAATTGATATGAAAACAACAAAAATGTTATCAAAACTATCAGAGAGTACTGGAAAATAATCAAAGCTAGGCATAGAGTTAGGCAATTCATACTGAGAACTTTGTGAGATAAGAAATATGAATGTTGGGTCCTCTTATCTAAAAATACTTCCCACAGGGAAGAACCAACTTGGACTAACCCTGGGACAAAATGACACAGTCCAAAGCAATTAATAAGCTGTCAGTATAAAGGAATATGGGCATAACTCTAAATACTTAGCTGAGTGTTAAACTATTCCAGTGTGAGAAACCCTATCCCCCCAACAGGCTACCTATGCTTGCAAGAAAGAACTGTTGTTGCTGGTCAGATGTTAGGAATTTCTGTGACTCTGACTGAGTTCATTCTCCAAGATGCACGTGTCTCAAGCTTCAGACTACTGAGTTAAAGTGTCAGAGGGCAGATTTGGATCTGGAAAAACAACTAGAGATCTATGGAGAACTTATGAAGCAAGGAAACACTAAGAAGTGAGCCCTGGTATCTGAATGAAAACTGTTCAGATTCTTGGCTGTGACAGCTAATCTTCCTTGTCAACTTGGCTGTGGACACCGAGTGACTTAGTACCCACACTCCTCTGCCTGTGTGTCTGAGAGAGTAGACGAGACTTCACTGCAGAGAGAAGACCCACCCTGAAGGTGGGCAGCATCACCCAAGGACTAGTTAGGGTATAACTCAGGTGGTAAGATGCTTGCCTGCCATGCACAAAGGAGGTAGAAAAGAAGAATCAGAAGTTTAAGGGTTCAGCCAGGGCTATACAGAGAAACCCAGTCTCGAAAAACCAAAAAAAAAAAAAAAAGAAGTTTTAGGGTTTTGGCTACATAGTAAATTATAAACTATCTGGGGATTTATGACACCTTGTCTCAAAGCAAAACACACACACACACACACACACACACACACACACACACACACACACACCTCCAACCCCTGTGTATGTAAGTTTATGTATGAAAAAAAAGTCAAAAGTCAAAATTCGTGAAGTGTATAGCAGTAGTACTTAAGGTAAAACTTTTTTTTTTTTTTCGGTTTTTCGAGACAGGGTTTCTCTGTATAGCCCTGGCTGTCCTGGAACTCACTGTGTAGACCAGGCTGGTCTCGAACTCAGAATCCAACTGCCTCTGCTTCCCGAGTGCTGGGATTAAAGGCGTGCGCCACTACAGCCGGCTAAGGTAAAACAATTTTTAAATATCCCCAGCCTTCTTTAAAAGTAAGAAAAAACTAACAATCTAGTTGGACATGATGTCACACACCTGCAATTCCAGCAATCCAGAGGCAGAGGCAGGAGGATCAAGGTCAAGGCCACAAGAGATCCTGACTGAAAGCAGAAGAAACAATAAATGTCCTTACCACTCAACCACACCAATGGTCCAAGCTTCTACTTTAAGAATTAAAAAATACCTTTCTGGCAATGATGACTTCCCAAAGAGGACATGCCTTTTGAGAAGACTCACCCTCAATCACTCTCCAGGAGAGGAGAAGAAACACAAGAAAGGCACCTGCTGCAGAGCCTAAATTCCTACTTCATGGATGCTGTAACCTCCCCCATCTTTACCCATGCACAAAATCAGTTCCGAGTAATTATAGAGAAGGGAATACTATGAGAGCAAATGTAAAACAGGCTATAGAGAAGTATACGACACACAAATCTGGTTCTTTGAAATTGTTAGTAGTACAACTCTAAACTAACCAAGGAAAGAACAGTTACTAATACCACAACCAGAGAAGCCAGCATTGTCCTTCGGATGCACAAGAAAGAACAACTTTATGCCAGTGAATTAGGTGAGATAGATACAATTTCTTCAACAATACGCATTAATAAAACACATGAAATTGAAAACCTGAGCAATATTACAATAAATAAATCAAATTCATAATTTAAAACCACCTATATAAAAATTTCCAGGGCCAAACAGCTTCATTGCTGAATTTTATCATGACTTATGAAAGAAAATCTGCAACATGCTATTATGGACAAGAGATACCCAGGCTGGATTGCCGCTCAGTGATGAGCACTGCTCAGGAGCCTGAGACCTCTAGCCCCATCTCCTTCCCTACCGAAAGAGTAAACACTACACTTTCTCATCTAGGACTATGTGAAATCAAAACTCAGAAAGATTTCTAAGAGTGCTGAAAATGTTCCAATGAACAGCAACAAAAACTTCTTAGTCATTTATTAGCATGACAAATAGTATAAAACATAAACATAATACTTCCTTAACAAATGAAGTTTAACACTTGAAAAGTCAATCAGTATTAGACTGATATTATAAAGGGGGAAATCTGTATGATCTTAAATTTAAAAAAGCGTTTGCTATAAATTACAACATTCATTCACTACAAAAACCTAGCAGTGCAGAAATAGATCTTTTTTAACTGAGAAATGTGTTCACAGAAACCACCAGTTAGTATTAAAACTCAGTGATTAAAGACCACAAGTTATAAGCCACTCGATGTGTGTAGTGGGGCTCAAACTTGGGTCCTCTAGAAGAGCAGCAAGCTTTCTTAACTGCTCCATCCTCATCTCCCCCCACACCCCGAGTAAAGGCTGTACACACAGAGCGCCATGGTTTATTTTCTCTGTGTTTGTGTGAGCATGTGAGCACCGTGGCACACATGCATGTGTGGAAACCAAAGTGACAACTTGTAAGAAGAGTTAGTTCTGTCTACTATGTGGGTTCTAGGTATGGCTTGGTAGCAAGCGCCTTTACCGGATGAACCATCAGGCCAGCCTGGGTTAGGGAATATTAATGGATCTTCATTTTTGTTCCTTTTTCTTATGTAATCTTACTAAACATATAAAAAGCCAATCCCCTATGTTTGCATTAAAAGGTTCAGAATATAGCTCTCTATACTGTGAGGGTTGATTTTAATTACTTTGTTTCTTGGCAATTTCTTCTTCATCACCGACTTCATCTTCAGTGACTTCAGACCCAGTGGTATACTCTTCCTCTTCTGAGAACAACGACTGCTGTTTCTAAGTGCAGAGAAAGATCCATCTCTTACAAATCCCACATTACCGTCACACACAGATTCCTAAGAACACATTTAATAAAGCGGGGCTGGAGGTGAGGCTCAGCAGTTACGCGTGTGCACTCCTCTCCTGAAGAACACTGGGGGATTGGCAGCATCCACATCAAGTGCCTCTGTCACAACCACCCATAACCTGAACTCCGCAGTATCCAAGGCCTCTGGCCTCTGTGGGTACTCAGACATGCATGTGCACACACAGACACACAGACAAAGGAAAATAAATACTAATAAATAAAAATGGACTAATAAAATACTGGGTATGGTAATGTCAACACTTGGAAGGCCAAAACAGAAGTATGTATGGTAAACTTAAGGCTAGTCTGTTCTATACACTGGAGAATATTCCTCAAACACACACACACACACACACACACACACACACACACACACACATTCCAGTTCTACATGTCGGTGGTCCCAGCACTGGGAAGGTAGAGGCAGGAGGATCAGGAGTTCTGAGTCATTCTCAGTTACATACAAATCCAGGCCAGCCTGAGCAACATGAAATTATCTGAGAAGCCAAATAGAAAAAACAAAACAAAATAAAACAAAATGCCCTCCCCAAGGGTACTTATTATTAGACTCAAATGTAATTCAGTCACATTTATATGCTTGATTATTTAGTATGTGGACATAGGTGAGAAGAGCTCAGAGAAAACTTCCTGGAGTCTGTCTTCTCCTCCACCTTATGGGTTTCAGGGATTACACTCAGGCCTTCAGGCTTGGGGGCATGCACCCTGAACTGCTATGCCATATCACAGCCCTTAAAAGTGACTTAACAGTGACTTTAAAGAGTATTTAAACCAGGGCCTAGAATGATGGCTCAGGGAATAAGACCATTTGCTGTTCTTGCAAAAGGACATGTTCATGTTCTAGGACTCAGGGCAGGTGGATCACATTGGCTGGCAACTCCATCTTCAAGGGCACCCTGACACTGGTGGCACATATGCATCTCTTTCTTTAACCAGAATCTTCCCTTAGCCTTCCAAATTGTGAGATTCCAGGCCTGAGTCACCACACCAGGGTGTATGTTTTTCTTAAATAATCTAGGGCATTTTCTTCGCAAGTGCAAAACTGGAAAGGCTGACAAGAAGACAAACATTTAACCACTGTTTGTAAAATAAGATGCTATTATTATCAAACATCAATGCAGAAGCAAGAAGTCCACAGAAATTGAATCCAGTGGTTCACTTACCAACTGCAGAGTCCAGTTTTTCAGTGACAAGAACTAAAAGGCAGAGGAACAGTAGGTTAATAATCCTGCATGGCAGCTCCGTATTTTCACATGGTTACAAGTTACATTTTCAGGTTTAACTAATTTAAAACTTAGGCTGAAAATGATACCTTAGTTTAATATGTCAGTCTTTTAAAATCCCTGCCTAAACTAGCTAGAAAAACAAATACCAATGCCAGTGGGTCTATAGAAAAAGAAGCCCATATTCACTGCTGGCAGGAGCTTACATGGGGCAGCCACTATGGAACGCAGTATGGAGGTTTCTCAACAAACTGAAACTAGAACTCCCACATGACCCAATGGAAGCACGCTGTGTTCACGCCCAACCAGCTCCAACTTGACACATTACAAGATAGTCACATATTTGTGCTTATTGTACTATTCACAAAGGCCAGGAAACAGATCCAGACTAGATGTTTATCAACAAATGACTGGATGAATAACATGGCACACACACATGGAATAGTATGGAGCCTTAGGGAAAATGACACCTGCAGGAGAGTGCATGCAACTGGAAATCATTATGCTAAGTGAAAAAAATCAAGCTTACAAAGACAAATAATACATGTTTTATTGTATGTGCAGAACCTAGGCTTCAAATTATACATGTGTATGTGTATAAATGCATATAAAAATGTATTAAATGGGTGATGGTTGGTCACGAAGCTGGAAATGGCAGAGCTGTGTTGAAGGCTGAGCACCTGTCTCCCTGAGAGACATTCTGCTTTTCCTGCACCTCAAATGGGGACCTGGTCTGTGTGTTCTTACATTAGTGTGTGAAATCCCACATTTGCCCTATCTTCTGTTCCTCATTCTATCTCTTCACTGTCCCCCTTAACGGTCTCCTCTCTTTTCTTCTTGTCCTCTCTCCCTTCTTTCTTCTGTGTCTCCCGTCCCTTCACTCGGTTCTCTTTATGCTTTTTCCTCTTCTTTTTCTGATGTCTCCTCTGTACCTCACCTTTCATCCTTCTGTTTATTCTCTGCTTGTTTTCTCCCTGTCTCTGTTCTTTCTCCATTCTCTCGTGCCTCTGTCTCTCCTACCATGCTTTCCTCTCTGTTCTCTCTCCTCTCCATTTTTCTTCTCCATCTCTCCCCTACTCTCTGCTCTCTCTCTTTCCTCTCATCTCTCTTCTGCCTCCCACCTTTCTCACACTCCATTTTTCCTTACACTCTTTCCTCAAGGTATCTATCCACTCCACTCTCATCTTTAGCTCATCTCTCTCCCCTTCCCCTCTCCTGTTCTGGGACCAGCAGGGTCCTCTAGTGGGCTCTGTGCTCTGATAGTTGTGTATAAAATGGAGGATCTGCTTCTCCCCTTCTAGGTGCCCCCTGCCCCCACTGTCTCTCCTTGCTCTCCTCTTGCCTTCCTGCATCTCCTCGTTCTTTTTTTGTTTTTGTTTTTGTTTTTATTTTTGCTTTTCGAGACAGGGTTTCTCTGTATAGCCCTGGCTGTTCTGGAACTCACTTTGTAGACCAGGCTAGCCTCGAACTCAGAAATCCACCTGATTCTGCCTCTCAAGTGCTGAGATGAAAGGATTGTACCACCACTGCCCGGCTGACCTCACCCAATACCAGATCAGTCCCCCCCACCCCCAACCCCAGCCCACCTCCAGTAGGAAGACAGGACATCAAGTGAGGGATGGGCTTCCCATCCCACAGTCACATCTCTAACCCATAATGTTCCTGTCTGAAAGAATTACAGGGATAGAAATGGAGAGAAGCCCGAGAAAAAGAAGGTCCAGCGACAGGCTTAAAGTGGGATCCAGCTCAAGGGGAGGTCCCAAGGCCTAACACTATTACTGAGGCTATGGAGCTCTCACAGAAAGGGATCTATCATGACTGCCCTCTGAAAGATCTAATAAGCAGCTGAAAGAGTCAGATGCAGATATTTGCACCCAACCAATGGACAGAAGCTGCTGACCCCTGTTGTTGAATTAGGGAAGGCTGAAAGAAGCTGAGGAGAAGGGTGATCCTGCAGGAGGACCAGCAGTCTCAATTAATCTGGACCCCAGAGATCTCTCAAACACTGGACGACCAAACAGACAGCATACACCAGCTGATATGAGGCCCCCAACACACATACAGTGGAAGACTTCTGGGTCTGTGTTCATTCAGAGATGATGTACCTAACCCTCAAGAGACTGGAGGCCCCAGGGAGTTTAGAGGTCAGGTTGGGTGGAGGTGAGGGCTTCCACGTGGAGACGAGGTGGGGTGGGGAGGAGGTGTGGGAATGTGGAGCAGTCAGAGGGTAGATGGGAGGGGGGCAGGAATGGATATGGAGTGTAAAAAATAAATTAAAAATAAAATTAAAAAAATAAAATAAATCTTAAAAAAAAAGAAAAATGAAACACATTTCATACCAAAATATTATAGAACAAGATATGGACTTATATTTTCTTCATTTCTCAATTCATTATTTGTCTATAATAGAAAGCCTGGAGGGTAGATCTCCTCATGGATGGTTGTGAGCCACCATGTGGTTGCTGGGATTTGAACTCAGGAACTTTGGAAGTCTTAACTGCTGAGCCATTTTGCCAGCCCAAGTTTTATATATATATATATATATATATATATATAAAACTTTATCAGTTATTAATTCATTGAAGTCATATATTTATATTACTTATCACTCTTTACAATTTTATTCACTCAGCATACTATTGTAGTATGACTGGATAATCAGTTCAATTTCAATTTAAACATATTAGGTGCCTGTCAAAGATAAAATGTCATCAATAGTTTCATATATATATTATCCTGAAAAGTTACTCACAGCATTGAGCTCCCCAGTTTTGGAGCCCCATGGCGTATTTGGTTCCAGTAAAATTTCATATTCCAGGCCTTTTTCATCACAGGAGCCAACTCCAGGATCACTTAAATGAAAAAGACATTTTTACGGAGAGACATTCAATTTCTTAACAATTTACAGGAGGGGCTTGAGCGCTTGCTACTCTTATGGAGGAAACCCTATGCCTCACAGCCACCTGTCACTCAGGGAAATGCGACACCATTTCTGGCTTCCCTAGGCACTTCACAGTGCTCTTATACACATGTGGACTACTTTGCTACTGCAAATATTTCTTATAGCTTGTTTTGTTGTTGTTTGGTTTTTGTTTTGTTTTGAGAAAGGGTCTGTATAGCCCTCACCATCCTGAAACTCACTCTGTAGACCAGGCTGGCCCCAAACTCTGAGATTAGTTGCCTCTGCCTCTTATGTTGTTCTTATCTCTTCCTATGGCTGGCAATATTTATACTTTTAATATGTTTTGGTAATTACTTACCCTGGCAGATTTCCCATAAGAGGCACACTGTTACATTAGAAAATCCCTATCTGCCGGGTAGTAGGTAGAAAAGGGCTGGTGTTCTGCTCTTGCTCTCTGAAGCCTCTTTATAGAGTCCCCTAGCTTGTTATGGGTACAAACCCACAAAAGTGATCACAAAACGACTGACTTTAAGAGTTCCAAGTTACAGAACAATGATCCAGCTGCAAATCTTCCCCATTTGTGTCAGTCAAGTATTTAACAAGTTCTTGGCTCCGGGATAGCTCACTGGTAGAAGGCATGTTCAGCATGCTTGAGGCCCAAGGTCTGATTCCCCAGGATGATGGTGTTAGACCAGGTTGGGGTGGTGGCGGTGGTGGGGTTAAGGAAAGTGGGGAAAGAACTCAACATTTTCAAAAATTGGGTTTAAGATCTCAAAATTTTTAGTTTCTAAGTTCTTTTTGTTAAGTTTTTTCACACCTTGGACTTCCTTTTTTTAAAAAAAATATTTATTTATTTATTTATTATATGTAAGTACACTGTAGTTGTCTTCAGACACTCCAGAAGAGGGCATCAGATTTTATTACGGATGGTTGTGAGCCACCATGTGGTTGCTGGGATTTGATCTCGGGACCTTCAGAAGAGCAGTCAGTGCTCTTAACCACTGAGCCATCTCACCAGTCCCCTGGACTTCCTTTTTATATTTTATCTGTCAGATAAATCTGTTTGGGTATAAAGCATCATGATTTCAGTGAAACTTTCTTTCCCTCCCACCCTCACCCTCTGTGCTGATACTTTTATGTCAACTTAACACAAGCTAAAGTCATCTGAGAGGAGGGAACCTCACTTTAAAAAAAAAATGCCTCCATAAGATCTGCTGCAGCCAAGCCTGAGGACATTTTCTTAGTGATTAATGGTGTAGGGCCCAGCCCTTTGTGTGTACAGCCATCTCTGGGCTGGTGGTCCTGTGCTCTGGAAGAAAGAAGGCTGAGCAAGCCATGAATGTGCCAGTAAGCAGCACTCTTCCACAGCCTCTGCATCAGCTCCTGCCTACAGGTTCTTGTCCTGCTTGAGTTCCTGTCCTGGCTTTCTTCAGTGATGGACTACAATGTAGAAGTGTGAGCCAAATAAATAAATCCTTTCCTCCCCAATTTGTTTTTGCTTATGTTGTTTCAGCACAGAAATAGAAACACTAATTAATGCTGGGATGAAATCAGGTCTTTGTACATGATAAACAGCTGTTGTACCACCAAGCTATATCCCCAGTCCAGCGCTCTGAAATTGTAACTATCTGAGGAGTGCCAATATTGAAATGAGAAAACACTTGGAGACAGTGGATCATGAAATGGAAACCACTGAATAAAGCTGAAAAACTAGTGTTCTTTTTCCTCACCTAACTGCATCTTTTAAAAAAGGTACAACAATGACGTCTTTGTGCTTGTGCAGATCATCCAGTATTTTAGCAGTTGGACAAGAAAGCAAATCATCATTTTCTCCTTGATCATGAAGAAGAACCATGTGGTCCCTCACTTTACAGCCCTGTCAGACATAAGAGACACTGTTAGAGGTAGGTTCATTATAAAAACAATCTTTAAATAGATGCAGTGGTCACTCATAAATGGGACACCCATATTAATATGTCACATATACACACCAAAGCTCAGGGAATGGTATAGAAAAGGAGGTGGAAATGTAAGACAGGGAGAAAAAGTACTGTGAGGTGCTGTTTTCTGGGCATGGCATGAATATTGCACTCAGGAACTCACATTGTGTTTAGTGGTTGAATATGAATGGCCCCCATAGGCTCATATGTTTGAATGCTTAGTTATCAGGAAATGGCACTACTTGGGAAGGATTAGGAGGTATGGCCTTGTTAAAGAAAGTGTGTCACTAGGGGTGAGCTTTGAGGTTTCAAAAGCCAAAGCCAGGCCCAGTCAGTCAGTCAGTCAGTCACCCCCACCCCCACCCCACACACACTGCTGCCTACAGATCCAGATGTAGAACATTCAGCTCCTTCTCCAGCACCATGTTCCTGCTATGATGATAATGGACTAAACCTCTGAAACTGTAAGCAAGCTCAATTAACTGCTTTCCTTTATAAGAGTTACCTTGGTCATGGTGTCTGTTCACAGCAGAAGAACACTGACAAAGACACTTTGTGAGAGTAAGCCAATCTAAATTGTGGCACAGACAGGGTAGATGATCTCAGGCTCTACCTCTTACTGAAGAGATACTTGCAGTTGATAATTCCCAGGGGAGGGGGAATCACTCACTTGAAGAATGTGGCCACTGGTAGGAGTCCCACGCTCTACTGGGTGGCTATACACTCATGCACGTATGGGGAATACTAACTGAACTGAGAGGTTTATCCAAAAAAGGAAGAAAAAAACCCATGAACTTAGGAGGGGAACATGTTGAGAGCATATGAGGAAAGCTGGAGGGGAGAAGTAAAGGTTGATATGATCATATTATATACCTATATTAAATTCTTAAGAATTAAAAACATTATAGATCATATTTGTCTCTTTTTAGTCAACATATTTTACACTTTTTCCCTAAAGAAAAAAAATACAGAAAAGAAGTGGAAACATAAGTATACATCTGAACAAATACCTGAGATGATCACCATCCACATTAAGAAACAACATTGGCCAGACAGAGGCAAGTGGACTTCTGTGAGTTTGAGGTTAGCCTGGTCAATAGAGCCAGTTCCAAGAAAGCCAGGGCTACATGGGATAACCCTGTCTTAAAAAAAAACAACAACAAAAAGCAACAACATTGGGGGTCTAGATATGTGGTTGGGTGGTTAAAGCATGTGTACTATTCTGGCAGAATATCTTATTAGGATTTCACTGCTGTGAAGAGACACCATGACCATGGCGACTCTTATAAATGACAACATTTAACTGGGTCTGCCTTACAGTTTCCAAGGTTTAGTCCACTATCACGGCAGGGAGCATGACAGTGTGTAAACCATGGTTCTGGAGGAGCAGAGAACTCTACATCTTGATCCACAGGCAGCAAAAAGGAATTGTGTTCCACACTGGGCAGAGCTTGAGCATATGTAGAACTCAAAGCCCGCCTCCACAATGACACACTTCCTCCAACAAGGCCACACCTCCTAACAGTACCACTCCTGACAGCCAAGCGTTTACACACATGAATCTATGGGGGTCACACCTATTCAAACAACCACACAGAGGAATAGAATTCAACTATTAGCACACACATCAGGAAGCTCAGAACCACCTATAACTCCAGCTCCAGATGATCCAACACCTCTGGCCTCTGTGTCCCTGCATGTACATGTTCATATATAAGCTCAGACATATGCCTATAATTAACAAGAAACAACACTGAGGTGGAGAATACTCAAGTCACTGCCTGATGACTTTGACCCCTGGGATCACCTGGTGGAGAGAGAACCCACTCCTGCAAGCTGTCCTCTGACCTCCACAGACATTCTGTGGCACGTGTGTCCTCAAAAATGTAATAATCATTTAAAAAATGAAATAATACATCTGTAACTCTTCCTGCTTCCATTCCATCTTATGTAACTGCTTCCTTTTTCTCAAAAGATGGCCCTCTGTTGCATATTCCAATTCTGATAAGTCACTTCTTTCTTTTCTTTATTCTTTTGCCTCTCGTAGGTATATGCCTAGACACTATAGTTTTGCCTTGTTTCCTTTAACTTTATGTATTTATAATTAAATGTTACCACATGTAATTGTAATATTTGCTTTAATGTACAGTATTCTACTGTATGACTATTTATCTTTTCTTTCCCTAAGACAGGGTCTTTTTATGCAGACCTAGATGTCTTGGAATTCACTATGTAGACTAGAGTGGCCTCTCAAACTCAGAGATCTGAGTGCCTCTGCCTCCTGAGTGCTGAGATTAAAGGTGTGACCCACCATACCTGGTTTACTTGTGCACCTTGAGGTACAGCTTTAGGACAGACATGGAACTGTGAGTGAGGAAGGGAAACTTATTTAGTCAACAAGGTCATCTGAATCAACCACGGTGATCAATGAGGTGACACTTCCCAGCCAGATGACTCTCACATCTGTGCATGGCTTAATCTTAGTGCATATTAGATCCCTTTCATCCTCTCATGAAATTTAAAATTCCATTTCACAACATTAAAAAAAAAGTGATTCGCCTGATATGATTATATATGTGTCAAA
Organism: Mus minutoides; assembly: GCA_902729485.2. NCBI lineage: Eukaryota > Metazoa > Chordata > Mammalia > Rodentia > Muridae > Mus > Mus minutoides. The sequence continues at coordinate 718,202 of LR749685.1, read as the reverse complement.
CAGACAAAGGTACTTGCTGCAAAGCCTGATGACTTGAGTTTGATTCCTGGTAGCCACATGATGAAAGAGAGCATTGACTGCTGCCAAACATGGCAATAGTGCCCCCATCCCTCTAACAATTTAAAAATGTTAGTGACCAAGGAGTCTAATATATAGTTATACTCAGATATCACATCAAGATTTATATGTTAGGATGTTCACTGTGATACTGTAATAGCACCAATTTTGAAACAACATAAATGTTCTTCCCTAGGAGAATGATTAAATATATTATGATATATGTCAAATAAAATGACACAAAAAGATAACCCAAGTAAGCTACTGCATGAAAAGGAAAATTAAAGAATACTGTAAGGGTTAAGAATACAGTTTAGTTGTAGAGTACTTGCCTAACATGTGTGAGGCTTTAAGTCAAGTCATAGTACTACAAAAAACAAATTAAAAAAAAAAACCTTTTTGGATAGGGGATGTAGCTCAGTTGATAGAACGCTTGTCTAGCATACACAGAAAACTTGGATTCCTCCCTCAGTATTATATACACCAAGGGTGCTGGCACAGGCCTGTAATCCCAGCACTCTGGAAACAGAAGCAAACAGATCACACATTCAAGATCATTCTTGGCTACCTAGCAAGTTGGAGGCAGCCTGGAATACATGAGAACCTGTGTTTAAAGGGGGGCTGGGGAAATGGCTCAGCTGGTAAGAGCACTTGTTTCTCTTGCAAAAGATCTAAGTTCAGGACTGGTACAGCTAGGTCCTAAGGTAGTACTATGTCCAATTTTCTAAAGAACTGCCAGACTGATTTCCAGAGTGGTTATACCAGCTTGCAATCCCAACCAACAAGGGAGGAGTGTTCCTTTCTTCACATCTTTGCCAGTATCTGCTGTCACCTGTTTTTTTTTTTTTTTTTTTTTTTTTTGTAGTTAAATATCTTTTTTTTATTAGATATTTTCTTAATTTACATTTCAAATGCTATTCCGAAAGTCCCCTCCTCCCTCCCTGCTCCCCTGTCCACCCACTCCCATTTCTTGGCCCTGGCATTCCCCTGTATTGGGGCATATAAAGATTGCAGTACCAAGGGGCCTCTCTTCCCAATGATGACCAACTAGGCCATCTTCTGCTACATATGGAGCTAGAGACACGAGTTCTGGGGGTTCTGGTTAGTTCATATTGTTGATCCTCTTCTAGGGTTGCAGACCCCTTCAGCTCCTGGGGTTCTATCTCTAGCTTCTCCATTGTGGACCCTGTGTTCCCTCTTATAGATGATTATGAGCATCCACTTCTGTACGAGACAGCTATATCAGTCACCTGAGTTTTTTAACTTAGCCATTCTAATTGGTGTTTCTAATCTCAGGGTTGTTTTGATTTGCATTTCCCTGATGATTAAGGATGTTGAACATTTCTTTAGGTGCTTCTCAGGCATTTGCTTTTCCTCAGTTGAGAATTCTTTGTTTAACTCTGTACCCCATCTTTAATAGGGTTATTTGGTTATTCTCTGGAGTCTAACGTCTTGAGTTCTTGGTATATATTGGATATTAGCCCTCTATCAGATGTAGGGTTGGTAGAGATCTTTTCCCAATCTGTTGGTTGCCATTTTGTCCTACTGACAGTGTCCTTTGCCTTACAGAAGCTTTGCAATTTAAAAAAAAGATTTACTTATTTATTTTATGTATATGAGTACACTTTAGCTATACAGATAGTTGTGAGAAATCATGTGGTTGCTGGGAATTGAACTCAAGACCTCTGCTCACTCTAATCCCCGCTCGCTCTGGCCCAAAGATTTATTTATTATTATATGTAAGTACACTGTAGCTGTCTTCAGACGCACCAGAAGAGGACACAAGATCTCATTACAGATGGCTGTGAGCCACCATGTGGTTGCTGGGACTTGAACTCAGGACCTTTGGAAGAGCAGTCAGTGCTCTTAACCGCTGAGCCATCTCTCCAGCCCAAAGCTTTGCAATTTTATGAGGTCCCATTTGTCGATTCTTGGATCTTAGAGCATAAGCCATTGGTGTTCTATTCAGGAAATTTTCCACTGTGCCCATGTGTCAGAAGCTCTTCCCCACTTTCTCTTCTATTAGATTTACTGCATCTGGTTTTATGTGGAGGTCCTTGATCCACTTGGACTTGATTTTTGTAAAGGAGATAAGAATGGTTCAATTTGCATTCTTCTACCTGCTGACCGCCAGTTGAACCAGCACCATCTGTTGAAAATTCTGTCTTTTTTCCACTGGATGGTTTTAGTTCCTTTGTCAAAGATCAAGTGACCATAGGTGTGTGGGTTCATTTCTGGGTCTTCCATTCTGTCCCACTGATCTACCTGTCTGTTTCTGTACCAATACCATGAAGTTTTTATCACTATTGCTCTGTAATACAGCTTGAGGTCAGGGATCGTGATTCCCCTAGAAGTTCTTTTATGGTTGAGAATAGTTTTCGCTATTCTGGGTTGTTGTTGTTGTTGTTTTAATCCAAATTAATTTGCAAATTGCCCTTTCTAACTCTATGAAGAATTGAGTTGGAATTTCGATTGAATCTGTAGATTGCTTTCGGCAAGATGGCCCTTTTTTTACTATATTAATCCTGCCAATCCATGAGCATGGGAAATCTTTCCATCTTCTGAGATCTTTGATTTCTTTCTTCAGAGACTTGAATGCTCCAACATATAACAAGGACACATGCTCCACTATGTTCATAGCAGCCATATTTATAAGAGCCAGAAGCTGGAAAGAACCCAGCTGTTGAATCCTTCAACAGAGAAATGGATACAGAAAATGTGGTACATTTATACAATGGAGTACTACTCAGCTATTAAAAACAATGAATTCATGAAATTCACAGGCAAATGGATGGGATTAGTAAATATCATCCTGAGTGAGGTAACCCAATCACAAAAGAACACACATGATATGCATTCACTGATAAGTGGATATTAGTCCAAAATACAATTTACAGACCACATGATACTTTGGTCCTTCTTAGAAGGGGGAACAAAATAATCAAGGGAGGAAATACAGAGACAAAGTGTGGAGCAGAGATTGAAAGAAAGGCCATCCAGAGACTGCCCCACCTGGGGACCCATCCCATATGCAGACAACAAACCCAGACACTATTGTGGATATCAAGATGTGCTTGCTGACAGAAGCCTGACATAGCTGTCTCCTGAGAGGCTTTTTCAGAGCCTGGCAAATACATTGGTAGATGCTTGCAGTCAACCATTGGACTGAGCATAGGGTCCCCAAAGGAGTTAGAGAAAGGATTGAAGGATCTGAAGGGGTTTGCAACCCATAAGAAGAACAATATCAACCAGCCAGTAACCCCAGAGCTTCCAGGAACTCAATCACCAACCAAAGAGTACACATGGAAGGACTCATGGCTCCAGCAGCATATGTAGCAGAGAATGGCCTTGTTGGATATCAATGGGAGGAGAGGCCCTTGGTCCAGGGAATGCCAGGGCAGGGAGGAGTGGGTGGGCAGGTGGGTGAGCACACTCATAGAAGAAGCAGGGAGAGGGAGGATGGGCTAGGGGGTTTCTGGAGGGGAAACCAGGAAAGGGAATAACATTTGAAATGTAAATAAATAAAATATCCAAGGAAAAATAAAGTTCAGTTCTCAGAAGCCAAATGGTGGTTTAAGACTATCCACAACTCAGTTTCAGAAGATCTGATGCCCTCCTTTAACCTTCATGGGTACCAGGACACGCATGGTGCACAGGCATATATGCAGGCAAAACATGCTTACACATACATAAATAAATCTTAAAAAAAAAAAAAAAGAGTAGCGTGGATTATAACATATCCAGTACCAAAGCCAACCAACCAACCAACCAAAAACCCTACCAATAATTTGTGCCTAATTTGTATTTGTTTCTGAAGGCAGGGTCCTGTTCTATAGCCCAGGCTAGACTGAAATTCAACATGAAGTTCAGGTTAGTCCTGAACTCTTTGAAACCTTCCCACTTTAGGCTACTGAATGCTAGTATTACAGGTGTGAGTCAATATGCCTGACTCACATAATTCTTGGAAAGAAAGGAAAAGGAGAAAAGTAGAGAAAAGAAAGGAAAAGAAAAGAGAAGAGAGAAGAGGAAAAGAGAGGAGAGGAGAGGAAAGGAGAGGAAAGGAAAAGATCCCAAGCACATGGTAGCAGAGGCAATGGAAGTAGGGAGCAGGCTGGAGCAGGCTCAGGACTATGTTGCCTTTAGCTCTGACCAACAAAACTTCTGTTTGCAGCACACTAAGGTGAATGTAGAGAACATGTGACTGTTGAGTGATCACCCTGAATTGGGAGATCCATACTTTCAGAACAAGGTCCAAGAATGGAGTCATGTAAGGGGAATTCTGAGTGCTCGTTAGAAAACTCTAAAGACTTTTTTTTCCCTTAAGATTTATTTTATGTATGTGAGTACACTATCTGTACAGATGGTTGTGAGCCTTCATGTAGTTGTTGGAAAGTAAATTTTTTTTTTCATTTTTTATTGGATATTTTCTTTACACTTCAAATGGTATCCTCTTTCCTAGTTTCCCCTCTGAAAAGCCCCTATCTGCCACCCCCCCCAGCCCCCCACCCCCGCTCCTCAACCCACCCACTCCTACTTCCTGGCCTAGGCATTCCCCTATCCTGGGGCATAGAACCTTCATAATACCAAGGGCCTCTCCTCCCATTGATGACCGACTAGGCCATCCTCTGCTACATATGCAGCTAGAGCCAGTAGTCCCTCCGTGTGTTTTCTTTGATTGGTGGTTTAGTCCCAGGGAGCTCTGGGGGTACTGGTTAGTTCATATTGTTGTTCCTCCTAGGGGGCTGCAAACACCTTCAGCTCCTTCAGTACTTTCTCTAGCTCCTTCATTGGGAACCCTGTGCTCCATCTAATAGATGACTATGAGTATCCACTTCTGTGTTTGTCAGGCACTGGCAGAGCCTCTCAGGAGACAGCTATATCAGGCACCTGTCAGCAAGCTCTTGTTGGCATCTGCAGTAGTGTTTGGGTTTGGTGGTTGTTTATGGGATGGATTCCCAGGTGGGGCAGTTTCTGGATGTCATTCCTTTAGTCTCTGCTCTGAACTTTGTCTCTGTAAATCCTTCCATGGTTATTTTGTTCCCCATTATAAAAAGGATCGAAGTATACACACTTTGTTCTTCCTTCCTCTTGAGTTTCATGTGTTTTGCAAATTGTATCTTGGGAATGCTGAACTTCTGGGCTAATATCCACTTATCAGTGAGTGCATATCATAGGCGTTCTTTTGTGATTGGGTAACCTCACTTAGGATGATATCCTTCAGATCAATCCATTTGACTAAGAATTTCATGAATTCATTGTTTTTAATAGCTGAGTAGTACTCCATTATGTAAATGTACCACATTTTCTGTATCCATTCCTCTATTGAGGGACATCTGGGTTCTTTCCAGTGTCTTGCTATTATAAATAAAGCTGCTATGAACATAGCAGAGCATGTGTCCTTATTACAAGTTGGAGCATCTTCTGGGTATATGCCCATGAGTGGTATTGCTAGATCTTAAGGTAGAACTATGTCCAATTTTCTGAGGAATCACCAGACTGATTTCCAGAGTGGTTGTACCAGCTTGCAATTCCAACCAATAATGGAGGAGTGTTCCTCTTTCTCCTCATCCTCGCCAGCATCTGCTGTCATTTGAGTTTTTTATCTTAGCCATTCTGACAGGTATGAGGTGGAATCTCAGGTTTGTTTTGATTCCATTTACCTGATGATTAAGGATGTTGAACTTTTTTTTTTTTTAAACGTACTTCTCAGCCATTCGGTATTCCTTTTTTTTTTTTTTTTTCTTTTTGGTTTTTTGAGACAGGGTTTCTCTGTGTAGCCCTAGCTGGCTGTCCTGGAACTCACTTTGTAGACCAGGCTGGCCTCAAACTCAGAAATCCGCCTGTCTCTGCCTCCTGAGTGCTGGGATTAAAGGCGTGTGCCACCACGCCCAGTTCTTTGTTTAGCTCTGTACCCCATTTTTTTTAAATAGGGTTATTTGGTTTTCTGGACTCTAACTTCTTTAGTTCTTTATATATATTAGATATTAGCACTTATTGGATTTAGGATTGGTAAATGTCTTTTCCCAATCTGTTGATTGCCGTATTTGTCTTATTTACAGTGCCCTTTGCCATACAGAAGCTTTGCAATTTTATGAGGTCCCATTTGTCAATTCTTGATCTTACAGCACAAGCCATTGCTGTTCTGTTCAGGAATTTTTCCCCTGTGCCCATATCTTCAAGGCTCTTTCCCACTTTCTCCTCTATAAGTTTCAGTGTCTCTGGTTTTATGTGGAGTTCCTTGATCCACTTAGACTTGAGCTTTGTACAAGGAGATAAGAATGGATCAATTTGCATTCTTCTGCATGCCAACCACCAGTTGAGCCAGCATCATTTGTTGAAAATGCTGTCTTCTTTCCACTGGATAGTTTTACCTCTTTGTCAAGGATCAAGTGGCCATAGGTATATGGGTTCATTTCTGGATCTTCAATTCTATTCCATTCATCTATCTGCCTGTCTGTCAGATTTTATCACAATTGCTCTGTAGTACAGCTTGAGGTCAGGCATGGTGATTCCACCAGAGGTTCTTTTATCATTGAATATAAAAAAAGAGAGTGTGGAGGGATGAGTGGATTTACACATCTGTGAAATCATCAGAGTGATTAAAAATAAAAAAGGTTGGAAATCAAACTATTAACCAAGTAGGAAGTGGTGGAAAGAGATTTCTCTGTCTCTCTTTACTTCTGTGTGTGCCCTCTGTAGTTTCCTATGTGGATGTAGTCAGAACTATTAAAACTTACCTTTAGCTCCTCTGGCAGAAATAACTTGGTTCAGAGGGTAATTAATAACAATAAAAACCATGAAGGTGTGAGGGATGTATTATGTACTAGGAGGAGCTAAAGGAGACAGTGGTGCGTGGGTATGACCAACATATGTATAGACAGTGGTGCGTGGTGTGACCAACATATGTATAGACATATGAAACTTACAAAAAGTCAAAGATTAAAACAAGCAAATAAGCCAGGCATGGTGGTGCACGCCTTTAATCCCAGCACTTGGGAGGCAGAGGCAGGCGGATTTCTGAGTTTGAGGCCAGCCTGATCTACACAGTGAGTTCCAGGACAGCCAGGGCTACACAGAGAAACCCTGTCTCGAAAAACAAAACAAAACAAAACAAAACAAAAACAAACAAACAAACAAAAACCAAGCAAATAAACAACTTACCTTTGTGAGCTGGGTGGGATCAAATCGAAGAACCTTCTGGTTACAGCAGGGATAAATTCCAGTACCCACAGTGTTTAGTGAATTTACTGTGCTAGAATAAACTACCACTTCTGAGTGATACTGACAATGTGAGAACTCAATACAGAGAAAAGCCTGTGTAAAAGAAACATAAAAATCAACAATTATCCCCACAATGAAATATATTTCAAAATGCTTTTCTGAAGAGTGTGTACTGCATATTTCATTTTATGAAATGTACAGAAACAGCTCCTTTATAGAGGTTCCAAATAATGAGCACTTGCCAGGGTTTGAGGCGAGAACAGTTTGTGGGGGTACATGCATGTGAGGCTCTTTCTGAGATGACAGGAAAATGCTGAAACTGGATGGTGTGCAGTAAGTGGTACCAACCGTGGGAATTCACTAAAATTAATGAACTATATAATAATGAATCTTATGGCACAGAATTATACCCCAAAAAGTTTCCAAAGAACAAAACCAAACCTGCTGTACTAAAAACCCAGATCAGTAAAATTGATATTATAATATTAATAAGTATTCAAAATTGATAATAAAGCAAAAAGGCAAAGTAAAGTGATATCTTTCATTAGTAAATTCAAGACCATTACATGTATAATTACATTATATAATTAGTATAAACATCTAATTAAAACTGACCAATAATTTTTTGTTGTTGTTGTTTTTTTGTTTTTTATGTGAATTGGTATAAAGGGTTTTTTTTATTAGATATTTTCTTCATTTACATTTCAAGTTATCCCATAAGTCTCCTATACCCTTCCCCCGCCCTGCTCCCCTACCCACCCACTCCCACTAATTGGCCCTGGCATTCCTCTGTACTGGGGCATATAAACATTGCTAGACCAAGGGCCTTTCTTCCCCAATAATGGCCAACTTGGCCATCTTCTAATACATATGCAGCTAGAGACATGAGCTCTGGGGGTTCTGATTAGTTCATATTGTTGTTCCATCTATAGGGTTACAGACCCCTACAGCTCTTGGGTACTCTCTCTAGCTCCTACATTGGAGACCCCTGACCAATAATTTTAAGAATTCTGGTGAAATATAAAATAATTTCATTTCACTTGGTTATTCCTTGACTTTTGTGATGGTAAATATTTAGAATCAGTATTAATAAAAACTGTGGCCTACCTTCCAGTCATTAAAGACAATAACTTGCTATGGTATGGTTATGGGATAGGTTTTAAATATACTTGTAAGTTCATAAAAATTTTAAAGGCAAAATCAAAATTAACAATTAGTTTAACAACAAAGACAAATATCAAAACATGTTAACAAGACATGGAACGACTACAATGCTCACACACAGACAACTAATGAGTGCAAAGGGAGCCAGGACCTTCACAGAGTGGTAACTGAGTTTATTATCCTACTGTTCGAATTGTAGGCAGTCACTCAAGAGGTCTAAGAGCCCATGCTTATGTGAAAACCTGTAAGGAAATATTTATAGCAGTGGCTTCACAATGACTCCAAACTAGAATCACTACAGATGTCTGTCAGCTAGTGAATTTTTAAACAAACTGTATAATCCATACAACAGAAGGCTACTTTTTTTTTTTTGGTTTTTCGAGACAGGGTTTCTCTGTATAGCCCTGGCTGTCCTGGAACTCACTTGGTAGACCAGGCTGGCCTCGAACTCAGAAATCTGCCTGCCTCTGCCTCTCGAGTGCTGGGATTAAAGGCGTGCGCCACCACGCCCGGCTAACAGAAGGCTACTTAACCAATAAAAGGAAACAAATAGATTCATGCAACATACTTAAATTTCAAATTCATTCTATTGACTAAAAGACTCTCCACTCAATACTGTATGATTCTATCTATATGACTTTCAGGAAAGAGAGAAACTATAGACATGTTTAACAGTGACTGTCAACCATTAAGAAGGAGCTGGTTTAAAAAAGAGCACAGGGACCCAATACAAGAAATATTATATGCCCTCATGGTAGTAACATCACTGTATGCGTCGACCTCACAAAATGAGTTAATAGTTCTTTCTATAAGATGTACTTCAATAAATCCAGTGTTAAAAAATTTTGGAACACAAGGAACACAATGAGCAGGATTTACATACAGTCTGGCATTCCAAAGGAACACAATGAGCAGGATTTACATACAGTCTGGCATTCCAAAGGAACACAATGAGCAGGATTTACATACAGTCTGGCATTCCAAAGGAACACAATGAGCAGGATGTACATACAGTCTGGCATTCCAAAGGAACACAATGAGCAGGATGTACATACAGTCTGGCATTCCAAGCTTTGATGATTTTGATAAACTGTCCTTCTTTCTACTGAAAATCAAGGGAGTTAAAAAAAAATCTAAAGGGAGGGTGTTCATATGATTTTTATGTAGAAAACTTTGGATTTATGTAAGATTAATTAGGAATAAATGAATCTGTAAAAAGTTATAAGTTCTTTCAAGAACTAACATACTTGTGCTTTTGCTAAAAATTCAAATTATTAAAACCATAAAAAGGCTGGGAATACAGGTCAGTGGTACAGCCTGAGGTCCAACTTTAGAGCTCATGCTAATATGGGGGTCAGGGAGAGAACAAAGTATTTTAGAAAATGCAGTTGTCACTAAGCTGCTATGTGTGGTGATACACACCTGTAACAGCAGCACTAGGGAGGCTGACACGGAGGGTCATAAGCTCAAGGCCAGCACAGGCTACACGGACACCTTGTCTCAAAAATCAAAACAACAAAAGGTCCAAAGATGATCATGAATTTCTAAGGGAATTTATGGCCCAACTGAGAAATAGTTTGGCTGGACATAAGAGCAATAAACACACACACACACACACACACACACACACCTTGAAAAATGGATTAGATAACAAAGACTTTGCTGCTTTCCTGAAAATACTTGTTTCAGCAATAAGCATAAGAAAGAAGAAAGGGAAAAATGGAAAAAGAAATAAAGGCAGATACAAACAATGCAATACCACTCTCACCACTAATTTCTTTAAAACCTCACCTGGTAGCACCTTGAACAAGTCAGCCAGTTGATTGTGCCCCACAAACGCCAATAAACATCTCTCCAAGATTTTAATTCTTCAAAAAGACTATTCAAATATTCATGTACATCCCAGGTTTTATCTCTGGAGAGAAAGCCTCAATTATTACACGTGAGAAATACAATTTCTTTTAACAAACGTTTTGGCATTTGTGGTTCATTTTCAAGGATATTCTTCAAGTGATATGTGTGGTATGGACTACACAGAAAAAGAGGTTCAATTTCATTTGGACATTAACTTTGTGGGCAAGAGAAGAAAGTATGAAAAGGTTGAATACATTCTTATTTTGTTGAACTGAAATATTATTAATTAAGTAGTTTGAACTGGCCAGTAGTTAAGAATCATGAGATGCTTGTTAAACAAGACCTTTACATCATTTCACTCTACTTTTAAAAACTGTTTATTGTATATGAATGTGAGTTTACATGCATGCATGTGCCATACAGTGTGTGTGTGTGTGTGTGTGTGTGTGTGTGTGTGTGTGTGTGCAGAAGCACATACATAGGCCACAGGACAATCTGTGGGAATCAGTTTGCTCTTTCACCATTGTAAAGAGACTCTCTTGCCCAATGTACAGAAGCATCATCTGTCAATAAAATGCTGTTGGCCTATTAGCTTAGGCAGAAAATAGGAGGAGGGAGTTCTGGTACAGAGACAGCATTTCTGGGATAGAGTCAGGTGTGAGAGATTTGCCCCTAACTCTGAGGTAGCATGAAACTGAAGAGAAATATTCATAAAATAGAGCAAAAGGAAAATTGAGTTACGAATTAGCAGAAATGAGCCAAAGATTTTGGCCTAGGCAGTTGTTCATAATAATTCACTCTCAGAGTCATTATTTTGTGAACTTGGGTGCATGTGGGAAAGGCCACAGTTATACGACATGGGGGTTGCAGGGATTAAATTCAGGTAATTAGGCTTAGTGACAGGCACTTTTGCCTGACAAGTCATTTCATGAACTCTGAGGCCTTTACTTTAGCTGTACATGTTGCAGGGTGTGTTGTTAGCATTACTGCTTCGAAATACTTCAATTATGTGATGGCTTATTACATTCTTTTTAAACAGTGTTTTCTAGTACTTGAGCAATATAGTATTATTGAATTGTGTATTTCTGCAATACTGTAGGTCTTCATTGTATACATTTTAAAATTGAGCAAAGCTATAAAACACATTTTCCATGGTCATATATAATTGCAGTGTTTATTTATCTGAGTCAGGTTATCTATCTATAGATATGTATGTATGTATGTATGTATGTATGTATGTATGTATGTCAGATTCTTACTAGATAGTCCAGGCTGGCCTGGAATTTGCTACTCAGCTCAGTGGGCCCTCAAAAAATAAGATTCTAATGCCTGAGCCTCTGGAATGCTGGAATCACAGGGGTGGGCTACTACAACCAGCTTCTTTCTAAGATTCCATTTTAAACTTTAAAAACTTTTGTTATTTTTGTGTATAGTTCAGTAAATAATTATGTGTAAATATGTTATACAAGCTACATAGGCACATCTGTCTTTATTTTTAAAAGTTAAGACAGGATCGCACTCTATAGCCCACGTTTGCCTTGAACCAGGAATAACCCTTCCCAACGCTGAAATTATAGGCACTGAGAAAACATGCCTGGCTTTAAAGACAATTTGTTTATTTAAAACATATTGTTTCCTTTACTTTTTTTTTTTTCTTTTCTTTTTTTTTTTTTTTTTTTTTTTTTTTTTTTTTTTTTTTTTTTTTTTTTTTTTTTTTTTTTTTTTTTTTTTTTTTTTTTTTTTTTTTTTTTTTTTTTAAAGATTTATTTTTATTTATTATACGTAAGTACACTGTAGCTGTCTTCAGAGACTCCAGAAGAGGGAGCCAGATTGGATGGTTGTGAGCCACCATGTGGTTGCTGGGATTTGAACTTATCACCTTCGGAAGAGCAGTCGGGTGCTCTTACCCGCTGAGCCATCTCACCAGCCCCTCCTTTACTTTTTTTAATGCATGAGTATTTTGTCTGCATGTATGTCTGTGTACCAGATTTATGCAGTGCCCAAAGAGGTCAGAAGAGGGCATCAGATGTTCTAGAACTGGAGTTAACAGAGGGTTGTGAGCTGCCATGTGGGTGCTAGGAATTGAACCTGGGTCCTCTGGAAGAGCAGTCAGTCAGTGCCCTTAACTGACTAAAAGACAGTTTCTAAAATGTTTGTATCAACTGTTACCTTGTAGAATAAATAGAAAACCAAAAATAGATGTTGAAGTTAATGTCAATTTACTTTTTCCACGTACTACTAATAATAGTTATTGCTGTCAAAATTCACACACACACACACACACACACACACACACACACACACACACATATATGAATGATTCCATGTGCCTATAAGTAGTGAAAATTCTGCAATTACTTATTGAGAGAAATATGACATATTTTAAAGTTGTCTATGGTATTAATACTAACATCAAATTAACGGTTGTCTTGTATTTGTTTTTTAATCTTTTTTTAAAGTTTATCTTTTAAAAATGATTTATTTTCATTTGTATGTCCCTTGGTGTTCAGCCTGCACCTCTGTCTTTGTGAGGTGTCATGGTCCCTATGTATGTCCCTTGGTGTCCAGCCTGTACCTCTGTCTTTGTGAGGTGTCATAGTCCCTATGTATGTCCCTTGGTGTCCAGCCTGCACCTCTGTCTTTGTGAGGTGTCATAGTCCCTATGTATGTCCCTTGGTGTCCAGCCTGCACCTCTGTCTTTGTGAGGTGTCATGGTTCCTATGTATGTCCCTTGGTGTCCAGCCTGCAGCTCTGTCTTTGTGAGGTGTCATAGTTCCTATGTATGTCCCTTGGTGTCCAGCCTGCACCTCTGTCTTTGTCATAGTCCCTAGACCATGAGTTGCAGAAAGTTGTGAGCTGCCGCATGTGTGCTGAGGATTGAACCCCAGTCCTCTGGATAATAAAATGTTAGTGATAAACCACTTTAATGGTACTGACCAGAATATTTTAAGACTAATATATAGTAATTTGTAACACTTTGAAGTTTTAGGGCATTATGAAACTCACCTAGTAAATACAATGTTGCTTTTACAATAACTTTGTTTTGAAAGCACATTCTTCTAAGTCAAAGTTAGAATGAAGCTCAGATGCTGTGGTATTGCTTATAGAAGTAGTTAGTTATACAGTATGTGTATGGTGGTGCCTGCATGTAATTCTGACACTTGGAGGTAGGAAGACACTAAGTTCAAAGTTAGTTCAGATTATATAGCAAACAAGACTCTGTCTCTATAAACCAGAAATTTAAGTTACGTTTCTATAAGTACTTTTGAAATTCATACACAAAAACTGTATTTAATCTTTACCGCACCTTATGTGGATATAGATGATATTTCCATGTCGGTCCACATTGATTTTTCCAGGAATGCAAGGAAGTCTTCTTTCTGTTTCTCTGGTTAAAAGTTTCTTACACAAACAGCATCTATAACAAAAAGGAAATGCTAAAAAAAAAAACACATTCAAGAAAAGAATTTAATGTAGCAAGTAATATAGCTCTATGATATGACATCCCAAGAAAAACATGTTACCGATAGAGTGTTGCTGCGTTGTTTCGAGAGTCTGGATTGGAGTATTCAGGATCAAACAGTCTTTCAATCTTCTTACAAAACAGTTTACTATTAAAAACAAATGACCAATAAATTAAATGTCTACATTTAGTATTAAAGCTAGTGGTCCTCCTCCATTCTTCCCTCTCTTCCATCCTTTCTTCTTCTTTTCCCTCCGTGTGTGTGTGTGTGTGTGTGTGTGTGTGTGTGTGTGTGTGTGTTACACAGTGCCAGGTGCACCTACTTACCTTAATGGTACATCAAACAAAAATCAAATAGAAGTAATGAAATATGGTTAATAATTATAAGCTCATAAGGTTTACATTGTGTTTTCAAATAATGCTAGGTACAGTATTAAGAAATAAATGGGCTGGGCGTGGTGGCGCACGCCTTTAATCCTAGCACTCAGGAGGCAGATGCAGGTGGATTTCTGAGTTCGAGGCCAGCCTGGTCTACAAAGTTAGTTCCAGGACAGCCAGGGCTATACAGAAAAACCCTGTCTCGAAAAACCAAAAAAAAAAAAAAAAAAAAAAAAAAAAAAAAAAAAAAAAAAAAAAAAAAAAAAAAAAAAAAAAAAAAAAAAAAAAAAAAAAGAAAGAAAGAAAGAAAGAAAGAAAGAAAGAAAGAAAGAAAGAAAGAAAGAAAGAAAGAAAGAAATGGTAACTACTTATTAAGCATTATTAAGCTTTAAGTCTCCTACACATGTCCTTCCTATCACCATTTCCCTTTGTATAACTTTTGTTGGTCTTAAAAACCACATAAGAATTTTGAATTCCATTCCCATTTTCAAGAATGTTCTTAGGTAATTTCATTACATATCATTCCCTTAAGGGCTGAATTCTTAGATAATCCTCTTTATTATCAATTTCTCTTTCTTTTAATGGACCATCCTGATTAGCACATTAAGAAAATATAGTACCACCTTTAAAAAACTCCTTTCCTGAACCCATTTACCCTAACAATCTGCAAATCTCTTTCTTTTTCTAAGCAGCCATTCAGAGCAAGCATCTGGACACCGTCTATACCCAGGCCCTCCTCTGTGCACAAGCTGTGCTCCACACTTCTCAGTCATGTTTCCCTTTTAGAACTCACTTTGCTCTTACCTTGCTTCCTAAGAAAGTCTATTGGCTTTTCAAAGTGCCCCTAATTGCTACTTTTCTGTCAAACAAACCTTTAACTAATGAGTAGCCATTGTTAATACTCTCTTGGTAACACAAAATAAATTAGAATAGCATTTATAATAGCAGTGGGAAATTAAATACCTAGGGATAAGTATGTAGAAAGATATTGTCTTCACTAACATAAGATTTGGTGTCATTAAGATTCAAAAGCCATGGCTGGAGAGATGGTGCGTCCTGCTCACGCTCACCTGACCCAGTTCAGATGCCAGTGTCCTCTCTGGGTGGATCATAACTCCTGTAACTTGGGGCAGGGAATCTGATGCCATCTTTTGGTCTCTGTAGGCATTGGCACACAACAGGTATGCACAACACACATACACTTTTTCAAAAAGATTCTAAAATCAATCCAAACTGATCTACAGGTTTAGTATTAATTTCTAGTTCCAAGTGGTTTGAATGTGTGTGAAAAATAGAAAATGAGCAAGTCAATTATAAAATCTGTGGGGCAATGCAAGGAACCCAAAATGACCAGGTGGTAACCTTGAGGGTAAATCTGGAGAGTTTGGCTTACTAAATACTGAAATTACTGTAACACTGCCTTAATTTAGACTAGATGCTACTGAGTCAAAGAGATGGCTTAGCAGTTAAGAGTGTATACTCTTCTTACAAAGGACCTGAGTTTGGTTCTAGCATGCATGCTGGGCAATTTATGAGAGATAAGGTAAGACAGATAGCTTAGGCAAATATTTTTTGAACATGCCACAAAAAGTACTAACTGGTCTTCTGCTGGAAATCTCACCAAGGTCACTATTTCAAACCTCACCTATTCTTAAATCTCTATGTTAACAACAACGCTGACCTCACTTAAACTCTAGATGAACATAACTGACTGGTCACCTGCCATTCCACCCAGATGTTCAAGAAGTGCACTAATTCTGTAAGAGCTAAAGTTGCCTCTTGGTTTACCTCACTGAATCCTCCTCTTCCTCCTGTTCCTGCTCCTCCTCTTCTTCCTCTATTTCCTCTTTCTCCTCCCAATCTTTCCTTTCTGCATTACTGGCTGCTCAGGTTGAAAACTTAGTAAGTATCCTGCATCCTCTCCTTTCTTTCACTATCCCTTCACAAATCTGTCAAATCTTTTACATTATGTAACTGAACTCAGTGGCTGCTTCAATGAATCTACCCTAATCCAAATCTATCGGTTTCCACCAAGCTGCTACCTTTGCCTCTTAACACATCTCCTTGCTTCTCCTACCTTTACCTCATTTTCCACACAGCAACCTAAATCTCTTAAAAACAGATCTGAACAAAACAAGACAAACAAACAAAAACAACTCTGCTTATGTCCAAATCTAGCATAAGGTATATTCTCCTTGCTCTAACTTCAATGGCCCCTGCAAGACATAGTTATTACAGGTCTCATATCCTACCACTTTGCCTCCTTTTAATGATGTCTTAATCTTAACACAACTCATTACCACCGTATATTTATATATGCATTATACAAAAGAGCTACCAAAGTGGTTCAGCAGATAAAGGTAACTGCCACCAACCCTGACTTCCTGAATTTGACCCTAGGAATGCACATTGTGGAAGGAGAAAACTGGTAAGTGGTTTCCTGACCTCCATATGTGCTCTGGCACGCTCATACACACCACACATCACACACACACCACACATCACACTCACACACACTCACACTAAAATCAAATGTAATAAAAAAATTTTAATCATTAATATTTACCATAAGTTTTTGATTTATTAAAAGTAAAATAGAAATATATTGTTCATAGATTTTTAAAACAGAAATTTCACTAAAATTAAGTAGAAATAGACTTAATAAAATATAATAGTTTAAAATTAAAGTTTACAGAATTACCTCCTAAACTTATCTTTTTTGTCTTTTAAGTCATCAATTTCATTGTGTGTGAACAGATCAGCTATGCGTGTAAGAAGGTTTGCATTGATACAGTTCATGTTGCATGGAGCAGCTACTATGGCATTCATATTTTTATGGCAATATTGAATACATTGTTCAACCTGAAAACACAAAATAAAAAATTTATTTTGAAAATAGTAATACAAATGTTATTGTCAGAGTAATACCTTTCAAACAAAATTAATGAAAAGTCTAACCCATATATAGAGAGCCAGTAACTGGGTTTTGCCAATTTTGTTGATGTATACTGTTAAATAGGTAAAATTTAAAAACACACATAGCTAAATTATTTCTAATTCATTTTACTTAAAACAATAATGTATTTTGAATGACTGTAAAAGGTATAAATCTTAATCTGTATACTATAGCTCATACTCAAATGACTTCTATTTTTTTTTACTTTATTTTCATTTTATGTACACTGATATTTTGCCTGCATGTGTATTTGTGAGGATATCTTGTAATTATACAGTTGTGAGTGCTGTGACTTGAACTCAGGTCCTTCGAAGAGCAGTCAGTGCTCTTAACCATTGAGCTGTCTTTCCAGCCCCTCAAATGGCTTCTTATAGTTAAACCTAGCTATTAAGTCTCATTCTTCTAGGTAAGAGAGTTAAAATTTCAGTCATTTAATTATTTTCTCAGTCGGTTTTATCTGATCTCTCATTTTCTTCTTTTCTAACCTGAGGCAGATTTATTTAGACTAAGAGTAGAGGGGCTGGTGAGATGGCTCAGCAGGTAAGAGCACCCGACTGCTCTTCCGAAGGTGATAAGTTCAAATCCCAGCATCCACATGGTGGCTCACAACCATCTGTAACGAGATCTGGCGCCCTCTTCTGGAGTGTCTGAAGACAGCTACAGTGTACTTACATATAATAAATAAAATAAATCTTAAAAAAAAAAGAGTAGAGAGGGTAGTCTTGTATTTTATCAAATACTGTGCTAACAGCATAAATGTAATCTTTTAGGGCTTAGGCTTCCAATCTCAACGTTTAAGGACTCTAATTTTTTTTCCTGTACTCCTTGCTTAAAGCCAATATAACTAGCTCCCTGAGGAGTACAAGGAGTAAAGTATCCAGTAAACTCCAAACAAACCAATAAGCTCATCTGCCAACACAGCAAAGTAGTATTCAGCTCTATACAATTTTATCAGGAACAAATGCCAAACATTTATTTAAATGATAACTATAAAATATCAATCATGAAACATATGAAACCATTTGAACTCTAAAGATTTTTTGTTTTTTGTTTTTTACTTTTTAAAAGATTTATTTATTATTATATCTAAGTACACTGTAGCTGTCTTCAGATGCACCAGAAGAGGATGTCAGATCTCATTATGGATGGCTGTGAGCCACCAAGTGGTTGCTGGTATTTGAACTCAGGAACTTCGAAAGAGCAGTCGGTGCTCTTAACCACTGAGCCATCTCTCCAGCCCTTTTGTTTTGGTTTCATGACATCAAGGTTGACTATGCATCCCATGCTGACCCAGATATTTATAAATAAAAATAAATATATTTAATATTGTAGCTTGAAATAGATGTATGTATATGTATATGTATATATATATATATATAATAGTTTTATATTTAATCATCCATTCTTAAGCAATAGATATGAGCTATGATGTAAACACAAAACTATACTGTTTAGTAGTTGGATATTTGTTTTTGGTTTATTGAACAATAAATGAAAGACAGAATAAAACATGCCTAAAAAGCCGGGCTGTGGTGGCGCACGCCTTTAATCCCAGCACTCGGGAGGCAGAGGCAGGCAGATTTCTGAGTTCGAGGCCAGCCTGGTCTACAGAGTGAGTTCCAGGACATCCAGGGCTATACAGAGAAACCCTGTCTTGAAAAACCAAAAAAAAAAAAAAAAATCCCAGCACTTGGGAGGCAGTGACAAGCAGATCTCTGAGGTGAAGGCCATCCTGGTCTATAGAGTAAGTTCCAGGACAGCCAGGGCTACACACAAACACACACACTCAAAAACCTATCTTGAAACTCGAAGCAATTCCACTAAAATCAGGGACTAGACAAGGCTACTCACTTTCTCCCTACCTATTCAATATAGTACTTGAAGTCCTAGCCAGAGCAATTCGACAACAAAAGGAGATCAAGGGGATACAGATTGAAAGGAAGAAGTTAAAATATCACTGTTTGGAGCTGATATGATAGTATATATTAGAGACCCCAAAAATTCCACCAGAGAACTCCTAAGCCTGATAAACAGCTTCAGTGCAGTAGCTGGAAATAAAATTAACTCAAACAAATCAATGGCCTTTCTCTACACAAAGGATAAAGGGCTGAGAAAGAAATTAGGGAAATAACACCCTTCACAATAGTCACAAATAATATAAAATACCTTGGTGTGACTCTAACTAAGGAAGTGAAAGATCTATATGACAAGAACTTCAAGTCTCTGAAGAAAGAAATAGAAGAAGATCTCAGAAGATGGAAAGATCTCCCATGCTCATGGATTGGCAGGATTAATATAGTCAAAATGGCTATCCTGCCAAAAGCAATCTACAGATTCAATGCACCATCAAAATTCCAACTCAATTCTTCACTGAGATAGAAAGGGCAATTTGCAAATTCATCTGGAATAATAAAAAACCTAGGATAGCAAAACTATTTTCAACAATAAAAGAACCTCTGATGGAATCACCATGCCTGACATTAAGCTGTACTACAGAGCTATTGTGATAAAAACTGCATGGTACTGGTACAGCAACAGACAGATAGATCAATGGAATAGAACTGAAGACCCAGAAATGAATCCACACACCTATGGTCACTTGATCTTTGACAAGGGAGCTAAAACCATCCAGTGGAAAAAAAGACAGCATTTTCAACAAATGGTGCTGGCACAACTGGCGGTTATCATGCAGAAGAATGCGAATTGATCCATTCTTATCTCCTTGTACAAAGCTTAAGTCTAAGTGGATCAAAGACTTCCACATAAAACCAGAGACACTGAAATTTATAGAGGAGAAAATGGAGAAAACCCTCGAAGATATGGGCACAGGGGAAAAATTCCTAAACAGAACAGCAATGCTGTAAGATCAAGAATTGACAAATGGGACCTTATAAAATTGCAAAGCTTCTGTAAGGCAAAAGACACTGTCAGCAAGAAAAAAGGCCACCAACAGATTGGGAAAGGATTTTTACCAATCCTAAATCTGATAGGGGATAATATCCAACATCTACAAAGAGCTCAAGAAGCTGGACTCCAGAAAAACGAATAACCCCATTAAAAATGGGGTACAGAGCTAAACAAAGAATTCTCAACTGAAGAATTCCGAATGGCTGAGAAACACCTGAAAAAATGTTCAACATCCTTAATCATCAGGGAAATGCAAATCAAAACAACACTGAGATTCCACCTCACACCAGTCAGAATGGCTAAGATCAAAAATTCAGGTGATAGCAGATGCTGGCGAGGATGTGGGGAAAGAGGAACACTCCTCCATTGCCGGTGGGACTGCAAGCTTGTTCAACCACTCTGGAAATCAGTCTGGTGTTTACTCAGAAAATTGGACATAGTACTACCAGAGGATCCAGCAATACCTCTCCTGGGCATATACCCAGAAGATGTTCCAACTGGTAAAAAGGACACATGCTCCACTATGTTCATAGCAGCCTTATTCATAATAGCCAGAAGCTGGAAAGAACCCAGATGTCCCTCAACAGAGGAATGGATACAGAAAATGTGGTACATTTACACAATGGAGTACTATTCTGCTATTAAAAAAATGAATTTATGAAATTCTTGGGCAAATGGATGTATCTGGAAGATATCCTTAGTGAGGTAACCCAATCACAAAAGAAGTCATTGGATATGCACTCACTGATAAGTGCATATTAGCCCAGAAACTTAGAATACTCAAGATACATTTTGCAAAACACAAGAAAATCAAGAAGGAAGACCAGCGTGTGGATACTTCATTCCTCCTTTGAATAGGAAACAAAATACCCATGAAAGGAGTTACAGAGACAAAGTTTAGAGCTAAGAGGAAAGGATGGACCATCCAGAGACTACCCCACCGGGGGATCCATCCCATAATCAGTCACTAAACTCAGACACTATTACATAGGATAGCAAGAGTTTGCTGAAGGGACACTGATATAGCTGTTTCGTGTGAGGCTGTGCCAGTTCCTGGCAAATACAGAGGTGGATGCTCACAGTCATCTATATGATGGAACACAGGGCCCACAATAAAGAAGCTAGAGATAGAACCCCAGGAGCTGAAGGGTTCTGCAACCCTATAAGAGGAACAACAATATGAACTAACCAGAACCCCCAAAGTTAGTAATCTCTAGCTGCATATGTAGCAGAAGATGGCCTAGTCTGCCATCATTGGGAAGAGAGGCCCCTTGGTATTGCATGCCCCAATACAGGGGAACGCCAGGGCCAAGAGGTGGGTATGGGTGGCAGGGGAGCAGGGCGGGGGGAGGGGAGAGGGTACTTTCGGGATAGCATTTGAAATGTAAATTAAGAAAGTATCTAATAAAAAAAGGAAAAAAACCCTATCTTGAAAACAAACAAACAAGCAAACAACAACAACAACAAAAAGCCTAAAACAATATATTCCAATTAATTTTCCTTTTGTTAATGTTAGAACAAAAATCTTGGAATTCTGTTTATACAATGGTTGCTCCAGTTATAGACATAACATACAAAGTGATACCTAGTAGCCTTAATCCCTTTTCACCAGAACAAAGTATTGTTACAAAGTATTCTGCTGAACTAACAACTAGTTTGCTTTCTATACATTTAAAGGGGGGAAAGCATTAGGTCAATAAAGGGGCTTAGATGTTTAAAATGAATACTTACTAATGAATCCATCTTCAAGAACTCTGATGAAATAAGGATTGAAATGACATTTCCTGGTTCTGATAAAAAGAAAGAGCGTGAAATTTCCTTTTGATATTTAACCCAGTCTTCTCTTTTCATCTCAAAAGAGTATGTTACTTTAATAAAAATTGATATTCCTTGTTTATATCAGTTAACTTGGTTACAAAAGAGAGAAGATTTAATGTTAAATCATAGGATATAGAGAGACTTGGCAAATTGTTCTTGAATTAGATTCACATTAAGTACAAAGATCATGACATGCAAAGGTCACAATGAGAAAAGTTAAATAATGATCAGTAAGAGCATTAATTAGGGCTGGAGAGATGGCTCAGAGGTTAGGAGCACTGACTGCTCTTCCGAAGGTCCTGAGTTCAGATCTCAGCGACCACATGGTGGCTCACAACCATCTGTAATGGGATCTGATGCCCTCTTCTGGTGTGTCTGAAGGCAGCGACAGTGTACTTGGATGAATAAATAAATAAATCTTAAAAAAAAAAGAGCATTAATTAGGGAAGTTGTTTCTAAAAGGCAACCAGTGCTGGCAAATAAATATTAAAATGTAAAAGACTCTGAAATGTAATAAAAAATTTACTGACAAAAAGCTCAAGTTACATGTTACTGCCACACTAAGTGGGTCTCCAGGCACACAGATAGGGGAATAAGGTAAATATATCATCTCTATGAAATATATTTATGAAGAAAAAAAAACCCAGCCATTTTCCATAATTCTGGTACTGAAATCATTCTAAACCCTTTGTAGCAGAACAATGGGTAAGTAATTCCAACATTTCCCAAGTAACAGTTCTAGCTAAAGGTTCTCAGGCTGGTGAGAAAGCTTCTTGGGAAATTGTTCTTGAGGATACACCATCCAATCAAGAACCAGTGGCTTAACTATAAGAGATTTAAGTGGGGGCTGGTGAGATGGCTCAGTGGGTAAGAGCACCCGACCGCTCTCCCGAAGGTGATAAGTTCAAATCCCAGCAACCACATGGTGGCTCACAACCATCCGTAACGAGATCTGGCTCCCTCTTCTGGAGTGTCTGAGGACAGCTACAGTGTACTTACATATAATAAAGTAAAATAAATCTTTAAAAAAAAAAAGAGATTTAAGTAAGCATCTTCGTACCTTTCTTGGTTAAGATAAAGACTGCTTCTGGAAAAAATATATTTATAGCAGTGACTATTTCTTTGACTTTTACCATATACACGTGAATTATGCTGCAGTGTGTGTGCATAATTTTGGTGTGTGTGTGTGTGTGTGTGTGTGTGTGTGTGTGTGTGTGTATAATCTTACTTTTTTCACAACAGGCTACTATTCACCACAAAAGAGGTATGTGTATACACACATATATAAATACACACACACACACATACACACACACACACACACACACACACACACACACACACACACATACACACACATATTTATGACTAGATAATCTGAAATCTGGTCTTTGGCTTGAATTTTTTAAAAGACTATTTAAAATGTTTATAAAACATCTATTTTTTTCTATGTGGGTACTTTGCATATATGTATGCCTACACTGTGTGCATGCAGTACCCGAGAAATACAGAAAAGGGCACAGGATTTTCTAAAACTGGAGTTACAGATGGTTGTGAGCCACCATACTGGGAATCTAAGCTATGTTCCCTATTATAGAGCAGACAATGCTCTTAACCACAGAGTCATCTCTCCAGCTTGGCTGAAAATTTGACTTAATCTTAGAATTAGAATTTTTATATAAAACATTTTTATTTAGAAATCTTTCCCACTAGTTTTGTCATTATAATATCATAAAATTTTATAAATCTTTTCAATACCATAAGCATATTAATAGGAGTTTTTTGTTTGCTTGCAGTGCTAAGAATTGAACCCAAGTCCTTATGAATGCTGGGTGAACACTTAACCACTGAGCCATACTCCCAACCTCTGTGTTTGAAAATACTCTGATATTGTCTAGTACATAGATTGTATTATTTCTTATATAAATCTATGTTCATTGAAAGATTACTTATTAATCTTTTTTTCAATTAATATTCTAACGTAAAATAATGGGTTTCATTGTGACATCATCATATATACATGTCCCTTAACAGTTATCTCAATCATTAAGAATACTGTTTCTCAAATTTTTAGTTTTAGGACTTCTTTACAATCTTAAAAACAGAGACTCCTAAACAGCTTGCTTATGTGGTCACATGTATCAATATCTACCATATTAGAAATTAAGAAAGTAAGGAGAGGAAATTTTTAGAAGTCTATTTTAAAATACAATAATCCTAATACTTGTAAACATATTTTTGTAAAAAATATCTTCAAAATGAAAAAGACGCAGTGAGTGGCACTGAACGACTTTCCTGTGAATCTCTTCAATGTCTAACTCAACTGACTGCAGAATTTTCATATCTGTTTAGTTTTCTTTCTGAGACAGACTCTCACTCTGTAGCCCAGGCTGGCCTTGAACTCGTGGCAATACTCTTGTCTCAGCATCCCATGTGCTGGAATTATAAGCATGAACCATCATGTCTGGCTTCATATCAGCTTCTTCTGCATTCAATTTGTTTGTTGTTAAGCTAAAACATGATAAGTAGTACTTTCTTGAAGGTTGAGTGTAACAGAATCTGAATCCTATCAATAAACTGCTACTTTGATCAATGACTCATTTCTCATTGTGAAGAAGTCATTAACCCTTTACAGAATTTCTTTTTTAGCCACTGCACAATTCTCATTTGGAAAAGGCTGGCTCACTGAATTACACATGTTCTGAATATTCAGACACTTCATTGGAAAGAGGTATTTAAAAGTCAGTGTGTTAATAAGAGTAGCAGTATTTCAACAGAAAAGGCTTTGTATATGGAGAAACTATCAGTAACACTGGAGCAGGTAAATTTTCCAAAACTCTAATATTACTTGAGAATTTGGCCTTTTATCACTAATAACACATACTATCAACTATTTTCCTTTACATGACTAGCTTATTTATATAAAAAGTGTCAGGCACCTGTCTGAATAATCATAATTTATGAAAGTTATTTTTTCAAGTTAGCATGTTTTTCTACTTTTAAATGTCAGCTGGTTTAGCTCATAACTGTACAAATGATTTCCCTTTAGACAGTCATGTATTGGTATGCACCAGAAGTCCTGAGGACGACTACCAGAGCCCAGAAAGGATGAATACTCAGGGGCTGAGACTTAATAAAGTCATTTTTACTGCTTCATCCAGAACAAGTGAACCTACATTTTTTCCCCATTCCTTTTTAAACTATGAGTGCATGATATGGAGAAAATGAGAATACAGTTTGCAGTCCTGCTTTGATCTGAGCAACAAAGCTCAACAATCTTGTACACCATTGCCTTTTCACATTCCAAACAAACCTGGTGTAAATTTTGTTAACCTTGTAGGCCTTTTTAAGAGTCTCTAGAATCCTTTCTAGGATGTATAAAGCATCAGTTTCTGTATTATGAGAATAAATATTAATATTCAAATAAACTCCTACATCTCAGTTTAGGCCTGAAGCAGCCACCAGATGACATAAGCAACAGATTATTATTTTTTACCTAAAGCGGGAATCTCACAATCTTTACTCTCCTTAGTGTTCCTTTTAACATATTTTATTAGCCAGTTGAAAATGTGAACATCGCAATGAACTGAAATGTCCACTTCTTCCCAGCGCTGCGCATCCATGGATAAATATTCAGCAAAGTATTTCATTTCTGATATCAAAAGATCTCGTGGGCAAATAAAATCTTCTTTCAAGCTTTTTGCTTCATCACATACATGGATCACCATGTTTGGCCTTCATAAGAAAATGTTACAGAGAAATGAGATTGTTAGAATGTGGGAAGCGGCAAGAGCACGGACATTTAGTGGAGGTTAGACAACAAAGGGATTTGAAGGGTTAGACCACAAAAGTCCGTTTTATAGGGTTTGATATTCAGGATTTCCCCTTTCTTGTCTAGCTAATTGTTCCTCAGATTGTGGTTAATTTTAGCAAGCTACCCACTTAATAAAGTAATTAAAAATGTTGTTACTAAAGGACTATAGTTTAGACAGCTTAAATTTTATTATTCAAGTTTAATTCCCAGAGTGGATAAATAATAGAATTTGATTCTTGTGTAATGAATAACATCTTTACACTTTTGAAAAAGAAAAAAATATCTAAAATGATTCAAATTTAAATCAAATTAAAAACCAGTATCACTTAGCTACTTTTAGCATCAGCAAAGTTTGGGTCCAGGCATTCATGAAATACATACTAATGAGTACAGACTTAGTAAGTTTAGATAATACATCTGAAAGTTGGCTTAAAAAATTAGATACTCTTTGAGTTTACCTTCTTTAAAAGTGATACATTTTCTGGGTATGGCAACTCATATGCATAATCCTGGGCATGGGAACCTGAAGTGATGGACAGATTGCCATGAGTTGGAAGCCAGTCTGTATTACATAGTGAGTGCCAGGCCACCATGGGCTACAGAGTGACATCCTGTGTCCAAAATGTAAAAGTCAACTAAAAGAAAAAAAAGTAGGATAGGGATATAGCTCAGTTGGTAAAGTACATGGAACTCAATTACCAGTGCCCACTCTAAAAAGCACAGTGCAATGACACACTTTGTAACACCAGAGCTGGGGAGATCAGGACCTGGCCACATCCAGCCTAGACAACCTGGAAAGTTCCAGGACAGAAAGAACCTGTCTCAAAAAAAAAAAAAAAAAAAAAAAAAAAAAAAAAAAAAAAAAAAAAAAAAAAAAAAAAAAAAAAAAAAAAAAAAAAAAAAAAAAAAAAAAAAAAGGCACTGTCATATACATAAGTAAAAACAAAAACCCTGATACACTCTCTTCATGTCTACAAAAAAGAAATAGGAAGAAATAAGTACTACAAATGTGAATTACTTTGTACTTAATTCAATTTTACAAATTCCAAATATAAAATCAGTGTTTTACATACAATTGAGATATGAGAAAAAATGTTATAGTCAAAACCAGGCCAACAAGACGGCTCAGTGGGAAGATGCCTGCTGCCAAGCCTGATGGCCTCAGTTTAATCCCTGGGATCCAACTGGTGGTGGGAGAAAGCTGATCCCTACCAATTACCCTTGACCACCATATTCACTATGGGACACATCGCACAGTGGCACACTCAAGGTTAGCCTGGGAACCTGGTTAGACTCTGACTTGGAATGAATTTTAAAAGGCTGCAGATACTGCTCAGTGGCTGAGGGCTTTGCTAGCATGGACAGTACCTAGGCTTAAGACTCCACACCGGGAAGAAAGGGAGGGTGGGGAGGAAGAAAAGTAGCTAGGTAGATGAATTTTGTCATATGTAAACTAATTAATATGTCATATTGATAAAGCTGCTATTATAAATATACCAAAACTAGAGATACAGGAAGGATATTATATGGTGTACTGTTTGCCAAAACAAGTAATTACTTACTGTGCATGCAACTTGTCCTACAAGAAATATACAGAACAATTCAAAGTATCAAAAGCTGAAGCATACTGAAATGCATTCTGATTTTTAAATATCTGTATAGCAATTATATTAAAATGGTTCTAAAATAAACATCTAATCTCCTTAATAAGCTTCAAGAACTAATTACTTAAAAGATTTTTCTTTGGGCATTGAAATTTATACTTTCCAATGTTCTGTGTAACTAGATGTTATTTCTAATTTTTTAAAATATGTCAATTAATTTTTGATGAAATCCCCCCAAAATGTATAAATAACACAAGCAAGTAATGTGTTAGGTATTATTTTTGTTGTTCATGCATGGATGATTCTGACTCCAGAGGTTTAGCAATTGTATAATGTAAACCCCCAAAGCATGGTAACTGCTGTACATTGGCATCAACCATGTACTTTCACAGTTAGAGGTAGTATCAGCATCAAATCTCATCCAACAAACAACTAGCCTCCTACCCTTCAGATTCTCCAGTCTCTTCTCCAGCATTACGAGCAGTACAGTTTTCACTTTCTGAAGAGCAATTCCTTGTGGTAGCTATACTATGTCTTCCTTAAATACGGAAACAGACACATACAAAAAAAAGGGGGATGGGTTAGCATTTCTAGCTGAGAATGGGTTTTACTTATGGCATGGTAACATGGTAAATGCAGTTTCCAAGGCAGTTAAGGAGGTATTTGTCAGGTGGCATTTCTTGCTTTAATGTTAATATTTTAAAGGCAAATGGAAGAAACATAGAAAATGAATCATAAACTGCCAATGTTATAGTGAACATTTTCAAAAGATTATGATGTAGTATTCCATCCTAAGTCAAAGGTTCAAAAGCACAGCATAGCCTCTTCTTCCCGAAGTAAATTTCTTTTCTTTTCAACAATTTTTTTTATTAGATATTTTCTTCATTTACATTTAAAGTGCTATCCCAAAAGTCCTCTATACCCTCCCCCTGCCCTGCTCCCCAACCCACCCACTCCTGCTTCCTGGCCCTGGCATTCCCCTGTATTGGGGCATATAAGCTTTGCAAGACCAAGGGCCTCTCCTCCCAGTGATGGTCGACTAGGCCATCCTCTGCTACATATGCAGCTAGAGACATGAGCTCTGGGTGTATTGGTTAGTTCATATTATTGTTACTCCTATAGGGCTTCAGACCACTTCAGCTCCTTGGGTAATTTCTCTAGCTCCTCCATTGGGGGCCCTATGTTCCATCCAATAGATGAATGTGAGCATCCACGTCTGTATTTGCCAGGCACTGGCATAGCCTCACTAGAGACAGCTATCAGGGTCCTGTCAGCAAAATCTTGCTGGCATATGCAATAGTGTCTGCGTTTGGTGGCTTATTATGGGATGGACCCTTGGGTGGGGCAGTCTCTGGATGGTCCTTCCTTCTGTCTTAGCACCAAACTTTGTCTCTATAACACCTTCCATGGGTGTTTTGTTCCCCATTCTAAGGAGGAACAAAGTATCCACACTTTAGTCTTCCTTATTCTTGAGTTTCATGTGTTTTGCAAATTGTATCTTGGGAATTCTAAGTTTCTGGACTAATATCCACTTATCAGTGAGTACATGTTATGTGAGTTCTTTTGTGATTGTGTTACCTCACTCAGGATGATATCCTCCTGATCCATCCATTTGTCTAAGAATTTCATAAATTCATTGTTTTTAATAGCTGAGTAGTACTCCATTATGTAAATGTACCACATTTTCTGTATCCATTCCTCTGTTGAGGGACATCTGGGTTCTTTCCAGCTTCTGGCTATTATAAATAAGGCTGCTATGAACATAGTGGAGCATGTGTCCTTAAATTTCTATTTCAATATTCTGACAGCTGCTGAAATGAAAGTAACTCATTCTGTGGGCTTCTAAAGCCTGTGACTTCCAAACCTAATTCCAGGAACTGTATCTTCAACCTCGTCACTGTGTCCCTTGAATTTCTGTTAAGTGCATAAGACTGGCTGTAAGAAAAAGATGATGTAAAAGATGAGCAAGGTTCTCTACTGGCTTTGCTTTGTCTTGAAGTAGTCTGACCTAGTGGCCTATCCCTATAATCCCAGCAGTTGGGAAGCAGTGGTAGGTCGAACTCAGTGAGTTCTAGACCAGCTTGATTTACATAGTAATTTTGGGGACAGCTAAGGCTACATAGAGAGATCCTATCTCTAAATAAACAAAAATAAATAAATAAAATTTTAAAGTGGCTATGGTGGTACATGTTTTTATACTAGCACTCAAGATCATCCTCAGATATAGAACAGGTTTGAGGCCAGCCTGGGCTACATGGAACTTTGTCTCTCTCTCTCTCTCTCTCTCTCTCTCACACACACACACACACACACACACACACACACACACACACACATGTAAAAGCAAAAACAGGTCTGAGTATAGCTGGACTTACAAATTGACTCTGATTTAGTTCTGGGAGAAGAAAAGTCTACTACTCTTTTAGGTGGAAAAATACAAATAAACAATGAGCAAAGGAGAGAAAATGAAACATAAATTTGCTATGAAACATCTATGTTAAATTCATTTAAAATAAATAAATGAAGACTAGGAACATAGTTCAGTGGTAGAAGACGTATCCAGCATGAGTGAGGTTATACCAACACTGCATAAGCTGGGTGTGGTGATATAAGCAACTCTCAGTACTTGGGAGATAGAGGCAGGAAACTCAGAAGTCTAAGGTCATTCTCAGCTACATAGTGAGTTCAAGTCCAGCCTGAGATACATGATGCCCTTTCTCAAAAAACAAAGTTATAGCAAATAAATAATATGTGAAAAACTAGGATGACAAACTGAAGTAAGTGATTTTAGTGTGGTTAAAATTTAGTTATGGAAAAATTACTTAACCTATATATTTAAAGTTAAGGTTTTTGAAAAACAACAAAGACAATGGGAAATTTTAACATTCACAGAGATAAAATACTAACAGATTTTTACACAAGTGTTTGATTAGTCTTTAATCAAAGAAAGGAAGGTTGACTAGAACTTACAAAATGTAGAATTTTTATAAGGACAAGTACTACATTTTATTTTATAACCTTACCTGCTTTAGAAACTGTATCTTGATCAACAGGAGTCTCTTGAAAATCTCCTTGTGTGTCCAGAAGTGAAGATTTAATGTAAGTGGCTAAAGTTTCAACAGGACCCTCTCCAGTAGCCATTAAAGGGTTATACTGGTTGTCAACAGGTGAACTTCCACAGCTCTTTAGCTCATCAAACCTTTTCACACACTTCAATGATATAAAATGGCAAAAATGGAGGTTAGATAAAAACAAAACAAACAAAACAACAATAACAACCAAAACAACCAATAAAACAAAACCATTTTGTGTAAAAATGCAATACTGGTACTTCCTGTGCTAATCAAAAAATTTAAAAAGCACATAATGATTTTATACAAGTTTACTATCTTTTTTTTTGTTTGTTTGTTTTTGGTTTTTCGAGACAGGGTTTCCTCTGTGTAGCCCTGGCTGTCCTGGAACTCACTCTGAAGACCAGGCTGGCCTCGAACTCAGAAATCTGCCTGCCTCTGCCTCCTGAGTACTAGGATTAAAGGCGTGTGCCACCATGCCTGGCACAAGTTTACTATTTTAATACATGTTATTATCACTGAGTAATACTTTAAGAGTAACCATTAAGTAATCTTGAATGATAATTTTCAGTCAATAAAATTTAATGATATATTATTGAGTGACCTAACTAATAGGAAAGAAGATGTATTACTCATAGTTTCA
Organism: Mus minutoides; assembly: GCA_902729485.2. Taxonomy (NCBI): domain Eukaryota; kingdom Metazoa; phylum Chordata; class Mammalia; order Rodentia; family Muridae; genus Mus; species Mus minutoides. Next base: position 687,252 of record LR749685.1, on the reverse strand, counting down.
AATAATCAACTTCAATATCATTAAGGTTATATAACTATAGTTAAGGCAAAGTAAAAATAATGGAAAAAGATATTTTTTTACTTCTATTTTAACATAATTCATTTAAAAATTATTTTAGATTTACTTATTTTACTTAAAATGTGCAAGTGTTTTGCCTGCATGTATGTATGTACGTGTACCATGTAAATGCCTGATACCCACAGAAGCCAGGAGAAGGTACTGCACCCCTGGCTGTAGGTTTATAGGTGGTTATGAGCCTCTGGATGAGTGCTGTAACTGAATCATGAATGATCTCTCCAGTACCTAAAGATACTCTTCTATATTTTTTGTTGGGGGAACATGAACAAAATTTGTATATTTTAATATGTAAAATTCTGCAACTTAATTTTTCCTCCTTTAAAAGTCAGAGTAGAAGTTGTTTTTAAAAATGTGTTAACTTGGGGCTAGAGAGATAGCTAAATGGTTAAGATCACTGGATGCTCTTTCAAAAAGCCCAGGTTTGCCGGGCGTGGTGGCGCACGCCTTTAATCACAGCACTTGCAAGGCAAAGGCAGGCAGATTTCTGAGTTCGAGGCCATCCTGGTCTACAAAGTGAGTTCCAGGACAGCCAGGGCTATACAGAGAAACCCTGTATTGAAAAACAAACAAACAAACAAACAAACAAACAAACAAACCCCCAAAAACCCAGGTTCAATTCCTATAACCCACATAGCTCATAACCATCTGTTAATTCCAGTTTCAGGGCCTACAAGGGTACCAGGAACATGGTACAAACACATGCAGACAAAACATCCCAGACATAAAATACTTAAATAACAAAGTAAAAAATACTTAACTCAAAGGAATCTGTACATATGCTCTTGAAGAAGAGTAAAGATTATTTTTATCAGCTATACTTTCCTTTGGTATATATCTGTTATCAGTTGACAATATTAGCAAATAAAACACCTGGCTTTTATTTTTGTATTATGTGTTTCCATCAGGAATAATACCTAATTCTGTCATCATCTAAGTATTAACCAGGCCTGACCTTGCTTAGCTTTGGAGATCAAATGAGACTGGGTATGTTCTGAGTGGTATGGCCATGGAAGTCACCCTAACCTGGGATTAGGAACTGAACCCACTGTCTGATGAGAGTCCTAGCTGAGCCACTAAGCAATACCCCTAGCCCTAATAAAATCTAATTCCGACTTTTCCTGGGAAGCAAATCCAGGGGGATCTGACTTGTAACACGGTATTTCCTTTTCTTCTACTGCATATCTCAGGCTATGGCTGCACTAAGGACTGATCCCAGGGCCTCAGACATACTAGGGAAGCACTCTACCTAAGATGCCAAAGCTGCCAAGGAGGCCACAGAAGGAAGCAAAATTGACAGAAACAAAACTATCTCAGACTAGACCATGCCTAATGGTGAAGGTAGCATCTCAGGTCACAAGGAAGGCCACAGAGTTTTCCTAGAAGGCAGGGGTGACAGTCTACCAAAAAAAAAAAAAAAAAAAAAAAAAAAAAAAAAAAAAAAAAAAAAAAAAAAAAAAAAAAAAAAAAAAAAAAAAAAAAAAAAAAAAGAAAAGAAAAGAAAAGAAATCTGACTCTCCCCTGTCCTTGTCTACCCTCTTCCATTTGAAACAAATGTTTTCACTGTTACCCATTAGATGGCAGAGCCTCCTGAGGCCATTTCAAGACAGTGGTCCTGCGGTCTACTTGGAGTCCATCTAGGTAACATGTCAACACAGATTTTCCCTGCTAAGTTTGATTTGATATTCATATACACTTTTCAAGGAAATAAACGATAGAGATGGCCTTTCTTGTTACGTTTTAAGTTCATATTTGAATTCTGTTTCATCTCATGTACAAAACCATTTTTTACATAAATAGTTTTTGTTGGTTTTTGTCTGTGTCTGGACTGTAAAAGATGGAATGTTTTACCATGATTTTTACTTCAGTGACATTAAGACAAATTAGAAGTCCTAAATTGAAGAAAAAGAAAACAGAACAAGAAAACCCAACACTGAGAGTAAATAAGTAAAAATGAAACCATCAGTGGAATTATTGGATACTGTAATAACAGTACTCCAGAGGCTGAGGCAGGAGGATCTTTATGAGTTCCAGGCCAGCCTGGACTTCATAGTGAGTTCCAGGTATAATGGTGACCTCTTATAATTCCAACATTTTGGAGGTTAAGGCAGAAGATACTTCACCTTGAGTTATGTTGTAAATTTCATATATAAAAATACCCCACAAAAATCAGGGGCTGGGGAGATGGCTTAGTGGTTAAGAGCACTGGCTGCTCTTCCATTGGATCCAGGTTCAATTCCTGGCAATCACATGGCAACTCACCACTGTCTATAACTCCAGTTCTAGGAGAGTCTGACTCCCTCACACTAATGCACATAAAATAGAATTAAGTAAGTTATATTCAATAACCCACCAAAACCAAAGCATAACAAAAACTGGTTTCTAAATCTCAAACTAGTGTCCATGAGTGTATTACAAGACTATGTTTCTCCTATAAGAATTCTTTTTTTTTGTTTGTTTTTGTTTTTTCGAGACAAGGTTTCTCTGTATAGCCCTGGCTGTCCTGGAACTCACTCTGTAGACTTGGCTGGCCTCAAACTCAGAAATCCGCCTGCCTCTGCCTCTGCCTCCCAAGTGCTGGGATTAAAGGCGTGCGCCACCATGCCCGGCTTTTCCGATAAGAATTCTTAAATTTAAAGTTTGATTCTGAGTATAAAATTAATAAAGTCAATTATATTATCAGGATGACTAGCCTATCAGTATTTCAGAGTCCATTTGCTTTTCTCCTTATAATTTAATCTATACCAAAAAATACTTTAAATGTTCATCACAATAGGATGATGGTGGCACATGCCTTTAATCCCAGAGCTGGGGAGACAGAGGCAGGTAGATCTGAGTTCAAGGCCAGCCTATGTTCTTATATTATTTGCTTGTCTATAAAAAACTATTTATTTATTTATTTATTTATTTATTTATTTATTTATTTATTTATTTATCTGGCTGTCCTGGAACTTGCTCTGTAGACCAGGCTGGTCTCAAACTCCTGAGTGTTAGGATTATATTAATGTTTCATACGATATAATGTTCTCTTCTGGTCTCCTTTAGCACTATATGAACGTGGTGCACAGAAATCAGTAAAGTAAAACACTAACACAAAATAAAATAGATATAATTTGTTTTTACTTAGATGTTTCTTTCCATCTCACGGGGTGGGGTGGGAGCATCTGTTTTCCCGTGCTGCTGCTGCCATCTGTACTTCAGGAGGGGCCCAGAGACTGTTACTCACCTCTTTGGGCGTTAATCCAGGCACAAGCCTTGCCACAGTTTCCCAGTTGATGGTCTGAGGGATTCCAATCAATGGATAAAGGATCATATCCAATACCATTTGGTTATTATTATTCAGGAAATTATTGTTTTCTGGATATCCACGACTCATCTTTTAGAGCTAAAAATAGGGAAAACACACAGTACGATTACATCTGAAATTAAGATGTTTCCAGAACATTATGGACTAGTTATAGTCAATTCCTAAAAGTTACCTGCCACTATATAAAGAAAAAAATAAAACTGGCATAAAGCAAAACACCAAATACTCATCTAAAATCGCTTCAAACATAAAAGCTTTGAATATTATGACTTGAAAGATGGGTACATATAAGAATGAATTAATTATGTAGTAAAAAGGCAGAATCTTTTGTTTGTTTATTTGTTTCAAGATGGGGTTTCTCTATGTAGCCCTGGCTGTCCTGGAACTCACTTTGTAGACCAGGCTGGCCTCAAATTCAGAAATTCACCTGCCTCTGCCTCCTGAGTGCTGGGCTTTAAGGCTTATGCCACCACTGCCTGGCTTAAAAGGCAGAATCTTAGTGGCAAACTCCAGGTGACAGGGTTTTTATTAAAAACAACAAAACAAAACAAAACAAAAAAACCCTTTGTCTTTGCTATATGTTAAATTTTTTCCAAATAAAATGTCCAGAAAAAGTTGAGTATTCATTATTTTCCAAAAGTCACTAAGCATGCAGTTCAGATACTGACTATTCATAGATAATATCATCAAACCATGAAGAAATCAAAATACAAAGCTTGCTGAAAGTAGTATAATTTCATTCTGTTCCTAAATAATCCCTTCCTATTTTTTCCTTGAGTGAATGCTCATGGCACAAATAACATACGATGGTTGAGCATGCTGAACTTGTAGACATAATAAAATGAAATAGCCTAGCAACTTAACATAGCAGTTAATATATCTGTGGTTGCTATAATGATGTCTATCTATTATAGTGCTGTTATTTTTGTATGTTTGAAACAACTTCTCTATGGAAAGTTCTTTTTCAACACTATTTTCTGAAGCAATGTGAAACTGACCTGACTGGTCTGGCAGAAAATGGGTTCTGGACAAAAACCTAAGAGCCAAAATGGCGGCAGCCTTGGAGAGGCACAGGAGCCTGTGATGGCTATGAAAGCAGAGCTTGTCCTGCTTGTACAACATAAGGAAGCAGGTTTGGAGGAGTTAAGGAATTTGCACAATGCCATAGATCTAATAAGATGCAGAGTAAGGGTTCACATTTCAATCTATGTTCTCTTCATTCTCTAAGGAGAAGTAGAGAGGTGGAGATGGTGGTCTAGGATGGAAAGGACAGACTCGAACAGACTAGAAAGACAATTATGTTTCAATGACACAACCCTGAAAGCTTTGGCCCATGAGGTGGGCTAGGGAAATTATAAAAAGAAAGAAAAGAAAAAGAAACTTCCCATCCAAAGCTAAAATATTTCAGGAAGCTCTTTATGTCAACGGATTTAAGACATACTATTTTATCCACACATTTACGAATACTCCATTATGTGTCAGGCACTGCAGCTGAAGTTGGAACACAGAATTAAAGAAGAAAATAAAGGTTTGTGGCTAGTCATGTTTTCTTAGTTTAGCTGTCTTAGTTTCTAGCTTGGGAATACCACTTGAAAATAGGAGCTGCTCTGTGGTAAAGTGTGGCATAATGTAGGGCAAAGATGACTAACCGACCAAGAGCAGTGTGCCCAGAGTCTGAAGGTCCGGTTTGAGTTTTAGCATCATAACAAGCCACATTAAAAGCCTATGGCAGGGGGCTGGTGAGATGGCTCAGTGGGTAAGAACACCCGACTGCTCTTCCGAAGGTGATGAGTTCAAATCCCAGCAACCACATGGTGGCTTATAACCACCCGTAATGAGATCTGATGCCCTCCTCTGGTGCGTCTGAAGTCAGCTATAGTGTACTTATGAATAATAATAAATGAATCCTTGGACCAGAGAGAGCAGAGACTGAGAGAGCAGGGCCGACCGGAGTGAGCTGGGCAGACCAGAGTGAGCAGGGTTGACTGGAAAAAAAAAAAGCCTATGGCAGACAGTACAGAGAGAACAAAAAGGATCACCTTATGAAAATAATAAAAGCACCTCCCAGAGAAATGAGACATGATATGTAAAGACAAAAGATACTTCCTTTAAAAGATACTTCCTATTTAAAATAGCACACTGAGTAGAAATGTAGAAGCAGTCATTACCACTAGGTGGTTGTTTATATAAACACTGTCATAGGGCATCAAATGGCAGCTAAAAAAATACAATCCTATGTGTCTGCATAAACATTAAAAAGCAACAGTTAAGAGTACTTGGTGTTATCACGCAGGACCTGGGTTTGGGTCCCAGCAACCAAGTGGTTTCTTACAACTGTGTATAACTTCAGTTACAGGGCTATAATGCCCTCTTTTGGCCTTCATAGGCACTAGACAAATATGGTGCATCCAGATACATGCAAGCAAGCAAACACAAGGCACACATAAAATAAAAACGAATAAATCTAAAATACAAAAGAAACACACAAAAAATTAAGCACTGTAAAGTCATAGCTTTCTGCGATGTACCTTACTGAAGGCCCAGTACAATGTACGAGTTACAAGTATAGATTCTGAAGTCAAACTGTCCAACTTTATATCTTGGTTCTACCATTAAGATATTGTCTAGTTCAGATAATCCGTGTCTCAGTTTCCTCATCTGCAAAACAAAGGTCAAACCATAGGTGCTCTCTTTCTGTGATCCTTGGTGCGAAGAATCACCTGACAGAGTGAGGACTGGATGTCTGCAGCAGCAGCACTTCTGAGATTCTTAAACAGATTCATAAAGATAACAAAACAGAGCATGAAGTATGCTGCCAATAAAAGGAATAAAACAGGCTATGAATACTTACCAAGCTTCACCATTTCTAGCAGTGCAATCTTGGGCTTGCTATAAGGAAAATAATAACTACTTTTAAGATTATTGTGAGAATTAAACAATACCATAAAGTACCCAGCACAGTATCTGGCATGCAAAATGTGCACCACAATTTATTATGGCAATTGTTTTTCCTTCTCCTATTTTGGCTGTTACTGACATAAAAATTTTCAAGAATTTTGTTGAATCCCTTAGAAAGCACTGCCCAGAACAGAATTTCATTTTTATCCACCTAGGGTAGGTCTGGCTTTGTAGTCCAGGCTGGCTTCTAATTCATGATCTTCCTGCCTCAGAGCACAGGGATTTCAAGTGTGTTCAGACACACTCAGCTCTTTGACTCCTCAAAAAAATGACCAGCAAAACAGATAGTGCCAAAAAAATGTTTGCTGACTTAATAAAGTTTCAAAGTCTTAAAGAAACAATGTATCTTTTGGAACCCACTCCAAACCTTAGATTCACAATTTATATGAATATTTAAATACACTGTACAAAAATAAATGTGGAATCTTAATTTTCAGTGAACAAAATGTTGTTCTCTGCTTACATGGGTAATGTGTGCATTCCTTTTCCTAAGGACAAATGATTTCGAAAGGGGTGTTTAATTATAATTTCTTTGGACCTTAGGAGACATTTAGGATGGGAATGGAGATGTGTGAGACCCTGGGTTGGACAACCAGCATTGGAAAGGAGCAAAGGCAACTAAACAGTTTAAAGTAGGAAGACAAAGACCTCTTGTGTGCTGCTTTCAGATATTTAACTTTCAGATATTTAATTAAAATTTATTTTCTGTTTTTGGTGGTGGTGGTGGCACAGTGTACTCCACAAATGAGCTAATTCCCAGCACTTAATTAAAATAACAAGAAAGCTGTCTCCATCAAATTCTTAAAAACTTGTATATTTCAAATATAATACTCATTTATTCACGGTAATGGATGATTTAAGTAACTTGGGTGTGAATTTTTTTTCTTTCTGTTGACACAACTAAATCTTTCCAATCAAGGGGTAAAAAACTACTGTGTATTCTAGTTAAACTAATCTATGAGAATGTTTCCTTTAGGGTATGAATGACACAGTTTTAGAACAGCAGGCACATGCATCTCATTCTGGAGAAAGGTAGAAACGTATAAAAAACTATGACCAAAAGGAAATATCCAAAACTCAAAATTATCCTCTCATGCATGACACCGTATTTTAAAAGCGTTTAAGGCATAATATATTTAGTAAATAAATAACATTATTTACCAAAATATAAAAATTCTATTGTTTAACATCTTACACCTTTAAAGAACATAAACTAGTTCTTATTTTGGCTTATTCATATGGACCAGCATCTGCTTTTCATTTTTCAATGAAAAGGGGGCTCCTGATTTTTCCCTAGGCAGAGGAAGGAGTGGAGATGGGGGGTGGTCACTGGGACAGGTGGAAGGCCTCTGGCACAGCAGAGGGAGACTGTTAGTCCTGATCTACAACAGACTTCTTGACTCTCATCCACACATGTGACCCAGCCGGTTGGCTCTAATTCTGAAAGACCGGGCATCACTGCCCACCCGGGTAAGTAGCCCTTCTGAGTCCGGGTCCGAGGCTCCCTGCGCGGCGCGTCCTCGGGACCGGGATTCCGCGGCGTGGGCACCGACTCGAGGCGCGGGCTGGAGAGGAGCAGACAAAGGCACCGGAAAGCAGCCTGGCGGGGACTGTGAGGGCCGGAGTCCGGCGACCGAAGCTGGGCTCTGTCGCCAGGAGCGTAGGCGAGGGCGGCGGCGGGACGGGACGGCAGGCTGCGCCCAGGCGTCCGCGGGCTTCCGGGCAGCGGGGCCCCGCACCTCCCGCCTGCCCGCCGGTCCGCCCGCCCGGATGGGCAGCGGCGCTCCCGGCCCTCGCCCCACTCCAGCTTCTGGGTGGGTGCCCCAACCTTTCAGCGTCTCTCTCACCTCCACAGGGCCGCGGCGGCCCTCACCGCGCCGGTGTCACCTGCAGCGGCCAGCACCGCCCGCGCTCGCGCCCAGAACGGCGCGACCCGGCGCACACGCCAGGCTGAGGCGGCCTCACGAGCCGCGGCCGCACCCGCCTGCGCCCGCTAGCCAGCCGCCCAGCGAGAGCGCCGAGGGCCGGGTCCCGGCCGACGCGTCCGGGCCAATCGTAAGCTAGCGCCGCAGCAGAGTATCCAATGAGCGACGAGCTCCTGCGGGTGGGCGGGTGCGGGCGGTGCCAGAGCGCAGCCCACCGCTGCACAGAGCCTGCTCTTCACCCTGCCCTCTCAGGCTTGTCCTCTCTGGCCTGTCGCAGTGCAGCGTCCCCACTCTCTCAGCGTCCTGTCTCTTAGCAACTAGGTCCTCAGCGCTTGATCTTGAACGTGGGAGATAAAGGGAGCGCGAATGAAAAGAATAGAGTAAATCTTTCCCTGTCACTCATTTTGCTATAAGCTGCTTAGGTTCAATAGAAAAGATATATGCTTGGATAGGGCGTTGGCTGGCACTTAGAAACATACTGTAAACTGAAAAGCTGGTGACTTCTCAGATATAGTGTGGAAAATGTTCCAGTGTTAAACTTGGAAGGCTGATTGATGTTCAGTCTTAGAACACTGATGGAAGTGGATTAGTGGCCAGAATGTGAGTTTGCGTTGGCAATCACTCCATGGTTCTGACAAGATTAAACTAAAACAGTGTCCACTAATAAACCTGTTTGCAAGCAGAGAGAGAGAGAGAGAGAGAGAGAGAGAGCAGTTTATTCAGTGTAAGCTGTATATCAAAAAGAATATAAGTAACTCTCAAGGTTATGGTTTCAATCAAATCTTCATTTCTTTTTTGTTTCCTGGAGGAAGTTGAACGTTTGGTTTTTTGTTTACTGTTTTCTCTTCAATCACCTTATCTGCCAAGGCTTTCCTCCTACCACTCAAATAGATCTCCCTTCCCACTTGGGGGAGGTAGTCTCAACGTGCAGGTAGAGTCCAAATTGTGCCCAAGAAATGAGGCTTCCATAGTTGATAATGGGCCTCAGACCTCATCGAAGCTCTGAGTAGAACAGTGAGAGAAGCACCTGGATCATTTTGCAGGCTCAGGCTTCCTGTTGGGAGCTAATGGTCCCTGTCTTGCTCTGAGGAGAACATGTGTTCACATTCAGCTTGAACTTCAGTAGCTGCACATCGAGCTTTCGACCTCCAAGTCAGATAAGCGTGGCAGCAGATAAGCCACAGTTTCTGGTTTATGAATGCTTCATGATCCCCAGGTTTTTGTAACCAGACTTGTGAAGGGCTCATTTGTCAAATTAACATTTAAAAATATATGCCAGGTATGCATCTGTTATCTACCTTAATCAACATGGTACACTATGAAGGTTATACAGTTACTCTTTTTTTTTTAATAATAAAATAAAATACAAGATAAACCAAAAATTAACACACCAGAATTGGACAAACAGAAGAAAAAGAGACAAGAGAAAGCACAAGAAACAGAGAGCCACTTGCTCATACACAGCAATCCCATAAAAGCACTAAACTGAAAGCCATAATATATATGCAGAGGGCCTGCTGCAGCCCTGTGCATGCTGCTTCAGTCTCTCAAGTTCCCGTGTGCTTGGTCATGTTGGTATAGATGGCCTTTTTTTTTTTTTTTCCCTTGTTCTGGTCAACCCTGCTTGCTCCAGTCGTCCCCAGCAGCTCTGGCCGGCCCCACTCGCTCCAGCCAGCCACTCGCTCAGGCCAGCCCCGCTCGCTCCAGTCGGTCTCTCCAGTCCAAGCATTCGTTTATTATTATTCTTCATAAGTACGCTGTAGCTGACTTCAGACACACCAGAGGAGGTCGTCAGATCTCATTATGGGTGGTTGTATGCCACCATGTGGTTGCTGGGATTTGAACTCATCACCTTCGGAAGAGCAGTCAGGTGCTCTTACCCGCTGAGCCATCTCACCAGCCCTTGTTTTCTAGGTGCCCTCTGCTGCTACTTACACTTTCCACTTCCATGGGTGCCCTGCCCTCTGAGGGGAGGAATTTGATGGAGACATACATACCATTTAGGGCTGAGTGTTCAGAGGTCTCTCTCTCTCTCTCTCTCTCTCTCTCTCTCTCTCTCTCTCTCAGTAAGCAGTGTGGGGTATGAATTTTGTCTTATAGAGTGGGCTTCAAGGCAAATCAGACACTGGATGGCTATGCCCACAAGCTTTGTGCTACCATTAAAATAGGATATCTTCTGGGCAAGACACCCTTGTCAGTCAGAGGGTTTGTGGCTGAGTTGGTGTTTATGTTTCTCTTTTGGTACCATGTTGAGTACTTTTCTGTACCAAAGGAACTAGCACATAGGGGTGAAGGTGTCCCTCAACAGAGGAATGGATACAGAAAATATGGTACATTTACACAATGTTGTACTACTCAGCTATTAAAAACAATGAATCCATGAAATTCTTAGACAAATGGGTGGATCTGGAGGACATCATCCTAAGTGAGGTAACCCAATCTCAAAAGAACACCCATGATATGCACTCACTAATAAGTGGATATTAGCCCAGAAGCTCAAAATACCCAAGATACAATTTGCAAAACATATGAAACTCAAGAAGGAGGAAGACCAATGTGTGGATACTTCGTTCTTTCTTAGAAAGGGCAACAAAATAACCATGGAAGGAGCTACAGAGACAAAGTTCAGAGCAGAGACTGAAGGAATGACATCTAGAAACTGCCCACCTGGGGATCCATCCCATAAACAACCACCAAACCCAGACACTATTGCAGATGCCAACAAAAGCTTGCTGACAGGAGCCTGACATAACTGTCTTCTGAGAGGCTCTGCCATTATCTGACAAACACAGAAGTGGATGCTCACAGTCATCCATTAGATGGAGCACATGGTCCTTAATGAAGGAGATAGAGGGGAAACTAGGAAAGGGGATACCATTTGAAATGTAAATAAAGAAAATAATAAAAAAGAAAAAAAGACAATGGAAAAATACAGTAAAGGAATGACATACAGTGTTGCAGACTACAGAAAACCACATGTGATTAAGAATTTAATTATCACACTTAGGACATGTTTGAGAAACTCCAGTTTTCTTCTATAATTTTGTTGAAGATATTTACTGGCCCTTTGAGTTAGGAATCTTCTCTCTCTTCTATACCTATTATCCTTAGGTTTGGTCTTTTCATTGTGTCCTGGATTTCCTGGATGTTTTGGGTTAGGAACATTTTTGCTTTTTGCATTTTTTTTTACTATTGTGACAATGTTTTCTATGGTATCTTCTGCACCTGAGATTCTCTCTTCTATCTCTTGTATTCTGTTGGTGATGCTTGCATCTATGACTCCTGATCTCTTTCCTAGGTTTTCTAACTCCCTGGTTGTCTCCTTTTGTGATTTCTTTATTGTTTCTATTTCCATTTTAGAACTTGGATGGTTTTGTTCATTTCCTTAGCCGGTTTGATTGTGTTTTCCTGTAATTCTTTAAGGGATTTTTGTGTTTCCTCTTTAAGGGCTTTTAGCTGTTTACCTGTGTTCTCCTGTATTTCTTTAAGGGAATTATTTATGTGCTTCTTAAAGTCCTCTATCACCATCATGAGAAGTGATTTTAGATCTGAATCTTGCTTTTCCGGTGTGATGGTGTATCCAGGACTTGCTGTGGTGGAAGAATTGGGTTCTGATGATGCCAATTAACCTTGGTTTCTGGTGCTTATGTTCTTATGCTCGACTCCCGCCATCTGATTATCTCTAGTGCTACCTTCCCTCCCTATCTGACTGGGGCCTGTCCTTCCTGTGATCCTGGTTGTGTCAGCACTCGGGAGGCAGAGGCAGGCGGATTTCTGAGTTCGAGGCCAGCCTGGTCTACAGAATGAGTTCCAGGACAGCCAGGGCTACACAGAGAAACCCTGTCTCGAAAAACCAAAAAAAAAAAAAAACCAAAAGAAAAAAAAGAAAGAACTCACTTATCTCATTTAGACCATGACATCTAGTTGTTAGAAGAGTTCTTTGTTTCTTCTTATAAACACCCCTTTACCACTTTATGTGTTTAAACTAACAGTACATGTGAACACTAAAAGAAACACTCTTCTTGTTATTAGCAGAGAGAGGAACATGCATGCATTCATATTGTACTGTGTTTTGTGTGGAGTATATGTTATGGTACTTCTGTTGCAGCTATAATCTTAAAAGAAATTAAGTTTCAAATATTTTTAATTCTCCAGTAAAATATTTTCACAATCTATTAAAAATACAAATTTAACTGTATTTCATTTCTTTTTCCAGGAAAGACAGCATAAAATGAAGAGCAGCTGCACTCAGGTAGATGGATAATTCTAATTGGCTAAGATGTGAGTAAGATGTAGAACATGAAAATGCATTTATACTCCTTTAATCTTTTTCTTCCCAAGCTGACAAAATACAATGAAAACTTCTGATATCTAGTTTCTTACTGTAGCTTATGAATGATTTAATTGAAAGTGTAGTTCCTGTGATGGAATGCTACTTCAGTGAGTCCCTAAGATTATAATATTGGAGCTGTGACCAATCCATTCATTTACTCTAAACCACAACACTTTCTGCCACTCTAGTCCTACAACTGTTTTTCTAAGACTTTAATAAAAAATGGACACAGGTAGTTATTAGGTCAGTACTATAATCTAGCATAGATAGCCAAATAATAAAGACCCTAAAAGAAAGTTTTATCATTTATTTGTCTAAACTCTTTCCTATACAACTGAAACATTAGTCACAAATCCTATTTTAAAGCTCATCTTCTAAAACAAAACAACACCCCAAACCTAAATAGTGCTGACTCAACATTTTATTTTTACTTTTCTACTAGTGCTTGGTCTAGATGTCTAAGTAACATTTAGATATGAGAACAGTTCAGACATCTCAAGTCAGAAGTAAATATTTGTTAAAAACTTTGAGAGTCAGGGCCATGCCTCAGTGGTAGAGTATTTAACCCCCTTTCTCAACTGAAAAGTTACTACTGAATGTCAGAAAATCAGTGTAAAAGATAAATAAGTACCGTGAATACTTCTCTCTATCTTAAGATGAAAAGATACATTACTTATTATATTGTCATTTCAAAAATGAGAAGAAGTCTTTAGTGCTTCTGTTCTGATATTGGGTTAGACATGGTTTACTATGAACTCCTCCAGAATTATTTATTTGATAAACATATCTATATGAAAGAATCAAAACCAAGTCACTTTTTATCAAGTAGTGTCTATAAATGAATTCTGTGATTATTTCTGACAGTTCTAATCTGTAGTATATTCACAGCAAGCGTATAAAGCTTCCAATTCTATGGGGAAACACATAAAATTCACTAGTAAGCAAAAAATAAACAAACAAAAAAAGTCAGTGTATTTGAAATAGCAAGCAAATTATAGTCTCAATAGTTAAAACTAGAAGAAATCTATCCAATGTGACAGACATATTTCAAATATTTAATGTATTAACCTGATGTTGGAATTTACAAAAGTAATTATCTTATGTAGAAGCAGAAAATTCAGGATTAAAAATCATTACTGCCAGAACTGATTATATCATTAAGTATAATCTTAAAGGACTCCTGTCTTAGTTGGAGGAAAAGAACAAAAATCCATATATTGTGATTCACTCAGGATGAGATCTAGTTATATATTGTGATTCGGTCAGGATGAGATTTGGTGATACTGTAAAGAGGTTAAGAAGCTGTCATTCAGAACCATCTTCTTTACAGTGCTTTCAGTGACTTTTTTTTTTTTTTTTGAGTCAGGGTTTCTCTGTGTAGCCCTGGCTGTCCTCAAACTCACTTTGTAGAGCAGGCTGGCCTTGAACTCAGAAATCCATCTGCCTCTGCCTCCCAAGTGCCTGGCTCCAGTGACCTCCTAACAACACACTTTTATAAATACAATAAAAGATAATAGTATCAATTATTTGCTGGTAAAAACACATCACCTAAAGTAAATTCAACACCAGACATAATACAGATGAGAAAATTTTTATTATTTAGTTTATTTATAAGGTTAAAAAAATTAGCCTTTTGTCTGTTCTTATAAGTAGATGTTATCACTCAATTTTTGAAGACTTCAAGTCAACTAACTCAGAACTTTAAAAAGCATTAATGATCCCTTCTGAGGCAACTTGTGTGTTCTACTGTTCATCAAATTTACTATTCCAATAAGCCTAGGGACTGAGATAAGATGGAGCTGACAACTATTGCCATAATCTTAAAAGCTAGGTGAAACAAATGTCCTCATGGTCCACGAGACAGTCAAGTGTAGCCAGATCACTCGACCAGCAACTAGTGTGTGACTACATAACTTCTAGCAGCAGAACACCCGGCACAGCCATGAGCAAATGCTTTCATTCAACTGCAAATTAATTTCTCTGTAAGAAATAATTTTTAAAAATACTCTAAAATATTGTTCACCTGCCCACAAACATGAAACACATCAAAGATCTTGTTTGTCTCCACTTTTCCCTGTAGAATCAGGTGCACTGGAAACCTTATTAGTTTCAACAAAAACAGATTCAAAGGCAGCTTCCTGTTCATCCAAAGAATTGGTAGTAGTGACTCCTTTAATTAATGTTGGGTTGGTAAAAGACTGTTGTTGCTTGAGCACTGTACTCGATTCTATTGTTTTTCTGCCTCTTCTTTTACCAAGAATTTTGACATAATTTGCAGGTATAAGTCCTGTTGTTTGACCGTCAAGACTAGCCAGAAGCCAACCACGCACTTTGGGTTGTTGTTCTGAAGAAAGAGAAAGACAGCTTTTAAGTACACTTTGGAATCCAACAGAATATTAATGATAATGTATGTTAACCAAAATCAGAGGCTTGATAATGCTGTCTCCTGAGGAGCTCCACCAGTGCCTGACAAATACAGAGGTGGATGCTCTCAGCCAACCATTGGACTGAGCACAGAGTCCCCAATGGAGGAACTAGAGAAAGGACTCAAGGAGCTGATGGGGTTTGCAGCCCCATAGGAGGAACAACAATATGAACCAACCAATACTCCCAGAGCTCCCAGGGACTAAACCACCAACCAAAGAGTATCCATGGAGGGACCCACAGCTCCAGCCGCATATGCAGCAGAGGGTGGCTTTGTAGATCATCAATGGAAGGAGAGGTCCTTGGTCCTGTGAAGGCTCAATGCCCCAGTGTAGAGGAATGCCAGGGCCAGGAAGTGGGAGTGGGTAGGCTGGTGAGCGGGGGGAAGAAGGGGATGAGGGTTTTCGAAGGGGAAACCAGGAAAGGGGATAACATTTGAAATGTAAATAAAGAGAATATTTAATTAAAAAATATTAGAGTCTCGGAGGCTGGTGAGATGGCTCAGCGGGTTAGAGCACCTGACTGCTCTTCCGAAGGTGATGAGTTCAAATCCCAGCAACCACATGGTGGCTTACAACCACCTGTAATGAGATCTGACGCCCTCCTCTGGTGCGTCTGAAGTCAGCTACAGCGTACTTATGAAGAATAATAATAAACGAATCCTTGGACCAGAGAGACCAACCGGAGCGAGCGGGAAGGGGGGGGCCTTGGACCAGAGAGACCAACCGGAGCGAGTGGTGGAGGGGGGTGTGGGGGGGTGTGGGCTGGCCAGAGCGAGCGGAGCCAGCCAGAGCGAGCGGGGTTGACTGGAACAAGGGGAAAAAAATTAGAGTCTCACAGTGAGATATGTTAATGAATAGTATGTGTACACACACTCAAAAGCAAATACTAGCACACTTAATTAGTGATCTAGAGCCATTTTTCTTTTAAAGTAAAGAGATGGAATCTCAGTTACCCAAGTTGGCAATCCTCCTGCTTTAGCCTCCTAAGTGGGGACAATAGATGTGTCTAGCTTCAGTTTCATTCTTAAATTTATAGTAAATAAAATATAATAGTAAAAATACAGTATTATAAGTATATGTTATACTTAGTAAATAGTCCTGCCTTGAAATGTCTTTCAGATTTTAAATTAGAATCTGAGAAAATACTTTAAGTATTGTATATTGTATAGGGATTAACAGAGCTTGGAACTCAAGGGTTTGAATTTAGAAGAGATTATACAGGGAAGTGTTGTTCTAACACTCTGGGGTATTTTCTCTGACTTGACTGTGTTTTGACACAGGGTCTCATGTACATAATGGTGGGAAGAGCACGGAGTCAGTGGGGGGAGAGGGTAATGGGGACAGTGGAGGTTAACACTTGTGATCCTAGCATTTGGAAGGCTAAGGGAGGACTGCCATAAGTTTGAAGACAGTCTGGGCTACACAGTGAGACCCTGTCTCAATTTCATCCCATAAAAAAAAAAAAAATAGGGCTGGAGAGATGGCTCAGCGGTTAAGAGCACTGACTGCTCTTCCAAAGGTCCTGAGTTCAAATCCCAGCAACCACATGGTGGCTCACAACCATCCATAATGAGATCTGATGCCCTCATCTGGGGTATCTGAAGACAGCTACAGTTTACTTACATATAATAAATAAATAAATCTTTAAAAAAAAAAAATCAACCAACCAAAACACAAACAGAAAAACAGACAAAAGCAAACTCAGGTAACCATCTGTATGTTAGCCAGTGAGCAAGGTCCTTTGTTTCAGTTTCAAATACTACCTTTACAATTATTAAAAACTCAAGATAATTACAACTTATTTGTGATTTGTTACCTTTGAGGGCTAGATTTAGCATATCACCAGCACGGAAAGAAATTTCTTCATCAGACACGGCAACAAAATCGTACTCTGCTCTTGCAACCACATGGTCATCCTCACCGCTTGCCCAGTTGGTGCTGTCTATAGACAAAAGCAGTGGCAGGTTAATAAAGCTTGCAGAATGAGCTGGCCTCGAACTCAGAAATCTCTGGATAAATTTCTTTGGCTGTTGTAGTAATTATTATCAATTTAGATTTCCTTCAATGGCTAGTAAATGAAACTTTGGTTGTAGTTTCTATTTCCTTTAATTTTGTGGGTACAGTAGGAAATTTTTAGTTTTCTAAGTGTTGATTTCTGTGACTTCTGTTCAGTCTGGTAGCTGTAATCATTTAACACAACTATTGTGCCATTGCAGAATGAACATAGTACTTTACCAAAATTCATTGTACTGTGTCTTTTCAGTATAACTCCTCCTTTTCAGTTCTAGTGTGCTACATATAACTTCTTTATGAAACTGTGACTGTGGTGTCTGAATATGCAGGACCCATAGGGAATGATAATGTTAGGAGGTGTGGCCTTGCTGGAGGTGTGTTACTGTGGGAGTGGGCTTTGGAGGTCCCCACCCTCTGCGCAAGAAAGCTTCTCCCTAGCTGCATGAGGATTTCAATCTTCTCCTGGTGGCCTTCAGATTGAGATGTAGAACTCTCAGCTCCTCCAGCCCCATGCCTGAATGCTGCCATGTTCCCACCATGATGATAATGAACTGTGAAACTGTAAGCCAGCTCTAATTAAAAAGTTGTCTTGGTCATGGTTTTCACAGCAATGAAATCCTAAAACAGTGACTTTGTTCAGAAGGAAAGCACTAGCCTAGCTTAAGGGTCTAGGTTTAATTCCCAGCACAACCACCACCACCAAAAAATACTGTCTCAGTCAGTCTTCTATTGCGCTGTGAAGAGACACCATGACCACAGCAATTCTTATAAAGGAAAGCATTTAACTGTGGCTGGCTTACAGTTTCAGTTCAATCCATTATCCTCATGGTGGGGAGCCTGGCAGGCTGCAGGCAGACATGGTAGCTCAGAATTCTACATCTAGATCCAAAGTCAGCAGGAAGGGAGGGAGAGCTACTAGGACTGGCTTGGGCTTTTGAAACCTCAAAGCCCAATCCCAATGACACACTTTCTTCAATAAGCTACTTTGCTGTTTCAATACAAAATCAGCCACGGCAATGTCTAAGTATAGCTTTGTTTGAATAAAATTTATAAACATCTGAATTTCCTATAATCTCCACATGTCAAAAATCTGATTTTTAAAAAAATGTGTTCATGAAAATGCGCATACACATGTGTGAATGTGTGTTTGTGTATATGTGTGTAGGTCATAGGTTGATGCTGAGTATATTCCACTATCACTAATTTTTTTTAAATGTTTTTTTCGAGACAGGGTTTTTCTGTATAGCCTTGGCTGTCCTAGAACTCACTCTGTAGACCAGGCTGGCCTCGAACTCAGAAATCTCTGCCTCCTGAGTGCTGGGATTAAAGGCGTGCACCACCACGCCTGGCTTACTATTTTTTTTTTAAAGATTTATTTATTTTATGTATATGAGCACACCATTGCTCTCTTCATTCACACCAGAAGAGGGCATCAAATCCCATTACAGATGATTGTGAGTCACAATGTGGTTGCTGGAAGTTGAACTCAGGACCTCTGGAAGAGCAGTTAGTGCACTTAACTGCTGAGCCATCTATCCACACCAACTATTTTGTTTTTGACACAAAGTTTCTTACTGAAGTTGGAGCTAACAGACTGGATAGGCTGGCTGGGATTAGATCCAGGGATCTAGCTGTCTTCTGGTCATCTGAGTTTTCCAGTCACACATGCAAGGCTGGTGTGGCTCTTACATGGGTGCTGGTGATCCAAACTCAAGCAAGTCCTCTTGTTTCTGCAACAGGAATTTTACTGACTGAGCCATCTTTCTAGCCTCTCTTCTGATTTTAAAACTATTCTTTTTTTTCTGATTACTGAAAAGCATAAATAGTAGTCTCAACCTGCATGCCATCAGCAGCCAGAACTGTAGGTTTAGCACACACCTGTCTAAGCAGTAGAGAACTGAGTTATAGGTGTGCGCCACCACGCCTGGCTCTAAGGTTCTTTTTTGAGACTGGATCTTACTTTGTAGCACTGGCTGGTGTGGAACTTGCTATGTAAGTCCGGCTGGCCTTGAACTTCTATCAGTCCCCCTACTTCCACCTCTCAATGCTGAGATGATGTGGCAAGGGCATCACCATGTCGTTTTACACTTTCCTTTGGCCTAAAAACACCATAGGCTCTAATGTCCTTTTCCTTTTTTTCCTTTTTTTTTTTTTTTTTGAGACAGGACTGTAATATATATCCCTGGCTGATCCATAAGTAGCTATGTAGATCTGCCTGACTCTAACTCTGAGTACTGGAATTAAAAGGTGTGTGCCACCATAGCTCTACGGTAAGCACATTAAGGCCTTCATTTAGCCAGCATATGCATGAAAACCAAGGCACCACCACACTGTTTTCCCTCTCCTATTTGTTGCTTACCTCACCCACTCACACACAAATTTTCTGACTTAATTTACCCTTTACATCCCAATGGTAGGTGGAGCAACTCAACAGAAGCACTCTTACACTGCCACAACCACAGTGACCACCTTGCTAATTATCCATCACGTTAGGCATATTGCCACTGAAATAAATACCTTTGAAGTTTTACAATATTAAACGTTTCTCCAGTAGCTCCCTCTTTCAGGAATTCTTCCTTGAATGTCTGTGGTACTATAACAGGTTCCTCTTCCTCTTCTTTCCTCTAGGACTCCCCAGCATCCTGATCACTTTTTCTTTTCTGCAGTACTCATTATTTTCTGACTCACTGCATATTTTGTTTATTGCCTCCTAGCAGATTGCCACAAAGGCATGCTTTATATATATCCCTGTCTTCTAGAACTGTAACTGACCTGTATTAGGCATTCAGGTAATACTTGTTACTTAATAAAATATCTATAGTAGCTTGTTTAAAAGCCCATGGCACTTTCCTTCTTTGTTTTTATAAACCACATCTAATCAGCAACCAAATCTACTGTTTGTCCTTTTCACATACCCTGGTTTAACCTTCAGTCTCTTTTATCAAGTCCAGCTGAACTCTTCAAATTAGTATTAAGCCTTTTCTTTTTTTTCCCTTTTTTTTTTTTTTTTTGCTTTTTGAGACAGGGTTTCTCTGTATAGCCCTGGCTGTCCTGGAACTCACTCTGTAGACCAGGCTGGCCTCAAACTCAGAAATCCACTTGCCTCTGCCTCCCTGGAACTCACTTTGTAGACCAGGCTGGCCTTGACCTCAGAAATCCGCCTGCCTCTGCCTCCCAAGTGCTGGGATTAAAGGCGTGCGCCACCACCACCACCCGGCTTCTTTTTTTTTTTAATGTGCCAAACAGGTTACTAGATACTCAACATAGTCCAACCCTTTATTGCACTCTCTCTCCCTTCCTACCCCCTCCTCACTCCCATCCCCAACTTCACCACCCCTGTATGCTAGGCATCAGTCACAGTGTCTTACATATACATGGGAAGCAAGCAAACACTTTACCAATGAGCTATACCTCTAATTCCCAGTCTGAACTCTTTAGAAAACTATTTATGTTACAAATATTTAATACAAAAACTACAGGCTGATTTCTGAGTTCTAGGCTAGCCTGGTCTACAGAGTGAGTTCCAGGACAGCCAGGGCTATACAGAGAAACCCTGTCTTGAAAAAAACCAAAAACAAACAAACAAACAAACAAAAAAACCCAAAAACAAAACCAATAAATAAATAAATAAATAAATAAATAAATAAATAAATAAATTCCTTACTGAATGAAAATTAAGTTTCACAACAGCAGTTAAAATCTTTCTCTTACCATTAGCTCTCAGTCTAACTATCCTCTATTCTGTGTAAAAAGATAACTGTTGGCCAGGTCTCATTTTCTGCCCATGTATTTCTGTCAAAGCTGTTCCACCTGCTGTTTGTATTTGCGTGATGGTCCCCCCCCTCCCCGCCAACCCCCTTTTTGGTGGTACTAAAGCTAGAACCCTAGGTTTCGTGTATACCAGTGAGCTACATCCCTACAATAATAAAAAGCTATCAAAAGCTAACTCAGATGCCATTTCTTCCTAGTTAACATGGCTAAAAATAGTGGTTTTACTATTCTAGAATAGTTAGCCCCAGATTTGCTTCTGGTTCTGCCTTACTATACCATTTTTGCCTTATTAAAATTGCCTGTATACTGTTGTAATAACTCTCTTTCAATATTTTAGAAAAATAGGGATTGTGCTCTTTGTATCTTTATATATTCTATAGCACCAAGTTCAGCACTTTGTAAATGAGTTAGGTTAATGTGTACTATTAAACTGAATAAATAAGCAAGCCTTACTTTGTTACATAAATATTCTTTTTCTAGTTTTGAAGCTCTTAACTAAAAGGATAATTATATTAAAATAGTAAATGCAAATGAATATCAGGAATACTAATTTAACAAATCCATTCTTGAAGTTTTCAACTGTTATGTGGTTTTGAAATCATTTTTAATTATTCTTACCTGTTACTTCATCATTGTGTGTAGATAGAAGTTTCCAGATGAGATAAGGACCGCCAAGGATAACAGCAAAGAACAGGAATATTGGCCAAGATTTTGCTGAGTTAGTTGCCTGGTCCTCAGCACTAAGGCAGGCCACAGTGCCTTCGCTTTCTGCCCACAGGTCCTCATTCTCAGAGCCTCTTCTTAAACCAATCATCCACTGTAACCGTCTATAAAGGTATCTTATAGTCCTAACTAACGCAAAGGCTGAAAAAACCTTTGTAAAGTGTATTTTTAGCCGGGAAAAGTGATTTGCTACATCCAATACAGCCCTGAAACTGTTATAGACGGCTGAAAAAGTAGCATCCATCATCATGCTGACAGAAGCAAACGCATGCACAATACTTTCAATGGACTGAAATGCACCTCTGCTGCTTTCTTCAGCTTGCTGAACAAACCTACTGGGAGGAAGATCATCTACACGGAGGCGGTTAAAGCCCAAACCATTGTATCCATAACTATAAGGGCTATAGCTTCCATAAAATGAATTTCCGTAGGCTCCGTATCCAGAAGAAAATGAACTGTAAGCAGGTCTGAAAGTGTTTACATTGTTGCTCCCTGTCTGCTGGGATGGCCTGGGAAGAATAGGTGGGGGTACTCTTGTAAGTGTTGGTTGTCCAGATCTTGTCAATAAAGTAGGGCCCAAATCAGCAGACCTAAAACAAACACACACAGACACACAAAAACACCAAGTTACTTATGCACAAAATCTTTTGTCCAATAAGTAAGTTTCAATTATGGCTATGTATTTTATTTTAAAAAGAATTTCTATTTCTCTTTAACTGACTTTAGAAGCTGGTATGGCAGGTGCTGGAGAGATGCTTTCCCAGAGGACCTGGGTTTGCTTTCCAACGCCCACACAGCAGGCAGCTCACAGCTGCCTAGAACTCCAATAGGAAGTTACAGGGCATCAGTGGCCCTCCCCTGACCTCATGGCACCCCCAAGGCTTTAATGTGTTTCTGCTGTGTCATGCTTCCATGCGTCTAGTGTCCAGAGCATATTCCCTGCTTGCTATTACAACCAGCATAGTAAAGAAGACTAAGCAAGCCCATGACAGAAGGACAGATGATATCTCCTCAATGCTGGATTAGTTTCTTCCACTGGGCATTTTTAAAAAATTTAAACAGAAAAAAAATTGGCAGAATACATACATATTTTTTATGTAGATTCAGTAACTACCATGATCTTATCATATTTTTTTCTCTCACTTTGGTCCACAAATTCTTGAAACATTTGAATTTAACTTCTAGACTTAATACATTACCTCCTAAGTATCTCCGAAGGCATTTCCCAAGAAAAAACATTTCAGTTACTACTACCCCATCACTGAAAGCTAAAAAGTTTCATACAATCAATAATGCAATTAATATAAAAAACTAATCCATTTCCCAGAAATGTTAAATAGCTTTGAAGTAAAATTTAGTTACCATCAGTTTACCCACTTAATATAAAATTCAATTGTTTTTATTTTCCTAGTTGGAATACTTTCATTACTCCTGAAAGACATACGGAGTTCACAGGGAGGGCAGTGAGAATTAGGATAAATCCTAACAGAGCATAAGGACATATATGAGGATACCATAATGAAACAAATTGCTAGTCACACTATATTAAGTAGTTTAAAATACTCTGTATTCACTAGCAGCCACTTTCAGTTTCCTTCCCACCTCCAACCTTTGGTAAACACAAACTTACTTTGTCTCTATGACCTTATCTAGTTCAGATATTTCATATATAGTTGATTTTGTTGTTGAGGTTTCTTAAAACATCTAAGAAGTTTACCAGTACCTAATCATTATTCCTGGGAGTAATGTCGTTAGTTAGGCTCTTGTATGCTTTAGATCACTTTGTTTGAGACAGCCTACTCTGGCCTATAACCTTATTACTGTGTAGTTGGTCTCTCTAGAACAGGGATTAAATGCATCTGCCACCATGCCTGTCTTTCAAGTCATATTTTCATCAACCAATTAGTATATACTTGCTTTATGTGCATTGCTATTAAGTATCTATTGCTGATGTATTAATAACATATCAGTACAATAACTCATGACTGAACAGATCTAATACACCTTTTCTTTAGTAACGCTTCACAGCCACCTTATAGTTTGGATTATTAGACAGAACTTGGGAGCCATTTTAATCGGCGAGATTCATTTATTAATGTAAAAACCCCAGAACTAAACAGACTATATAATGGACATGAGTGCACAGTCGTTAGGACTGAAATAAGCTTCAACACTGCTCTGTGACATTTCAGCTGACATTATAGGTCTTTCCCTGTCCTATACATGCACACAAATGACAAAGTACTGATTTTGAGGTTATAAATGAATTTTGGTGGGTAGGCAAATTTGCAAATATGAGATCTATAAAGAAGGTCTATGGTAGAGTCCCATAGCATGTGTGATTTGTAGCTTGTTGTCACTTCAGCATATTTCCAAGGCTTACCCTACTGGAGAATGAATCAGTTCATGTGAGCACTTCTTCCCCAAATGCCTCAAAGCAGAAGTGTCTCAGATTTGAGATTCTGAACATGGTGTATATATAATGAGGTGTTGTGGGGATGGCATTCAAGTGAAACATGAGTTACACTTTTACACACATAACCTGATGGTAATTTCATACAAAAGTTTTAGTATGTTTGTAATTTTTGTCTGTTTCTGAGATGAATTCTTTTTTTCCCCCTTGTTCCGGTCAACCCTGCTCGCTCTGGCCTGCCCCGCTCGCTCCGGTTGGCCTCTCTCTCGCCCCGGTCAGCCCCACTTGCTCAGTCCCTGCTCTCTCTGGACCAAGGATTCATTTATTATTATTCATAAGTCACTATAGCTGACTTCAGACGCACCAGAGGAGGGCGTCAGATCTCATTACGGGTGGTTGTTAAGCCACCATGTGGTTGCTGGGATTTGAACTCATCACCTTCGGAAGAGCAGTCAGGTGCTCTTACCCACTGAGCCATCCGAGATGAATTCTTGCAACACAGCTCTGGATAGCCTAGACCTGGCTATGCAGCTCAGGATGGTCTTGAACTCAATGGTATTCCTCTCAATTGGGTATATCTATTTCTATTTATTTATTTAGAGACAAGGTCTATTTATCACAGGCTGTTTTAGGACTATGTAGTCCAGGCTAGCTTCAAATTCATGAGCCCTGTGTTTCACCTCCTAAGCGCTTGAATTATAGGTATATGTTTTCATTTTAACCTCAACTTACTACCTGATGTCAGATGTAGAATTTTACCTGTGGCATTATGCCAGTATTCAAGAAGTTTCAGATTTTGGAATGTTTATTACTCTTCATAGCCAAAGGATAGTCATTCTCTCATATATATATCGTTTGGGGTGACATTGGTCTGTTTCAATGCTTTGGCTGTTTTGAATAATGTCACTGTGAAGACTTATTTGTATAGACATTTTTGTATCTTGAGACTACTCCTATTGTGAATTGTTGTGCTGCATACTAAATATTACATTTAATCTTTGCAGAAACTGTCAGACTAGTTTCCAAAGCAACCATACCACTTTACGAATATTCCCACCAGCCGAGTTTGAAGACTACAGCTTGCCCACATTCTTTCTTGCAAATGGCATTTAAACAATAGTCAACTTACTGGTCAAGGAGTAACATCTTACTGTGGTTCTTTTTTTGTTTGATTTATTTATTTATTTATTATTTATTTATTATTATTTATTTATAAGATGATTTCTTCATTTACATTTCAAGTGTTATCCCATAAGTCCCCTATACCCTCCTCCCCCGCCCCGCCCTGCTCCCCTACCCACCCACTCCCACTACTTGGCCCTGGCATTCCCCTGTACTAGGGCATATAAACATTGTTAGACCAAGGGCCTTTCTTCCCCAATAATGGCCAACTAGGCCATCTTCTAATACATATGCAGCTAGAGACATGAGCTCTGGGGGTTCTGATTAGTTCATATTGTCGTTCCATCTATAGGGTTGCAGACCCCTACAGCTCTTAGGTACTCTCTCTAGCTCTTACAATGGGGACCCTGTGTTCTACCCTAAAGATGATTGTGAGCATCGACTTCTGTATTTGTCAGGGACTGTCGAAGCCTCCCAGGAGACAGCTATATCAGGGTCCTTTCAGCAATGTCCTGCTGGCATATGCAGTAGTGTCTGCATTTGGTGGCTGATTATGTGATGAACCACCCGGGTGGGGCACTCTCTGGATGGTCCATCCTTTCATTTTAGCTCCAAACTTTGTCTCTGCACCTCCTTCCATGTATATTTTAATCCCTATTCTAGGGAGGAATGAAGTATCCACGCGTTGGTCTTTCTTGATTTTCCTGTGTTTTGGAAATTGTATCTTGGGTATTCTAGGTTTCTGGGCTAATATCCGCTTACATATTAAGTGACTTCTTTTGTGATTGGGATACTTCACTCAGGATGATATCCTCCAGATATATCCATTTGCTCAAGAATTTCATAAATTCATTGTTTTTAATAGCTGAGTAGTACTCCACTGTGTAAATTTTCTGTATTCACTGTGTTTCTTTTCTTTTCTTTCTTTTTTTTGGTTTTTCGAGACATGGTTTCTCTGTATAGCCCTGGCTGTCCTGGAACTCACTTTGTAGACCAGGATGGCCTCGAACTCAGAAATTCGCCTGTCTCTGCCTCCCGAGTGCTGGGATTAAAGGCGTGCGCCACCACACCCAGCCATTGTGGTTCTTTTAATACCAGGTCTCATGTAGCCCAGACTAGCCTTAGACTTGTTACAAAATCAAGAATGACTTTGAAGTTCTGACCTTCTTGCTTCCACCTCCTAAGTGCTGGGATTAGAGGCATTTGCTGCCGTATCCAGTTTTGCTATAGTTTTGATTTGCGTTTCTCTGACTCCTAATACTATTAAGTACTCTTTATGTCCTTTTGGCCCCTTACAGTCTTATCATAAGAAACAGCTTTATACTTCCCTCATTTACTTGTTTTGTGCATGCATATGGGGAACGGACACATGCTATGGAGTGCATATGGAGGTCAGAGGAAACGTGAGGGTCCCAGGATGTGGCTGTAGTCATCAGGCTTGCTGACAGGCATTTTTAACCACAAAGCTACCTCACCAGCTCACTTTCCTTACAACTAAATGGGCTTCTTATCATGGTCTTTTTAGTATTTATCTTTGTTACTGAATTGGAAGAGTCAAAATGTCCTTTTTAAAAAAACATTTATTTTTACTTTATGTGGATAAATATTTTTGCCTCCATGTATGTATGTGTATTACATGCATTTGGTACCTGAGGAGGCCAGAAGAGGGTGTTGGAGCCCTTGAAACTAGAGTTACAGAGGGTTATGACCTGCTATGTGGGTACTGTGCACCAAGCCTGGGTCCTCTGCAAAAGTAGCAAGTATTGAACATCTATCAATCTGTCTAACTCCCTCAAAACATCTTTTAAAACTGGCTTTTGAAAAAAAAATTATATATTTATTTTATACACTGCATTTGACTTTTTCTTCCCATTATATTCTAAAGTACAATAATCAGTGTTGGCAAGAGAGCTCAGCGCATAAAACATGTTGCCTTGGATGCCTGGTGACATCAGTTTGATCCCTAGAACCACAATGGGAGAAGAAAACTGACCCCCAAAAGTAGTACACTGATCTCCACACAAGTAGTGTAGATGCATGGACCCTCACTTACACTTGATCCTTGTTTATATCACATACATCATGTCTAATTGCAAAATCATAATATCTAATGTCAGGGAAATCTTTAACATTATAAACAAGTTACAGAACTTTTACTTAAAAAAACAAACAGATAAATCTAATATTTGAAAAAGGAACAAAATTTGAAAAGGGCTAACTAACAATAGCACATTCAGGCTCTGATAAAGGAATTTTGCTACAAAGTAAAAGCATAGGAGAAAAGCTGATATATTTAGATTTGATACAAGATAAATACACTTAGGGAACAAAACACAAACAAAAGCATACTTTGATGAAGGCTGACTTTACAGGTTCATTCACTTCTGTGTCAAGAATCATAAGGTGAGTCAGGAAATTAGAAATAACTAAAAGAAGGTTCTACTCAAATGAACTCAAGTGCTCACTGAGGCTAAGAGTCAGGACCTTGGTGCCTACTACAAAGCATGCTGTGAACTTTTTTCCCTAAAGCAGGCTATAAGACTTTCTAAAACAACACAGTTTAGTGCTATTCCTCTTGGTTGCCTTTCAGAACTAGACAGTAAACTCCTATTGCTAAAGAGCAGCACACTTTGTAGAATCTATAGAAATCAAGCTGAAACTGATTTTAAAACCTCTTCCCTGCTGGCTAGCTAGTTTCTTTGTCAGAAGGAATTATGCAGGCTGCTGTGGGAAAACAAAAACAAAAACTATCATGGTGTCACCCAGTAGTGAACCTTACACGCTACAATACTATCCTGCCAGGCAAGATACACCCAATGATGAATAATGGCAAAGAGTAACCAACTATTTTTGGATTGGATTTGAGGCCTGTTCTAAAGGAAGGAATTCATTCATGTCTGGTACTATAAATCTGGTTAAAAAAAAACCCATGATTAGTCAGATCAAAGGCCCTGGGGGTAGGGGTTGGGACAAGGAGGCATATCTGATACTAATTGGTTTTGCTAAACTGGCATGTTGTAAACTATCTTTTAAATATTTGTGTTTATACACAAAGGGTATCCTTAACCATGGCTAGAGAAGCTTAAGCTTGTCTCCGCAGTTAAGAGCAGAGACTCTTAACTGGTCAAAGTGTGAATGAGTGACTACTGACTGCTTAGCCCTAATGGGACATCTCTATCAACCCTTGCTCTACAAACTTAGGACACACCAGAAATGCGGGGTGGAAAAAAATATGAGAGCCAAAGGATGGGAGAGTGCTGTGAACTCTGTCTTCTAGACAGAACAAGGCCAGTGTAACTCATGAGCTCACTACAGCTATGTAACATGCAAAAAACCTGTACAAGATCAAGCCAACAATATTGTAAGTCAACATTCCAATAGGCAGTACTCAGTGCACTACAAAAAGATGTGGGAAGATGGAGGTGGGGAGGTGGCATGCTGGAGGTGCTGGGGGAGTGGGAGGTGTAGAATATGATCAAGATGCATTGTTTATATGAATGAAAATGTCAAATACAAGATATTATATTTAAAAATAAAGTCACAGACCTAAGAAAAGGACTGGCCACTGACACACTTCAAGCTTGAAAACAAATTAACTTCCACAGTTAATATGTAATGTTTTTGGTCGAATCCACTGTTTTTACACCTGATTCTTGTCAGACGTAAATGTAGGATTGGGTGCTATGGGTGCACACAGATAGAAGCAAGGAGACTACTATGCAGAAAGAGAAAAGTAAAATTCTAAAATTCCTAATTTTATTGACGCCATGAACATGAAGAATTAAAAAAAAAAAAAAGAAAAATTAAGATGTCAGGTTAACAAAATCAGTACTAAAAAAATGAAAAAATTAATAGCCTAATATTCCTAGATATTTAAAATCATCAGTGATATTATCTAGTTTTAAGAAAATCAAATGAGCTGGGCATGGTGGTGCATACCTTCGATATTAGCACTTGAGAAGGAGGCAAAGACTGGTGCATCCCTGTGAGTTTGAGGCTAGCCAGGACTACATAGCAAGTTCCAGGCCTACCAAGGCTACATATATATAGTAAGTCCTTGTCTCAAAAAGGCAAATCAAACATGAAATAAAAACATGTAATGTGAAGTAATGTATTAGAAATCTCAGACATGATGCTGCAGCTTTAGGGAATGCCTTATAAGTATAATACAAGAAAAAAAAAAAAACAAAAAAACAATTGTATGCTGAGGAGAGTGGAGACCTAAGAACTGAATGCTAAGGGTGGACTTCATAATCACAAGAACTCTCTAATCAGAAATAACTAACTGGAAAACCTGCTGCTGCTGCTGCTGCTGGTGCTGGTGGTGGGTCACAAAAGAAAAAGATTTTGCTTAAAGCATTAAAGAACAAGGAACTGAGAAAACTGAAAATCAAGGTGAAGAAAAAAGAAGACATCCAGAGTTGTCTAGGGACAGCAGCTGATCCAGGAAGAGATGGTCACAGGCACAGCTGCTGAGGCCATTTAGCACAATGCCTGGAGCAAGTTCAGGTTGGGTCCTTAAAAGCACGTACTCCTACATGCTAGTAGGGAGAACAGATTGAGAGGAGATAGACCAGCTTTGAGCTAAACAACAAAAAATATGCTTCAAATCAGCCCAATCTTTGACTGGATTAAAGTACCCTATACTGCCATTGTTCTGACAGTGAGAAGTCAGTCTCCAGAGGAAGACAGCTCACAGGTTTCGAATCATCTTAATCACCTACATAAGGTTCAGCTCTCTACAACAAAACTGGGCCTCCATAATGACAACACTATGTTTCTTTAAAAGAACATTAACAATACAGAGCTCCATAGCTACAGAGAAATCCAGAAAATGAAACAGATTTTAAATTTAAAGACAAGGATTTCTCAGCAAGTCATAGAAGACATAAAGTCAGACCGAAAGGAAATTACAAAGAAAA
Source organism: Mus minutoides (assembly GCA_902729485.2). Lineage (NCBI taxonomy): Eukaryota > Metazoa > Chordata > Mammalia > Rodentia > Muridae > Mus > Mus minutoides. The sequence continues at coordinate 657,264 of LR749685.1, read as the reverse complement.
CAAAAACCTTTCAATCTAGGAACTCAATGGCTGGTTTAATTATATTAAAAAAAAAAAATCAAGGCTTAGGGCTAAGGAGTTGGCTGAGTAGGCGAAGTCCTTGTTGTGTAAGGAGGACTGAGTTTGGATCCTTAGCATTTTCGTAAAAAACTGGCATGGAGACATGTTTCTATTATCCAGAGATGAGGAAACAGGAGGTTCCCAGGGTCTCCCCTGCCAACAGTCCAGTCTAGTCCCAGGTTCAGTGAGACCCTGTCTCAAAATATAAGGTGTAAGGTAGACAATGATAGGGGAGGACTCCTGAGGTTGACCTTTGGCCTCTAGACACAGATCTGTGAGTGCACCAACCGCCCCCTCCCCCCAACCCTCAGCACTGCACCTTAGCCAGGTAGCATTGTCATTCATGCCTGTAACCCAGTACCTGGGAGGCTGAGGAAAGAGGATCTTGAGTATGAGGTCAACCAGGGCAATTCAGCTAGACTGTGTCAAAGATACAAAAGAAAAAGAAGAAGAAAAAAGAAGGAAAAAAGGACAAAAATTAAAAAGAGGGGCAATATAAAGAGACAACAAACAGAAGCAATATTTTAAGACAAAAATAAAATAAAATAAAATGCTGGGCATGTTGGCGCATGCCTTTAATCCCAGCACTTGGGAGGCAGAGGCAGGCGGATTTCTGAGTTCAAGGCCAGCCTGGTCTACAGAGTGAGTACCAGTAGAGCCAGGGCTATACAGAGAAACCCTGTCTCGGGGGTTAAAAAAAAAAAAAAAAAAGCTGAAAACTTTCTGAAACTCATGAAAGATACCAAAGTCAGACCTAAGTATTCCTACAACTCCTACTCAGAATAAAAATGCATATAGAAGCCTAAAGTAGTTCACTGCTGAAAAACAACCAACCAACCTACGTCAAACAATCAGAAAAATAGTGAAAGCAGCTGGCAGAGGTACAGGGTGGGGGCATTTTTAGGCAAGAATAAGAGAAGATGACTGAAATTATGAAAAAGCTACCAAAAAGCAAAAAGCCAGGAACAAAATTAGGTCTCTTGATGCTAAAACAGATGATTTCTAGATTCCTTGCTAACAACAGTAGGCAAAGCACATTAGATAATGCTTCTTGTATCAGATACAATGTTTAGAGGTTCTTAGCCTGTGGGTCATAAGCCCCTTGGCAACCTTTTTTTTTTGGTTTTTCGAGACAGGGTTTCTTTGTGTATCCCTGGCTGTCCTGGAACTCACTTAGTAGACCAGGCTGGCTTCGAATTTAGAAATCCGCATGCCTCTGCCTCCCAAGTGCTGGGATTAAAGGCGTGCGCCACCACGCCCAGCTCCTTGGCAACCTTTTATCTCCAAAAATATTTACAATATGATTCCTAACAGTAGCAAAATTACATTTATGAAGTAGCAACAAAAATAATTTTATGGTTGAGGTCAGCATAACATGAAAAACTGTATTAAAGGTTTGTAGCATTAGGAAGATTGAGAACCACTGGTTTAAAGATGACTGTTCAAACAATATTTAAAGGTATAATTATGATAAAAACATTGGTGAGTTAAGAAAAATTCAGAAGGTGATTGGCTGTAAATCCCAACACTGGGGAAGTTTAGGTAGAAAGACCACTGGGAGCTCAAGGCTACCCTGTCTCTCTGGCAAGACATCTGTCTAGGAAGAAAGAACGAAAGACACACAGAAAGGAAAAAAAAAGACAGAAAAAAAAGAGAAATGAATAAGTGATTTCTTAAATACTTTGAGTACTGAATACTGTAGATACTGAAATGGATGGAAAAATACAGATATATGTGTATAATTATGTCAGAGAGGACCTAGGTATTATATAACATCTTTTTTTCTTTTTTTTAGATTTATTTATTTTATTTTTATATATAGCTATCTTCAGACACACCAGAAGAAGGCATTGGATCTCATGCCTTCTTGGATCACAACTTATGGTTGTGAGCCACCATGCTGTTGCTGGGAATTGAACTCAGGACCTCTGGAAGAGCAGTCAGTGCTCTTAACCGCCAAGTCATCTTTCCAGCCAGCCCCAATAAAATCTTTTTTTTGGGGGGGGGCGTTTGAGACAGGGTTTCTCTGTGTAGCCCTGGCTGTCCTCGAACTCAGAAATCCGCCTGCCTCTGACTCCCAAGTGCTGGGATTAAAGGCATGCGCCACCACGCCCGGCCCCAATAAAATCTTAAAAAAACCATCTACCTATAAAGAAATAAAATGTTAACTTTTCAATAAAAAATTTTTCAGTGCAAAATTTTCTCATTAAAAAACTGATATAAAGGGCTGGTGAGATGGCTCAGTGGGTAAGAGCACCCGACTGCTCTTCCGAAGGTGATAAGTTCAAATCCCAGCATCCACATGGTGGCTCACAACCATCCGTAACGAGATCTGGCGCCCTCTTCTGGAGTGTCTGAAGACAGCTACAGTGTATTTACATATAATAAATAAAATAAATCTTAAAAAAAACTGATATAAAGACTAAAGTATAATTTAAAAAAGGAACCCAATATCACATAGGAACATAAATCTTAAAATAATACAGAATTGAGGACAGTATATTTAAAAAAGGAAGCTAAATAGATTCATTTAAAAATGCAAGATAAGTTCAACATTAATGGAGTAACCCATAATTGCATACCATTAGTAAAACAAATATAAACAGGTACAGACGCCAATCATAAAATTTAAGACACAACAAAACAACAACAAACCCAGAAGGCTAAGCAATGTTCAGAGAAGTTTAACGGGATAGCAAGGAACACACTTAGAAACATTCTAATGAAAGTATCACCACTAAGTTTTGCTTTAACACGGAAAATACAGTTTATCACTCTAATTGTATCTATTAGTTACTGTGCTCAAGTGTTTTAGTACTTTTAAAAGAGCACCAGATTTCCCAATAAGAGATAAGTGCTCGAACATACAGAGATTTTTACGCGCCAGGAAAACGTACAAACTTGCTCTGGAATCATGTCGCCTGGATTAAGGTATCTATCTATCTATCTATCTATCTATCTATCTATCTATCTATCTATCTATCTATCCAAAGAAAACACAGGTTCGTGAAACTCTAATTCGGTTTTAAACTTTTAAAAGTTGCAGACCCATTTGTTATTGATTTAAATAAAAGCAAATAAAAAATTTATAGGCCTTAGACGACAGTCGCACACAAATTTTGTACACAGAGGCTACCCACAGACTTCGAATTCCTGTCTTAGAATTCTTTCAACCCTCAACCTAAATGTTAAGCTAAGTTATGCTGGAAAAGAAAGCCAAGGGTAAGAGCTTGGATTCCAGGTTGCGTAAACGTGACCTTTGGGGCGTTCAACCAACTTCTGGAGAGGCTGTAAATAGCTTTTCCATGACTTTTGCTCTCTATCCTTGTCCTGGCTGGGCCAACGTCGCGCTCCGCAGCAGACCCAAGCTCGCCGCTTTGAAGCGGGTCAGGCTGTCCAGCCCCCCGTGTCGCGCAAATGCGAAAAGGACAGGGAAGCGCCGCTTTTCTTTCTAGCTCCCGCATCCGTGGGGCTGGCGGGGCGCCCCGGGGAAGAACGCGCGGCCGTACCGCCAGCAGACTCCAGACCAGCTCTGCACTCGCCCCGGGCCGGCAGCGGGAAGCGACGCCTCCCCCAATAACGGCTTCAACCGCCTCCTGCCAAGTCCCCGCTCCGGCCTCCAAAGTCGCGGCCCAAACACCTCACACTCACTGGTAAGTGGGGCCGGGGCCCGACCCCGGGCCGGCCCCGGGAATTCGGCGAGTCTCCCAGGGTTTGGGGGGCGGCGGCGGCTGGGAGGCCATCTCTCCGCCAGCTCCGCTCCGGCTCAGAGAAGCGACTACGACGACTGGGTGAAGGAGCGCCTCGCTTGCCAGGCACGACGGGCCGAGCACCGAGCCCTTCGCCCCGCCCCGCCCACGCCCGACGTCAGGCCAAGGTGTGTGGTCAGGCGAAGCTGGAGGAAGGACGAAGGGAACAGCTAATTCGCTGGGGTGTGGGTGTGGGTGTGGGTCGGGAGAGCGGGACGGTCCTCTTTCTTTTCCCTAGTCTGGGTTTCAAATTCGAGTAGGGGCTCATCGACATTTCTGGCAGCAGCTACTACGACCTAGGTGCCGAGTCCGTCGGAGGCTCCTTTGCCGGTCGACCCTTTAAGGCTAGCGGTAAAGCCCCTCGCAGTCTTGAGTTCGGAGAGCTAGGGGGAGTGCAGGCTGCCAGGCGGACAGCCTTACAGGTCGCCGTGTAATAAGAGGGGGTTCCTGCATTCCTCTCGTGAGGGGCCTGGTACTTTCGTTCTAAAGTTCTGGTTTCCTTGGGGAACACAACGGCTGAGCGCAGTAGGTGCGCTGTCTTTACTCTTCCCCGTTCCCACCCAGGGCCAAAAAGGGTTAAGACTTGGCTGCAGCATCTCGGGAGAAGGTAAGGCCTAGGAAGTAGGAGGTGAGGGGTTAGGGACTGAAGAGGCGTGACTGCAATCCTTTTTGTTTGTTAGCCAGGTGGAGTGAGTGGTAAGTTTCTAGAGCCTCAGCAAATAGAGTTAAGGGCTTGTTTGGCCAAAACAGGTTTTCCCTTACCTTTCCCCTACTCCCATGCCAGAGGACGAGTTATGCCTGTGCACGAGGAAATGTATTTAAAAAGATCTTATGATGTGAAACTCCAGACTATTTCAGCTACTACCCCTTCCCCCGGCTGGTTTTGATTCTCTATTTAGCCTAGGTTAGCTTTGAACTCATGGAGATCTTCTTGCTTCTTGTGTTCTGAAATTATAAGCGTGAGCACTTACACCTGGCAAGTAGATGCATTTTTACATAATTATTTCCAACTCCTCATAGACTCTTAACATTAAATCAATAGGTTAAGTGAACTGATAAAAGAGATTATGAAACTGAAATAAATACTTGGCCACACGGAGTTTCTTGAATTTTTTTTTTTTTTAATAGAATATATTCCCATATTGTAAGTACTTTCTTGAAAGGTTTACACAGGCAACCCAGAGTGGTCCCAAGTCCCGGCATCTGAAAGTTTTTAATGTCATGTCCAGAGCAAGCTTGTCTTTCTTTGTTCCTCTCCCCTGTAACCCACATAATCACTTAGTCAAGTTCTATATTTTAGAATACAGATATGACAAACAGTATTTGAAGAGTACAAAATAGAAAATTTCAAATGAAAGCTTTTCCTTTTAAGGACATATTTGCACGTAGCTGTAAAATACTGAAAGTGCTCATTTTGGTTTCTTTCTTCTAGTTGTAGTTACTCGGTATGCTTCCACTGACTGAGGAGAACAAGCACGTGGCACAGCTGCTGTTCAGTTCTGGCACCTGTCCGAGATGCATCCTCAGATTCTGTGGTGTGGATCTTCCCGCACCTTACAAACACCCATACAAGGTATATTATTTTTAAATTAAAGAATGTTTTTTATAGTTTGGAATGAATATCACTAGCTTCGAGTCCTGTGAGTAACATATAATTCCACTAAAGAAGGAAGATTAATAAAATTATTCCTACAAAGGTAATTTTGAAACTGCAATTACCTTAAAAACTCGATGTAGGAATATAGTTGATTTTCAGGTGACTACCATTTAACAGTTAATGTAGAGAGAGATCTATGGTGGGGTTTTTTTTTTTTGCTACATTTAATATTTGTGAAGACATTTTATAAAAGGCATCTAAACACAATACCACAAGATATTGCTTCATACATACATTAATGCAAGGCAACAGAACAGGTCATAGTCCTGATTTCTTCTTTTAAACAGAAAATGAGTTTGGTTATGTTTTTTAAAATTAAGATTCTCTCTATTATTTTTATGAATATATATATATATATATATATATATATATATATATATGAGTATGATGTGAGTGCTCATATAATTTATGCATAAGTTGTGAGTGCTTGTGTGTGTGTATGTTTGTAATAAGTTCTTTCCTTTCTCCATAGACTCTGGGAAATCAAGCATGTTGTTAGACTTGTCTAACAAGGGCTCTTACCTAACAGACTGTATTGCTTGCCTGGTTACCAGTCCCTTGCTATGTATTACAGTTTCCATGTGTGTATGTATCTTCAGGTGCTGGAAGAACCCAGGGCTTCACACTGCCAGTGTTCTGTCATTGATCCATGTCCCCAGCCTGCCACTTGATTCACTCAGTGAAGGGGATACATTCTGGGAAATGTGTCCTTAGAGGACTTTTTGCTTGTGAGAACGTTATGGAGTATACTTAAGATGGCTGTAGTATTACTAGGCAGTGTAATCTTAAGTGCCCACTATCCACAGCTGTACAGTCTGTTGTTGTCAGGAGCATTGTATGATACCTGGCTCCGTGGGAAGCCTTTAAAAACAAGTACTTATTGAATCATTATTCCTGATACTAGTACCATAAGAAATGTTAGATAGAGTCTTTCATATTTACAGTAATACATAGAGAGCTGTGCCGTTGAATAGAATAACATACTTGTGACATACGGTTGATACAAACAGTGACTTTCTTTTTAAAGGCAAATACTTATATGGGTAAATATATATACTCATACACACTCAATTTTTTATTTTAAAAGTTGCTAATAAACTATGCCACAGTCACTATAGTTTTTCTGTCATTGTGTTGTTTCTACTATTAACATAGTAACAAAATAAAAATAGTGCCTGGTGTGCATCTAGTGTTCCTACATTTTAAGCTTTCACTTAATCGTTTGTAAGTACATGCGATGATTGTCTCTATTTTCAGATGAAGCGGCTGAAACACAGAGAGGTTAAACAGCCCTGCCCAAAGTTAAACAGCTTTTAAATGAGGAAGCTAGGAATTAAACAGTGTGTCTGAATCCAAAGCCTAGAATTTGGAGCTAGAAGACGTGGATTTGAATCTCAGTTCCACCACTGTTCAGCTTCAGTTTACTACTGTGTACATGGAAATGGTGACACCTTCTACCTCATGGGATTTTAAGGGATGTTATCAATTAAGTATGTGAAAGTAATTGGAAACCAGTAATGGCTCATAGGCAGTGGCAGTTGCTGTGTGTGTAAATGCTCAGCTTATATCTAGCTTTGTGTAACCTTTCTTATATGCTCTTTGCACACATGTCTTTCTCTCTCTCTCACACACACACACACACACAATATATATATATATATATATATATATATATATATATATATATATATACACTGAATTCAAAATATATTTTATATAAAACTGGCAGCAATTTTGACTTGTTATATTCTTTGTGAATAAATATTGTAAACAAAATATTCAAAGGCTTTTTGAAATGTTTTAAGCTTTGTTTTGCTATCATATAGCTATACATGAGCACACACATGTACATACATGAGCTCACACATGTATATACTATCTTATACTAATGTTACAGATGTTAGGTAGCAATCAACATTTGTGTGGGTCGTAATATACTTTGAAAATTGGAGTGCTAACATATCAACAATGGATTTAATGTTTGACTGAAAAAAATGTTCTTGTGTTAGTATAGCCTAACTAAATTCTATCCAACGACGAGCAGTCAAACCAGCCTGCTGTAGTGGAAGCACAAGGAAAGCAGAGTATTTGGATGGGTGAAGAGGCAAAAGCAGCAGCCTTTGCAAGTGGAGGCTTGTTTTTATGTTCAAATACACAGGATGACAGAAATTAGACAAGATGCAGACCAGGGCTTCCTTTGCTTAATTCATATAAATAGAATGTATTTATAGCCCCAAATTTTAATACTTCCAAATCTATGTATTTTGGTAAATTGTCTCAAAAATTATCTTTACTTACTCAACCTCTAAATGATAAGATTTCACATTAACTCACACTATGCTTATGAGGTTGTTAAATAACTTAGCAAGAATAAAAATCAGCTTGTATCCCCCCACCATGTGTATAAGATAGTATGTACATGTGTGTACTTGTGTATAGCTATATAAGATAGTATGTACATGTGTGTGCTCGAGTATAGCTATACGTGAGCACATACATGTACATACATACTATCTTATATAGCTATACAAGAGCACACACATGTTACATATATCTTACATAGCTACACTTAAGCACACACATGTACATACATGAGCACACATATGTATACACTATCTTATATAGCTATACACAAGCAAAACAAAGCTTAAAAACATTTTTTAAAGGCCTTTGAATATTTTGTTTATTCACAAAGAATATTACAAGTCAAAAGTGTGTGTATATGTGTCTCTGTGTATGTATGTGTCTCTCTGTATGTATGTGTCTCTGTCTGGTTCTTTTGCTTCTTTGCTGTTTGAGATGGAACCCAAAGCGTCATGTATGTTAAGCAGGATTCTGCCACTGAGCCACATCTCCATGTCAGGTTATAGTTTTATGTTTCCGTAATTAGAATTAAATTTTTCTTTTGTTTTTGAAGTTAGTAGTTTAATGACCTTCCCAATAGAACTACAAACCAGATTTGTAAATCTGTTGATGGAGACTTTTTCCTTAAGATTAGGGTTTCAGCTTCACTGGTTTGTGAAATTCTGGAAAAACATGCACATATGTAATAGGCATTTGATCAGCATGAGGGTAAATGCATTAATAATAAATTCAGAGTCACCAGTAATGCACTGGTGTTGCATTAAGAACAGAAATCAAGGCATTTCTCCTTTGTGTCATTTAACCAAGAGGTGCCAGATTCCAGTTCTCTACTTTGCTCTCACTGTGTTGCCTGTCATTCTCTGTCTCTCTAGGGTGGGAGTCTGAATCTGTGCCCACCTGAAGGCTGTCTTGTAACATCATCCCTGTGTTGGTCAGTCTGTCCCTGACAGACTTTGTTCTCTTTTAGTTTTTATATATTTTTAAATTTTATTTTTAATCATCTATATGTGATATATGCCATGTGAGTGGGTACCAATGGAGACTATAGACATCAGAGCTGCTGGAGCTGGAGTTACAGACTGTTGTGAGCTACCTGCTGTGGTCCTCTGGAAGAACAATCCATGCTCTTAACCACTGAGCCATCTCTCTAGCCCAATCTCTTTTATCAAACAGCAGAGAAATCACATGGACAAGGAATGAGGAATACTTAACAGAAATAGTTACTAGTTTTACAGGAGTTAAGTTTGACTCCAACTGACCCAGATAGCAGACTCTATCAGTCAATTGCTGAATGATGCTTTTAGCATTTATGGTAGATATTTATTTTATAAGGCTGGTTTTAGCATTTTTGCTCTTTCCAGATTATATTCCCTTCCCCAGCCTCACCCCCCGGGGGTGTGTTTGTGTCTATCTGTCTCTTTTATTTCTTTGCTGTTTGAGATGGAATCCAAGGCTTCATGCATTGGGCAGGTTCATATCTCAGAATTCCTAGAATAAAATGCTAAAGTCACTTGGTTACTCCTGAATTGATATAAACCATTGATGTGTGAGTCCCTGCTATTAGTCTTCTCTACACCTTGTTTTGAGACATGTGTATTATCATAATACACATGCATTACTCTTGGGTCATAGGCTTGGTAGAATACACAATTTAAAATTATAGCCATATGTTAATTCCAAGGCAAGCAAGGTTGGTTGTTGCATTGTTTTCTTTCTTTCTTTCTTTCTTTCTTTCTTTCTTTCTTTCTTTCTTTCTTTCTTTCGTTCGTTCGTTCGTTCGTTTTTCGAGACCGGGTTTCTCTGTATAGCCCTGGCTGTCCTGGAACTCACTTTGTAGACTAGGCTGGCCTTGAACTCAGAAATCCGCCTGCCTCTGCCTCCCAAGTGCTGGGATTAAAGGCATGTGCCACCATGCCCTACTGAGTTCACAGCAGTCTTAAATGACTTCGAGGTCTATTGTTAACTTTGGCTGTGAGGACCAGCAGAGGTTCCAGTCTCTTAGAATTTAAGAGGTGTTTATATCACAATGCATTCACAAGTTCATATCTTAGAATTCCTAGAAAGCCAATCCTAGAAAGTCACTTGGTTACTCCTGAATTGATATAAACCAGTGATGTGTGAGTCCCTGCTATTAGTCTTCTCTACACCCAGTTTTGAGACAGTGCCTCATTATGTAGCCCTGGGTAGGTTGAACTCATAAGCTATCTGCTGCCTTTGCCTGAGCCTGTTCTATGGGATCTAAAGGGCTGGGACCCATGACATGCAAAGCAGAGCAGTGCATGCCTTTAATTCCAGTGCTCAGAGGCAGGCAGGTCTCTTGTGCAAAACCAGTAACATACGTTACTAGTGGCTCTGAATTTATTATTAATATACTTAACCCATGCACTAATCAAGTGCCTGTTATATATGTGAATGTTTTTTCCAAAAGAATTTCATAAATCAGTGAAGGTAAAACCCTAACCTTAAGGAGAAAGGCATCCTCAACAAAATTACAAATCTGGCTATTAGTTGTACTGGGAAGATCATTCACTACTAGTTAAACAAACAAACGAAAGCCCTCACACTTTGCTGACTCTCATGCTTCATTGTGAGGCCCTCAATGCCATTTTAAAATGCTGCTGCTTCTTTTCAGGTGCTGCTCAATGAGCTACAAAAATTTCTAGAACTGGAAAAACCTGAATTAATTTTAGAAGCTCCAAACCCACCATTGAAGAAAATTCGTCTACATGAAGATGGGATTGATAATTTGAGTGAAGATGGAAAGGAGGGAGTCTCTGTTCCTGAAGATGAAAGCATGGCTGAGACGCCTTCAAAGCTGAGAGTGTGCAATGTTTGCTTAGGCATTCTTCAGGGATTCTGTGAGAAGGGGTTTATTACGAAGGTAAACATCCATTCCTCGGCAGAGCTTTGCTGATAGATGGGTCAGCAGTAAAGCTTAGAGGTCTTCGACTCACCATCCCTAACATTCATGCCTGCTTGCTTTATTCCAGGTAGTCACTAACATCTCTTAATTTAAAAAGGCCAACTATTCTGAAATTGTATCATCATACTGCAAAATTAATAAAAACTATCTTACACCTAGTGTGTTGTCCTGAAACTGCCAGTTGTGCAGGCTCAGAGTCAACAAATACTTAATCTCATGATGTTTATGATGAGCTCACTATTCAAATGTGGAAGTTTTTTGGTTGCCTTTGTTTTGGGCAGAGCTAGAGATGGCCTGGCACCTGCTAGGCCAGCGCAGACCCACTGAACCTCAGCCCCACCTCCCAACTGAATGCTGGGAAGCTGTGCAGTGTCCTGGGAGAGATTTCATTATTAGAGTCACATTTTCAGGAATTCTTAGGAGTTTACCTATCTGTAATACTCTTTTAGGTGTGCCAAAAGGTTGAAGCCTCTGGGTTTGAATTCACCAGCATGGTTTTATCTGTCTCCTTCCCACCGCAGCTGTCTGTGAGAGAGGTAAGGTCATTTGCCACGGCAGAGCATGTGTGAAATGTATGCTAGGAGTTTCTAATTTCTAAAACACAAGCAAACAAAGATGGGAATGTAAACTTGGTACAGAGACTCCCACTTTTCACCTCAGTACTGGGTGTGGAAGCAGGGTGGTAAGGAATTTGAGGCCATGCTGGGCTTGCTGCTGCAGTGTTGCATGATGGGACAGGAGCAGGAGTGGCCAGACGTGCCTCGGGTTCACTGCACAGGTGGTTTCCAATGGATTTTGGTTGTTGCACATTCAGAAACCTTTCATCATTGTCAGTTTTCTCTCGTGACCCCTCCACATTCTGCTATGTGACACCAGGTGTGGTTGTCACCCACAGTCTAAAAGGCTACATTGACAAAAATCACATTGAGCTAAAAGGATATAATTTGAGAACTTTTTATTTGAAGTGTCTTCTCCTAGATACTGGTTCCTAAACTTTCAACATGTACAAGGTTTATTCATAGGTAGGTATGGTGGCTCCTGCCTGTAATCCCATTATCCAGAAGCTGGGGCAGGAGGATTGCCAGGTATTTGAGCCCAGCCTGAAGTTTCCCAAGCACCGTCCCAAAGATTTGTATGTATTTGGTCTGGTAGGGCTTAGGAATTTGCATTCTAAACAGCAAACTCACCAGTGCCATTGTTAAAAAGACTGCATTTTGAGGAATTAAGACTCTTAAGGTGTTTTTTTATTTTTTTTACATTTTTATTTTGTTTTAGTTGTGTATATATATATATATATCTGTGTGCGCGTGCGTGTGTGTGTGTGTGTGTGTGTGTGTGTGTGTGCGCGCGCGTGTACCTGTGTAGAAGTCAGGACAACTTGCAGTAACTGGTTCTGTCTTTCTGCCATGTGGGCCTGAGGCATTGAACTCAGTCATCATCCTTGGCAACAGGTTCCTTTACCTGCTAAACCATCCTGCCCGCTCAAAATGAAGAATTAAAAAATATATCCATTCTTGCCAGTGGGGAGAAGGGCTGTAAACTTTGGATAGGTGAATTTCAAACAATGCAAGAAAAACTGGCGTAAGCATCTGCCTAAAAGGTATGTTATAAGTTTTAGGAAGTTCAGGGAAAGCAAATTTAGTTCAAACCAAGTTATTATAACCAATAAAAGAAAGTTTACAGAAAAATCCCCATAAAAGATTGGGAGGCATGGGCCTTATGTTAGTAGTGTATCCCTTTAATCTCAGTACTTGGGAGGCAGAGGCAGGAGGATCTCTGTTAGTTTGAGGCCAGCCTGATCTACAGAGCGAGTCTAGGACAGCCAGGGCTACACAGAGAAACCTTGTCTTGAAACCTTCTCTCCTCCACCCCCCAAATTGGGAAGACAATATGATGATTCACAGTTATAAGTTCAGCACTTGGGAAACTGGACAGGATGGTTGCTGTGAGCTTGAAGTCAGCCTGGACTATATAGGAAAATCCTGTCTCAGTAAATAGTTTTAAAATAGTAAAAATGAGGAATGAGGTCTATGCCAAAGACAAGAGGTTCCTAAATTCATCTTAGGTTAGAGAGATGGGGTTGGGGGAGGAAAGTGCATTTTAAAATTTTCATTTTGAAAAGCTTAAAGTATTGTAATGAGTAGCCCGATGAACTCCTTGTTAAGTGTTGCCCAGATTGAACAATCAAGTCTTATTTCGCAAACTTAAGATCAGTTACAAAAAATATAAACCAAAATAGAGTCATATTAGTGCAAATATAAGAGGGAGGCTCAGCTCTGTTAGAATTGTAACAAAAAACTAGAGCCTGCAGTGAGCACTCAGGGGTGAGGAATTGCTAAGGGACAGGAGACAAAGAAGCAGGAGACAGGCCTCCTTGGAATGATGTACATTGCTGATAGATGGAGAGAAAGCTGGGTTCTGAACATCTTGCTTTGCTTTTGGTCTTTCTGTCAGGAAAAATGTGATCTTTCTCAAAAACAAACAAACAAAGAAACAAACATGTAGAACAATCATTCTGGGAAGAGTGAAAGTTCTGGCTCCACAAAGTGACGCTTTCCTAAATGGGCTCAGTCTTCTGGGTTCGTAAATAATTATATTTCAAACTGAACTCTAAACAAGTATATCATCTACATAGCATCTCTTGTAAACAATAGAGGCTGGTGCCTTAAGGCAGAACCAAATGTGTTTTGATAATCTTCTCTCCTTCCCTTCAAAAGCATCTTATGTTAGACATATGAACAGAAGGTTGCCTCCATACGGATCCCCATAGATTTGGTCAGGTCACAGTCTGAGACCCCATGATGTGGGAGACATGTAGGAGAAAGAGAGATTAGAATATCATATTGTATACCCTACCATGCCTCCTGCTGCACTCTCTTTTTCTTGTACAAAGTCACCCAGAACAAAGGTAGATGTGTTGGCTTTGAATTGACATGAAATTGACTCTTTGAAAGCAGTAGTAGGTATGGAATAGGACATAATTATGTTTGGGTTCCTGCTACCCACCTGGAAGAATATTTACTGGCAATTACTAAAAATAAAATAAAATAAATCATTTCACGAAGCTAAAAAATAATAATTATATTTCAAGATAGAGTTAAAACAGCCTGCACCTGCTCATTATCCTCAGGGATGTTAAAAGGCTGCATATTTTCCAAACGATTGGAGACAAAGTGCACCTTTCCCAAAAGTGAATAAGTTAATTCTGAAAATTAGCAGCTGGTGAGCTCAGCCACAAACCACAGTGAGATTCTGGACCAGGAGCTCCAGGGTGAGCTGTGGGCACCAAGCTTGAGGAAGGACAAGTTTAATGAGAGCAGAGTATGTGTGAAGCATGGAATGAGCTGGTAGAGCTTGGCAATGCATCACAGCCCCCTGCATGGCCGGAACATGGCAGGGCCTAAATATAACTGACTGGATTGTGCTGGACTGCCTGTATCTGAAAAGAGTGAATGGATGACTAATCCCACGCTGGACAGTGTTCAGCCTTGTGAAACTCCATTGAGGGAAGATGTTAGAATAGATGCTGCGTCTTCACTTCCTGTCTTCCCAAATCCTAGTCTCCAAAAGTAGGACACAGAAGCTCTTTGATGGTCACCTGCACATTGAACACCGTGTCACTGAACTGCAGGGAGCTTCCCGATGGGCTTCAGGGCTCTCTCCTCTCTCTTCTGTGCATAGTTTATGCTAGTGACGATGTATGTGAACCTCACTACAGGCTACATGACACAGGGCTGAGAGGGTAGCAGGCATGTTGAATATTACAGTTAATTCACAGTAGAGCTTATGAACAAGAACAGTCTAAAAGGATGAATAAACATGAGTTAATAAGAATAAACATGAGTTAATAAGAATAAACATGAGTTTAAGAATAAGAATAAGTTAATAAGAATAAACATGAGTTTTTATGCCTGAGTTTAAAAAGCAGTTGCCAAGTAAAGGAATGAAGTAATGTATTTGCAGTGATGCCTCTGGAGTGGTAGTTAGAGTTGCTTAAAGAGACAGCAAGCCAGTTGGATAACATGGGGTGGGATACAGTGTGGCTAATGTTTGGCTTTCAGCCCACCTGGATGGAAAGTTGACAGTTGTCTTCCATTAGTGCTCCTGTTCTTGGAATGTCATGCTTACGTGGAGGTTTGTGCAGTAGAAGGAACAAAGACAAGGTAGTCTATGTTTAGAAGGTAGGCTCAGGAGGGATATAGTTCTCATCCCAAAGAATTTATATAATTTTTTGACACAGATTAAACCAAGGACAGAAAGCTACCAAAAGCTGAGTTACATGAAAGAAAGATCATCTTCTTTTTTCATTTATTTATTTATTTATTTACTCGTTCACTCACTCACTTTACATCCCACTCACTGCCCCCCTCCCCCTGCTGATCCCCTCAATCCCACAATCCTCCCCTCCCTCCACCCCTTCTCTTCTAAGAGAGTAGTATTACCCCTTAGTATTACCCCACCCTGGCACATCAAGTCTCTGCAGGGCTTCTCTCCCCCTGAGGCCACACAAGGCAGCCCAGCTAGAAAAACATCGCACAGACAGGCAACAGCTTTTGGGATAGCCCCGCTCCAGTTGTTCAGGACCCATATGAAGACCAAGCTACATGACTGCTATATATGTGTAAGGTGCCTAGGTCCAGCCCATGTACTCTCTTTGGTTGGTGGTTCAGACTCTGAGAGCCCCAAGGGTCCATCCATGTTAGTTGACTCGGATGGTATTCCTGTGGAGTACCTATCCCCTTTGGGACTCCAATCCTTCCTCCTGATTCTTCCATAAGAGTCTCCAAGCTCCATCCACCACTATTTGGTTGTGGGTGTCTGCATCTGTTTGAATCAGCTGCTGGGTAGAGCCTCTCAAAGGACAGCCATGCTAGGCTCCTGTCTGCAAACATATCAGAGTATCATTAGTAGTGTCAGGGATTGGTGATTGCCCCTAGAATGAGTCTCTAGTTGGGTCAGTTATTAGTTGGCCATTCCCAGTCTGCTATATCCCCCATCCTTGCATTTCTTATAGACAGGATAAATGTGGGGTTAGTGGGTTAGTGTCCCTATCCCTCCACTGAGGTTCCTACCTGGCTACAGGAGGTGGCCTCTTCAGGTTCCATATCCCCAATTCTGTGAGTCACAGCTAAGGTCACCCCCATTGATTCTTGGGAGCCTCCCTTATCTCAGGTCTTTGTCACATCTGGAGATGACCCCCACATCCCCATCTCCATCAGTTGCAGATTTCCATTCATTCTCATGGCCATTTGGCCACCCCCCCCCCATGTTCCCCTGTACCTGATCCCATTCCCTTCCTCATCCCCTCTCCCTCCCAGATCCCTCACTCCATCTGCCCATTGTGACTATTTTATTCCCTCTTCTAAGTGAGATTCAAGCATCCTCCCTTGGTAGACGATGTTCTTAAAGCCCAGCATGGAGTTAAGAAGCCCTTCCATCTTCTTAAAGCCCAGCATGGAGTAAGAAGCCCTTCTATTTTAATGCTGTTGTGTTACTTTACATGGGTGACTACATCCTTTCACTTCACATAAAGAAGGCAATGACATTCATGATTCCAGTCTGTCAGCTTGGTAAGCCTGGAAGTTTATTGGGTTTATTGTAAGTGACTCAGGCAGCAATGTTCCTGAAAAGCCACCTCAACAAACCTGTGAGAGGTGCTTCATAGAATCCCAGTACAGCCTGGGCCCAGCTTCTCTGCCTAAGAGCCTCTTGTCTTCCTGGTTTGTGTGCTCTTCATCCAAACTCTGGTGGGGAACCTCATTAGTCTTGTAACTTTTGTGAGCATCCTGGAGTCCTGTGAAGTTACTGTTTCTTTTAAAATATTTGTGTGTGTGTGTGTGTGTGTGTGTGATGCGTCACAGTGTGCCTGTGGAGGTCAGAGGACAGCTTACAGTAGTTCGTTCTTTCCTTAGAATATATGAGTACTGGAGATCAGCTGTCTGGCCTGTCCCCAAATCCTTTCAGCTGCTGAGATGTTTGCCAGCCCTCCTGTCAGTTCCAGGAGCTTCATAAGTGTCCTACCCCTTTATGAGAGCATACTTCAACCCAGAGGACATGGCTACACAGTATGCTTCCCTTTCTGCTGATCTTTACACTCTCCTGCCCCTTCTGCTGGATGTCTGGGGGACTTTGGAGGGGAGGGGCAATGTAAATGTTTGGTTACAGTCTTCTGTGTCTGGCCGAGCCTTGGGTACTATGCCACATAATAGACACTTAGTCTCAGAAATTTAACTGGTGAGTTTATGCAATAACCATCTCCCATTGCAAAAGGACCATTTCCTCCCATTAGTGAAGCTGAGAGCAGCAGTCTGGGCATAGACACAAATGTTTGGACATCAGTTTGAGAGACACATATTTGTTTAATGAAGCAGTGACAGCTCCCCCTTGTAGCCTGTGACCTCCTCAGTCATGACTGTGTGTCCTGGGCCTGCAGCCCTGTTCAGGGTACCTTCCTGTGATATGATCCAGGTGGACTTTGCTGCCACAGCCACTGCTCTGCACTCAGGACTGGCTTCTGTAAAGCCACAGTGTGACAAGGATTATCAAGGATGCCCCAGACTAAACTGGAAAATCTTGCTCATTCTTTGAGGTTTATCTTTATCAGCTGAGTCCAGCAGA
The DNA here is from genome assembly GCA_902729485.2 of Mus minutoides. Taxonomy (NCBI): domain Eukaryota; kingdom Metazoa; phylum Chordata; class Mammalia; order Rodentia; family Muridae; genus Mus; species Mus minutoides. The sequence continues at coordinate 639,893 of LR749685.1, read as the reverse complement.
GGGCGATATTGTACCATCAGTTTAGTTCATTTCCATCTTATGGCTAGTATATGATGACCCCTTTGTTCACCCTAGTGACCTTAAATGAGTTATATTGCATTATAAATGTTACTCTGATCATATGAAGCACCCTGTTTCTCAATGTGCAGTATGATATGGTTGGAATTTTGTTTGTCAGATCAAAATATATTTCTTTTTTTTTATTTTTAGATTTATTTTATTTTATTATATGTAAGTACACTGTAGCTGTCCTCAGACACTCCAGAAGAGGGAGCCAGATCTTGTTACGGATGGTTGTGAGCCACCATGTGGTTGCTGGAATTTGAACTTATCACTTTCGGAAGAGCAGTCGGGTGCTCTTACCCGCTGAGCCATCTCACCAGCCCCAAATATATTTCTTTTTTTTTTTTTTTTTTTTTTTTTTTTTTTTTTTTTTTTTTTTTTTTTTTTTTGAAACAAGATTTCTCTGTATAGTCCTGGCTGTCCTGGAACTCACTCTGTAGACCAGGCTGGCCTCGAACTAAGAAATCCACCTACCTCTGCCTCCCGAGTGCTGGGGTTAAAGGTGTGCGCCACCACTGCCCGGCTCAAAATATATTTCTTGTTTTCATGCTTTGCATTAAATATTCTGAATTAGGTAAGAATAAAGTACCAATTCTGCAGCAGCACTTTTTTTTAATTTAACAAATTATATTTTTAAAAATTTCATAAATTAATATTTTAAAATTTTTGTTTTATTTAAATATGTGGTGTTACCAGTTTGGATCTGTTGATCTCATTTAGGATCTGAAGAAAATAATGAATTCCTTTGTCCTAAGAAAGCACAGACTCACTTGGCATGGTGTAATCCTTGTAATCCAGCACTCAGGAGGCTGAAGGATCGTGAGTTCAAGGCTCTCCAGGCTATGCAGTGATAGCCTATATTAAAGCAAGTGAGGAACAGGAGAGCTGGAAGCACATGCTCCAAGTTTGCAGGCATTTACAGAGCCTTGGATGTATCTGAGTTGTATCCCTCTCTGCTAATGTCCTTACTTATTCTAAGGGATTGTGGTTTCTATTGTGTTTAGTTCACACATCAACTGCAAATATAGAGAGCCACTTGTTTAAGATAGTAATGTATGTATAGGCCTGAGCTGGCTGTCTTCTGATTCAGCGGTTATATTTTCTCCTTTCTTTTTATTTTCCATACTTTTTCAACTTAAAATTTGTATGGCAGATACCCCTTCTAGATATACAACACACTAAAGATCTCCTTTATTCTGCTGCTCTTTCTGAACTTAGAAAGGCAGGTTTAAAGTTTGCCTTATCATCGACGGCCCCTGATAAGTTGGTTCTAACTTTGTTCAGTCTGTGTGAGGTCCTTGGCCCAGGGGTTTTAGGTATGAAGGCTATGCCCCTTCGTGTGTGTGTGTGTGTGTGTGTGTGTGTGTGTGTGTGTGCAGGAGCCAGAGGTCAACTTGGAGTTCTTCTGGAGCTCGAGACAGATCTCTCACTGACCTGCAGCTTGCCAATTTGACTAAGCTGGCTGGCTAGGCAGAGCTCCAGGAACACACTTGTCACCACTGTAAGTTAACAGGCCTGGCTTTTTTTACATGAGTTCTGGGGATCAAACTCACATCCTCATGCTTTTGGTGGCAAGCGTTTTGCTGACAGGCACTTCCTCAGCCTTCCGGGCTGCGGCCGGATATGTGTGATGTACACCCCAGAGGAGGGTTTTGAGTGTCTTACCATTAGCTCCCTGCCCTATAGCTTTGAGACAGCCTCTCACTGAATCTGAAGCTAGATGACAGCCAGCAGGCACCAGCAAGCCTCCTGTCTCCCCACAGGACTGGGGTTACCCATTCATATGCAGCACAATTGGCCTCCTAATTAGGTGCAGCGGATTTGAACTCTTTTTCCTGTTGAACAGCAAGTGCTCTTGCCCACTGGACCATCTTTCCAGTCCCCAGGCTACAACTTTAGAAACCTTCATAGCACACAAGAATGTTTATGCAGCCATCTAAATCCATCTTTCTGTAAGATGTAACTCCAAGAGGTTACCAGCACATGCAATTTTGCACTTTTTTTTTTTTTTTTTTTTTTTTTTTTTTTTTTTTTTTTTTTTTTTTGGCTTTTTGACACAGGGTTTCTCTGTGTAGGCCTGGCTGACCTGGAACTCACTTTGTAGACCAGGCTGGCCTTGAACTCAGAAATCCACCTGCCTCTGTTTCCCCGAGTTCTGGGATCAAAGGTGTGCGCCACCACGCCCGCCCAACATGGAAAAGCCAGTGAGGTGACTCAGCAAGTTAACAGCAGTCCCCAGGGCCAAAGCTCACATGGTGGAAAAGAGAGAGCCAGTGCTCACAGATTGACTTCTGACCTCAGCATGCACACCATGGCATGCACAAATGCCCATGCACACACAAATAGGAATGCAATAGTAAGAGTCATGGACTCATAGGGCTTGAAGACACCTTGCTAGTCACGTAGAACAGGGCTCCCTAGCTTTTCCTGGCATTTAATTTAAGGATGATAGTTATGTGTACATTGTTGTGATTTATCACAGCCCTGGAGAGAACACCTCTCCAGGTGCAAACCCATTCTTACCTTTTGAGAATGTCTGCCAGAAAGTCTGTGAGTTCCTGACCTTTGAAAGTTCTCAGTGTTCCTGTGTATGTGTGTGTTCTGTATTTGGGGAGGGAGCCCATGCCACAGTGTGTGGAGGTCTGAGGACAACTGTAACATCAGTTTTCTCCTGCCTTTGAGAAATCTCTCCAGGGATTCATCTCACTTTGCCAGGCTTGCACAGCAAACCTTTACCCTCCAAGCCATCTGCCAATTGTTTTAAAATTGTATGACATTTATATACTTATGTATTTATGTATTTATTTATTTATCATGTATGAGTGTACATGTGTGCATGACATAGTGCATATGTGCCTGTCAGAAGGCAACTTGTGGGAGTTGGCTCTCTCCTACCATATGGGCCCTGGGCATTGAATTCTGGTCATCATGTTTAGAGACAAGTGCCTGTACCTGTTGAACTTTCTCAGTGGCCCTCTTCAAGTTTAATGTAGCCCTAGTGTGTGGATTGGCAAAAAGGTAATTTTTTTTCCATCCTTAAGGATGGTGACCACTTGTCTAGCCATCACATCTTCATTTGAAAAAGAAAGCCCTGAGCTCAAACAGGTCAAATGACGTCCCATCTTATGTTTATTGGAATTTGAATGTGTTTTCCTGCTCTTTTCATAACACGTTGTAAAGCCATGTTATTTCTTCATCCTGTAAATTTTGTGTATTTGTCTTTACCTGATCATTTTGGTTATAGAATAACTTTTTCTTAACTACTCACATTGTTTTTATAATTTATTTTAAGTATACAAAGCCATAGGCTTCACTAGGGTGTTTTCTTACACGTGTATTATACTTTGTACTAATTCCAGCAGTGGTTAAGTAGGGCTGGACCACCATGTATATTGGATCCAAGAATGCAGTTGAAAGCAGTCAAGCATGTGTTTTAAATGATTAAAGACATATATTTATTTTCTAGTTGTGTCTTTTTTACTGGCCTGCCTCCAGCTGGTATAGCTGGAGAAAGAGCAAGAAGGAAGAGCGACCAGCGTTGCTCTGGTATAGCTGGAGAAAGAGCAAGAAGGAAGAGCGACCAGCGCTGCTCTGGTTTTTCACTGTGTGGGTGTATGCACAGGCTGCATTGAAAACAGTGAAGTCTCCTGTTTTGATTTGCATGTTTCTATACCTGTGAATCATCACACAGCATCTTTAGAACTTATAGTTGGAATCAGCGGTGTATAGAATTGAAAGGAAAGCATGAAGAAGCACATCCCTTAAACGTGTCTCTGTTGGAGGTACCACATTAGCACACAGCCACTTGCCAGCTGTGGAGATCCTTATGATATGGTTTTCGGGTATATTAACTTTTAGGACTGTGGCCTAGTGCGCTGTTTCAGAAACAAAAAGGAACTTCTAATTTAGGCTCTTCCTATTTCTGATTTGAATGACAGAAAAGTCATGTCAACCATCTTTTAATTTTTTTAAATTTTGTTTTGACTAATATAATTGCTTTGCTTTAGATTTAGTAATTCTGTCTGATTGTATCTGAGTCATATATAGTGACAGTAAAGCATAGGTCACGTATAACACAGCTACATGAGTACTATGTTTTTTAGGAGATAAACTATGTCTTTTTAGCAAGATAAATTCTTTTCTTATGAATTTAAGGCACTGCCATTTATTATTTGTATAGGCAATCTCACTCAGACATCACAGCACTCAAAGAAGGCTGGGCTTTTGTCTTCATTTTTCTGTGATGAGATTGAAACTGAAGCTTGCATTACTTATGAATAGAAGAGTTAGGATTTGAACTCTGAACTAGCCTATCCCAAAGAGAATACTTGTAATTGCCACTTGCCATACTGCCTCCGCTGTGATTTGGTAAGATTTTAAACACGGGTTGTTTCTAGGGCAGAAGCACCTTCTTTGGTACTTTGTCCAAAAACTGTAATATCTTCAAAGTTAGGGGAAGAATCCTTAGCTTTCTGTCTGTTTTTAAACAAAACAAGGGCTCTTGTAATATTTTAACAAGAGAAATAATTTAAAGATGTAGGGAGATGGCTCAGTCAGTAAAGTGCTTGCTACACAAGTTTGAGGCCCTGAGTTCAATCCCCATGCCCATGTAAAAAGATCTCTGGTACCCAAACACCAAGCCAGGAGTACTGGATAAAGTGAGCTTATGATATCAGCACTGGAGAGATGGAGGAGACAAGAGGATTTCCAGAGCTTGCTGGCCAGTCAGCTTAGTCTAATTACTGAGTCCGAGGTCCTCAACTAGAGAGTGTGTCTCAAAGAAACAAGTGGGAAGTTTCTGAGGAGCTTGACTCCTCCAAGACCTGCTTCTAAACTGTGTGGTGTCTTCACAATAGGGTTTTCAAGTTCTGGAAGGCAACCAAAGGAGAGAGAGTAGTCTATCTTGTTGTGGAGAGTCTCTTAGGCTCCACTGACCAATAACTTGGAGGGATTTCCCATGCCTCGCATGGGGGTTTTTGTTAGTCTGTGACGCTTGTAGGGGAACATCAACCTCACTTAAACTGTTTATCCATTTATATACACGCATATGGATGTACATATGCATTTAAACACATAAAATAATGTTTATGGCTTTTTTCAAACACCCACAGTGTTTTTTTTAATCACTGTTTTCTCCTTTTCTCCTTTTCCTGTTTTATCCTCCCTTCGCCCTCTCCTGCTAAGAGTCCCCCTTTCCCAGTAAAAGCTGGTCTGTCCTACAGTTAGACTTTGTTGATAGGTGTGATTAGATTTGCCTTGCTCATTTGCCTTTTTTTTTTAAAGATTTATTTATTTTATTTATATGAGTACATTGTTGCAGTTTTCAGACACACCAGAAGAGGGCATCAGATCCCTTACAGGCGGTTGTGAGCCACCATGTAGTCGTGGGATTTGAACTCGGGACCTTTGGAAGAGCAATCAGTGCTCTTAACCGCTGAGCCATCTCTTCAGCTCATTTGCCATTTTTGACCCACACATCAGTTGCCAAGCATTAATAGCTTGAAGTCAGCCCACTACAGATTCTGTTCCATTCAAATATTCATTATATTATGCCTTAAAGTTTTGCCTAACACTAGAATTAAACATTTGGGAGAGCCGGGCGTGGTGGCGCACGCCTTTAATCCCAGCACTCGGGAGGCAGAGGCAGGCGGATTTCTGAGTTCGAGGCCAGCCTGGTCTACAAAGTGAGTTCCAGGACAGCCAGGGCTACACAGAGAAACCCTGTCTCGAAAAACCAAAAAAAAAAAAAAAAAAAAAAAAAAAAAAAAAAAAAAAAACAAACAAACAAATAAACATTTGGGAGAGACAAGGAAGGCTCCAAGAATTCCTCTTTGTTAAAATGTTCAAAAGCTTCTCAGAAGACTGGATGTACTGGATCCCAGCACTAAGCTGAGGCTGTAGCACCGCAGGACGGCATGGAGAGCCACAGCCAGCCAGGGCTGCATAGCAGACACCTGTTTGAAAAAATAAAACTAAAGAAACAAATGAGAGGCAGCTTTGGCCATACTGGACTATAATCTTAGCTACTTAGGAAGGTGAGGCAGGAAAATTATGAGTTCAAAGACAGTCTGAGTAAGTTAGTGAAACCCTGACTCTGGATACAAAAAGAACAGGGACTGTAGCTCAGTGTGGAGTGCTTGGCCTAGTAGGTGCCAGGTCCTAGATTTAGTGTCTAGTTTCACAGGAGGAGGAGGAAATAGAAGAAAAAGAAGAGAAAGAGGAAGAAGAGGAGGAAGAAGAAATAAAACATCTCTTTAAATTATTGTACAAAGCTTCAGGCAATTGCTATAAAAACAATGAACATTTTGTTGATTATTTCATTTTAATTTTTCAGTTATACAAGGGGGCACATTTTCCATAAGTTGCTTAATTTTCCTGTGTCACTTGCTGTAAAATGGGAAAGAGAACTTGAACCCAGTTCTAGTTCTAAGACAGTTCCCTCCCTTTGAGTCCTGAGGGTCTCTCTCCTCTCAGGTCTCTGGTGTCCTGAGGGTCTCTCTCCTCCCAGATCTCTGGTGTATTCTGGTGGGTTTCCCCACCTCCTACCTCCCCAGGTTGCCTGTTTTCATTCTTTCTGCTGGCCCTCAGGGCTTCAGTCCTTTTCCCTCACTTAATACCAGATCAGGTTCTCCTCCTACCTCTACTTTCCCTCAGGTTCTTCCCTCTATCCCCACCTGTGACTGCTTTCTTCTCTCTCCCAAGTGGGACTGAGGCATCCTCACTTGGGCTCTTCAGCTTGTTGAGCCTTTTTTATTTCTGTGGGCTGTATCTTGGGTATTGTGTCATTAATATTATTATCATCATCATCATTATTGGCTAAATATCTGCTTATTAGTGAGAATATACCATGCATGTCCTTTGGGTCTGAGTTACCTCACTCAGGATGATATTTTCTAGTTTCATCCATTTGCCTACAAAACTCAGGATGTCCTCATTTTTAATAGCAGAGTAGTATTCCATTGTGTAAATGAACCACATTTTCTGTATCCATTCTTCTGTCATGGGACATCTGGGTTGTTTCCAACTTCTGGCTATCACAAATAAGGCTGCTATGAACATAGTGGAACATGTGCCCCTGTGGCATAGTGGGGCATCTTTTGGGTATATTCCCAAGAGTGGTATTGCTGGGTCTTCAGGAAGATCTATTTCCAATTTTCTGAGGAACCTCTAGATTGATTTCCAGAGTGGTTGTATCAGTTTGCAATCCCACTAGCAATGAAGGAGTGTTCCTTTCTCCACATTCTCTCCAACATGTGTTGTCACCTGAGGTTTTGATCTTAGCCATTCTGATTGGTATAAAGTGGAAATCTCAGGGTTGTTTTGATTTACGTTTCTCTGATCACTAAAGACTTTGAACATTTCTTTAGATGCTTCTCAGCCATTCAAGATTCCCTTGTTATGAATTCTCAGTTTAGCTTTATGCACCATTTTTTGATTGGGTTGATGGTTTTTTTTGGTGATTAGCTTCTTGAGTTCTTTATATATTTTGGCTATTAGCCCTCTATCAGATGGGGGTTAGTGAAGTTTTTTTTTCCCAATCTGTAGGTTGCTGATTTGTCTTATTGACTATGTCCTTTGTCTTACAGAAGCTTTCCAGTTTCATGAGGTCCCATTTATCAATTCTTGATCTTAGAGCATGAGCCATTGGAGTTCTGTTTAGGAAATTTCCCCCTGTGCCAATGAGTCCTTGATCCACTTGGACTTGAGCTTTGTGCAAAGTGACAAATATGGGTCTATTTTCATTTTTCTACATGCAGACAGCCAGTTAGACCAGCACCATTTATTGAAGATGCTTTCCTTTTTCCATTGTATCTTTTTGGCTTCTTTGTCAAAGATCAAGTGTCCATAAGTTTGATCAACATATCTGTCTCTGTACCAATACTATGCAGTTTTTATCACTCTTGCTCTGTAGTAAAGCTTGAGGTCAGGGATGGTGATTGCTCCAGCTGTTCTTTTATTGTTAAGAATTATTTTTGCTATTCTGAGTTTTTTGCCTTTCCAGATGAATTTGAGAATTGCTCTTTCCATGTCTTTGAAGAATTTTGTTGGGATTTTGATGGGGATTGCGTTGAATCTGTAGATTGCCTTTGGTAGGATGGCCATTTTTACTATGTTAATTCTGCCAATCCATGAGCATGGGAGATCTCCCCATTTTCTGAATTTACATTATTTTTAAATTTTTATTTATTTTAGTGTCCTTTGTGAGTGTTTTGCCTGCATGTGCGTTTGTGCACCAAATGTGTGTCTGTACCTGAGGAGGTAAGAAAAGGGGTTTTGGTTCCCTAGGAGTAGAGTTTCTAAAGGTTGTTGACTCTGAGTTGAACTTCTCTAAGAACAATCAATTGCTCTTAACCTCTGAGCCAGTTTTACTTTTTAAGCAGATTCTCATGCAATGCAGGCTTCCCTTCAACTTGCTATAGAACCTAGTGGCTCTGACCTTGAACTCCTGACCCTCCTGACTCTCTCTGCCAAGTACTGGGAACTATTTGGGTTTCTTTATCCACATTTAATCTTTGCATCTGATATTTTAAAAATTGAGCAGTAAGAGCTGCCTGGGTGTGGCGTTGCTAAGCTTTGCCTGCTCTATGTTTTCAGCCTATTATTTGTCATTTACTTTTGTTTATGGTCAATTCAACAAGTATAAATTTATAGTTTTTATAAAACGTTGCTTTAGGGAAATTTTTTCTATAATTTTTCAATTTGTTTATGACTCTCAATTATGTAATATTTAATCTTAGGTATTTGTGAATGTATGTTTTAAATCTTAGTTGAAAGTTTAGTGGGATCTCTATTTTCCTGCAACATTTTTTTATTTGGTTATTAGGAAAGGAAAGTTGTATGCATGTTTGTGTGCACACACACATACTCACACATGCTCCAGCACACACGTGTTGTTTATCTTGTGATATCTCAGTCTTATAATACTGCTAGCTGAGTTGACTGTCTTAAGTATACAGTTAAATTATTCCTTACTAAAGAATTTTGTTTGAGATGTACATTTTTGCAGGGTGTTATGTTGATAGGCAATGAGTTTGTTGTGTTGTTAGTGATTTAAATGAATGAGACATTTTTAAAATGTCTACTTTCACTTTATGATATGATAAATAATGACAGGTACAGCTAGCATAAGCAAGGTATTTGGAATCCTCAGAAACTTTTCAGAATGTGACAGATTATGTAATCAAACTTTTGGAGAACTCTGGTCTAGGTGTGTGTCTGATTTGGGTTTCTGTTGCTATGGTGAATGAAACACCATGACCAAAAGCAGGTTGGGGAGGAAAGGGTTTGTTAGGCCTATGCTTCTGAGTCCGCTGCGAGTCTTGGAAGGAGCTCAGGACAGGAACCCAAACAGGGTAGTAGCCTGGAGGCAGGAGCTGATGCAGGCCACGGAGGGTGCTGCTTGCTGGATTGCTTTCCATGGCTTGCTCAGGCTGCTTTCTTGTAGAACCCAGAACCACCAGCCCAGGAATAGCTCCACACATAACGGGCTGGGCCCTCCCTCATCAATCACTAATTAAGGAAATATATTACAACTAGATCTTATTTTTTTTTATTTTTTTTTTTTTGGTTTTTCGAGACAGGGTTTCTCTGTGTAGATCTTATTTTTTTTATATTATTATTGTTTTTTATTTTTTGGTTTCTCTGTATAGCCTTGGCTGTCCTCAAACTGACTCTGTAGACGAGCCTGGCCAGAACTCACAGAGATCCACCTGCCTCTGCCTCCCAAGTGCTGGGATTAAAGGTTGTACTACCATTTGCCAGGCTCCTACAGCTGGATCTTATGAGGTATTTTCTCAGCTAAGGTTCTCTCCTTTCAGATGACTCTTGTTTGTGTCAAGTTGACATAAAACTAGCCAGAACAGTGTAACAACCTACCTTTTTTGCAAGTTTATGTATTCATCTTCTGTATTGCAAATGCAGTTTATGTATTCATCTTCTGTATTGCAAATGCAGTCGTCTCTGTTTTTACTCATTTATTGTTTGTCCTTGTATGCTCATGAGCTGAGCTGCAGCTGGAAGTCCCTGCCTACTTGGTTTGGTTCCTTGGGGCTGGTTTTGACCTGTTCGCACAAATGCTCTAGATGAGCTTGTATTCATTTGAAATCAATTCTGTCATTTTCTCTTCCCCCTAATGCTGATATGCTTCCATATACCTTGCTTCTCTCGGACTCTTAGCTTCTGGCCTCTTTTCCTCTAATTGTTGCTACCCATGTGTATAATGACGTGTGTGCATATGATTAGAGTAGACCACTTGGGAGGATCTTCCCTGGGGAAGAGAATTTCCTCTTACAGCATTTCTTAGTAACCTGTAGCTCATTGTCTAGGGTTGAGGCCCCATGAGAATTCTCCTTCCATTGCTCTTAGCATGTGTGCTGGTGTTCTTGTCCATGTCTTCTGATGGTGGCCTGTAGGAAGGCATGGGATTCTCTAGCCACGGGCTGGAAGAGGCAGAAGCTTCTCCAAAGAAGTTGCCCTGTTATAGGCCAGTCTTGTCTTAGGATGGTCGAGAGAATTCGTGCAACAGTGCTGTGGGGGCCTGGAAGCCTGTAGGACAAAGATCGAGTCACTGAGTTTTGTAAGGGTAGGTGTTCCAACACCAAGCTCAAAGGAAAATATATTTGCAACTCCCAGCTATACCTGTTCTAGAATTACCTGGATTCAGTTGCTAAGTTATAGCTCATGAATAGTTTTCTTCATCGGCATTCTGCCTATTTGAATCACCCTCCCTATTGTTTCTTCCACCCCACTCATGGAATTTCCTACTTCCCAGTCAAATCTTTGAGAGCAAAGAAAACAGCAGTTTTGGAAGGCCTTAAAACTCACAGCGTAGCCATTCTAGTAACTTGTAAATAGACCTGTAACCTAATTGGACCCTGCAGATTTATTCTGTCTATGTTGGTCTGTCCTTGCTTTCCCTGTGTTTCCTAGTTCACAAAAGCCTTTTAACACTCTCCAGTTTTATTGCAACATAGTGGGGAACCTAGAGAAAAGGAAGTCTTGGTGTCTTGTTTCATTTTCTTTTTCTCAATCCCTCAGAAAAACAACAGAGGAGCTCTCTGTGTCTCTCTATGTCTCTGTCACTGTGTGTGTGTGTGTGTGTGTGTGTGTGTGTGTGTGTGTGTGTGTGTGTGTGTGTGTGTTGGGACATTAGCTATGAGAAAAAGCATTTTGATGCCCCTAACTGCCCACATAACTGTTAGTATTCCCTACTGAGAGAAGTCCATATGTATACCATCTTTGTTGTAAATAAATTGAAGAGATGTGGGCTTCAGGGTTTCAATGACATTGCTAGTATTTAGAAACTTCCAAATGCCTGCTGGTGTGGAAGTCCTGCTAGTCTGTGTCCTCTTTAACTTTTTTTTTTTTTTTTTTTAGTGCATGTGTGTGTTTTGCATATGTGTGTGTATGTGCACTGTGTGCATGCAGTGCCCACAACCAGCCAGAACAGGACATTGGACCCCAGGAAACTGGAGTTACAGATGGTTGTAAACTGTGGGTGTTGGGAATTGAGCATGGGTCCTTTAGAAGAGCATCCAGTGCTCCTAGCTGCTGAACCATCTTTCCAGCTCCTTTCCTTACTTCTCAAAGTCACCTCTGTGCTCATTCTTTGGCAGCTGTGCTATAACACGTTATTCCTTGCTTGAATCACTGGTTTATTACCAAGTGTCTTTGGCTTACTTAGTTCGTGTCTTCCTTCATCCTTCAATACTAGTGAGTGTTTCTGGGGACAGATATGCTCATCCTGCCCCATTACATGAAATGCTTTTGAGTTTGCCTTAGCATGGAATCTTACTGTGTCCCTATGTGTGGGGACAGTGGTCCTGTGAACTAAGTTCCTGACTCTTCCCTTGCCTCCCTTGCCACCCATTGTTAGAGCTCCCAGAGCCTTCCAGCACCCTCTGTTTTTGCACCATAGAATATACTTTCTCCATTGGTTACCCAGGCGGTTCTCGAAACCAGTTCCTCAAAACTCAGCATGTATGACAGGGGGTCCCCTGTCCTCAGATATAACCCAGCGATGTTATCACCTCCATCCCCCATGCTACTAATGTGTCTTGTCATTTCACTGCCTTTCTTTTTATTTTATGAGTCTTTCTGCATGTCAGTGAGATCTTACTATACAGGAGGTACCCCCACCAATGAAAAGTGTTGAACCCTTTTACCTATGACTAAGATATGCAGGCACAAACACAAAGCCACCTGGCAGGAGGTCACTCAGAGAAGTAGTGCCTGCCTCTCTGCACGTGCTTTTGTTCTCTCCCAGACATCTCTGTTACAGACCTAGCTGTCTATTGGGACCAGGTAGGAAATAAGAAATAAAGAGTGGGCTGGTCATTTTCTCTTCATGTTTCCGGGATATGACTATATTTTTAATAATATTTTTCATTTATTCTTTGAAATTTCATACATGTATACAGTGTATTTATTTCCAAGCCAGATCTTCCTTTCATCTCTCTCAGACCCTGAAACTCAGGACTTTCTTGTGCTAAATTCCCCCATGTGTGATAAATGTCGGCATAAATGGTTCTCCATCATCTTACTACACTAGCACATAAGAAAGGTGAATATGTCCTATGATGCCTGATGAGTTATGTAAACTCGAGGACCAATGTTGCTTTTGTACACTGCTGTGAGCCACGCATGAACGTGGCTCTTCCTATGTTTTGGTTTTAGTCTTCAGGTTCATGTCCTGATTTGACACTGGAAAGAGTTCTCCAGTTTTCTCTGTCTTAATTACTAGTCCTATTGTCTGTCTTAGTTACGAGTCTTAGCAGAGGGCGGGAAGGGGGTTATTTTGGCTCAGAGTTCCCAAAGGTTTGTGGCCAGGAAGATGTGGCAGCATGCACAGCAGGTGGCTGGTCATGATGTGTCTAGTCAGGAAGCTCAGCGAGAGATGGCTCCTAGTCCCCTGCTCACTCTCCTTTGTATTTAGAAGAGCGCTTAGTAGCATCCAGGCTGTGTTACCAGCAAACACAACACCTCAGCAAGCAGTTGGTCAACTTCCCTAGGATTTGCCTAGGTAGAATGAATTCTCAGCTAATGTTAAGCTAAGTCCCGGATTAAACTATGTGGCTCCTGAACTTTTAGGAGGTAACATATTGCCTCTAGTATCAAACTTGATTAAACTTGTTAACTTTAATGCCATTTGATTCTGTTGGGGCAGAAGAATTGATTGACTACTCTAGAGAATGGATTTTTCCCCCCAGCTGTCTTAATTAGCAAATTGTTTAAGACCTTTGCTAAGGATGTTAAAGCTTCATTGTTACTGAATACTTTCCCTTTTCTCTTTTTTCTGGGTGTGACTGACTTGCTGATAGCATGCTGCATGGTTGCTAGTAAAACAGGAAATGGGGTAAGTAATTGAAGTAGGGAGTTTTTACCATCATTTAAATACCAGCTACCTAGTTCTTAGATTACTTTTACTATGCTACTGCTTCCTCATCTTTTAGAGTAGACTCAGTAGCTATAGAGACATTGGCACATGAGATACTTTTATGTACCATGACCAGTTTGCTTCCTTACACAGCAAGGACCAAGTGCCTTACACTGCCCAGACTGACTCATTTGATGTGACCGTAGATACATATTTACAGCTGTTTTAGCCAATTGTAAGGGGTATTGTTTTAGGTAATAACTCCATCAGTGAAGATTAGACAGTAAGATGGATGACTCAGGGCAGAGTGTGCTAGCACTCACCTTTAGTCCCAGCATCCGGAGGCAGAGAGGCAGAGTCAGGTAGAACTCTGAGTTCAAGGTCAGCGTTGTGTACCTGAGTTCCAGGACAGCCAGGGCTACATAGAGAAATCCTGTCTTCAAACAATTACAACAACAAAAACAAACAAAAGAGATTACTCATGATTGGACTCTGCCCTATCTGTTGTCACAAGAAGTCCTGTGAGTAGCCATCACGGTCTTTGGTATTTTCATTACTTGAATGATATAGGCTTGTTAGTTGAGTAATAATAACTTGAGGTAGTAGATCAGTTTTAGTAATGCTATGCTCTGTATTTACTTCCTCAGATCCTTTTTTTTTTTTTTTTTTTTTTTTTTGGTTTTTCGAGACGGTTTCTCTGTGTAGCTCTGGCTGTCCTGGAACTCAGGTATACTTTGTAGACCAGGCTGGCCTCGAACTCAGAAATCCGCCTGCCTCTGCCTCCCGAGTGCTGGGATTAAAGGTGTGTGCCACCACGCCTGGCTGCCTCAGATCCTTTTTATTAACAATTGTAGGCTGCATACTAAAGCTAGCTCTTATAATGGGCATTTATCCAGATGTATTGGTTCATGAATAGATTTTAGGGAAATGTGAGATCATTATTTAACTCATATTACACAGGTGAACATTTCAGAATGTTGATACTTGAGAATATAATGTTTCTTCCTAGGCAGTGGGGGCGTTGGGGAGACTGCAGCTTTTACTTTGTTTTGTTTGTTTGTTTGTTTTTTGTTTTGTTTTTTTTCGAGACAGGGTTTCTCTGTATAGCCCTGGCTGTCCTGGAACTCACTCTGTAGACCAGGCTGGCCTTGAACTCAGAAATCCGCCTGCCTCTGCCTCCCAAGCGCTGGGATTAAAGGCATGCGCCACCATAAGCCCCATTGTTAGCAAGGGAGGAGATACAAACGTTTGTAGCATGGATATAATATTGTATTAGTTTTGTAATTCCAAGCAGTAAACATTAACTTTATTTGACCTTTCCAGAATGTATAAATCATGGAATTCCAACTCAGGAAAATATATTAGGGTGTTTTTTTTCATTGGGTCTTCAAAAATAGGCTCACGTGCCTCTAAAAATGCCAGTTCTTTGCTGTCTCTAGAGTCCAGGCCTATGAGGCATTCTTGCTGGCTTTATTTAATTAATGTTTTATCTACTGTATAAAACAGCGCCTGACACATAGTAGGTATGCATTATTTTATGTTTTATCTGCTTTATTTAATGTTTTATCTACTGTATAAAACAGCGCCTGACACATAGTAGGTACGCATTATTTTATGTTTTATCTGCTTTATTTAATGTTTTATCTACTGTATAGAACAGCGCCTGACACATAGTAGGTACGCATTATTTTAAAACACTTGCATATACTTTTCTCTTTAACATGAACAATGAAGTTTTTAATGAATTCTTATATTATTCAGAAAGCAGAGTCTGTCCCTGGGAAGAAATGATGTAGTCCAGCTGAAAGAAGCCTACAAGTGGATAACTCACCCCCTGTTTTCAGAGGAGCTGGGCGTTCCCACTGATGGAAAGGTATCAGACAATGGCCAGTGGCACTAGTGACCTCTGGGTCATTGCTTCACCTCATTAACGCTGGATACCTGGTTAGCCAGAAGCTTATATAACTCTGTGAAGGTCTCTGAAGGTTTTAAATGTTCATTTAGAACTCTCTAAATGGATGTTAAGGCCTCTTATTTGTTTGCTTTTTCTCTTTGTGATCCAGGACACTTAGAAAGATAAATACTGGGAACACATTGACCTTAAAAGTCTAGAATTGAATCTTTACCTGACATGTACTTGTAGTTTAGCTGGAAGGACAGATTTACTGATACAAAGAAATGAATCTATTAAAACCTGAGCAGGGAGCCAGGAAGATGACTCCGTGGGTAAAGGTGCTTGCCTTGAAGCCTCATGACCTGACTTCAGTTTTGACATCCACTTGGTGACAGGAGAGAATCATTTACCACAGGTTATCCTCTGACCTACAGACAGAGACAGACAGACACACAGTCACACACTGCACTTACAAAATATACTCATGCACACATACACATATGCACAAGCATGTGCACACATGTACATGCACAGGATTTAAAAAAAAAAAAAACTAAGCAAGTATTGAATTAACTCCAGACTATTTAATGGTTTATCTGTGCTTAACTTGCTTTGAAATACATTGACATTTGGTTTTCAACTACAGTGAAATGGATTCATTCCATCATACCTGAGTCACTTCAAGTCTCTGTTTCTAGGCCTTTGAATCTGGGACATCTGGCCACTGTTCCAATTCTAGAGATAGTCTGGCCTCAGTCCTGGGAGAGCTGACCAGGTTTACCCTGTGTAAAAACAGCAGGTGCCCAACTGATGAGCCATTAGGCTTCCCTAGTCCAGGGTCACTGCTCATTTTGCATGAAGGGGATTCCCCAAGTATTAGAACTATTCCTACTCAAGTAAAGTCACAACACCATCTTCTAAAGCTAACCAGGTTTTTGATATGCATTCTAAATGATATGCATGCTCTATATCATTGTAAAAATTATCCCTTTAATTTTTTATTGCTTTTTGAGACAGGGTCTTATAACTCAGGCGGGACTGGAACTTACTGTGTAACAGAGACGTCCTGACCCTTTTGCCTCCCTCTCAAGTGCTGTCCAGCAGCATCAGCTCTGTAAACGGATACTGGAAGAATAGAGTAAAACTACTTCACAGATGAGAGGAGAACAAAATAACGAAAGTACTTTGGAAATTAGAGAAGTCATTAATAAACTGTTCTTACCTCAAATTTCAGTTTTGAAGCAGATAATTATAAATTTTACATACTGAGTCAAAGAACAGAAAGTGGGAGACAAAAGACCTAATAATGTGTGAGTAGGTTTCAGCTGGTCTTCTTTACTAGAAAATACTTGGTTTGTTTTATTTTTGTTATGAAGATTAGGATACAGAACAAAACAGAAGCCATTTGTCATTGTGATTCTAGAGACTTGGCTTGGTAAAGACCTAGTGAGCTCAGTGTCTTGAGAACTCAATAAAAAGACAGTTGGCTTATCACATTTATAGCTTTTGCTTCAGTATAAAAATTTTGAATAGTCTCTGCAGAAGTAAGATGTATAGAGCATGAAATTATTCACATACAAAGATTCTTGCTGCAGCAATTTTTTAAATTTACATGAATATTTTTTATAACTTAATGTCTCACAGTCCTTATAACTGAAAGTTATCCATGAAGTAAGATTCATAAGACAGTTTTGCAAAACATCTAATTAGAAGTGGTTAGTGAGAATCATACCAAACAGCTTATGGTTTCACCCTGGTGGGATGTGATTGGAAAACCATCTTGAATTTGATTATTTTATAATGGGGAAATATCACTTTTGAAAAAAAATAATTAAAAATACTTTTTTAAAAGTCAAATTTGAATATTTCAAGAATAGACTTGAAGGCTGGGGAGATGGCTCAGTTGGTTTTTGCCATACAAACATTTGGACCAGGATGAAGATTGCCAAGGCTGCATAAAAGCTGAGCAGAGGTTGATCCCCAGAGTGTGCTGGTCAGCCTGGTCTAACTCCATCTCAGAAGATCAGGCTAGCCTCTCCTCTCCACATACACATGGACATGTGCACACCCCCCCCCCCACACACACAGAGATACATAGACACGTGAGCGTGTATGCACACACACAGACACACAGATACTTGCAGACACATGCACAGACACACACACACACACACACACACACACTCACAAAGGCTTCTTCCAGACTTCTTAAAGATTTGAACAAAATGTCTTTGTCCTGCTAGTAATTGTTCAGGGGCCTGGAAGGTCTCTTCGATTTTTAGTTATCTCCTTCCAGCTCCTGAAAATTTTTTAAAAGATTTATTTATTTATTATATGTAAATACTCTGTAGCTGTCTTCAGACACTCTAGAAGAGGGAGTCAGATCTTGTTACAGATGGTTGTGAGCCACCATGTGGTTGCTGGGATTTGAACTCAGGACCTTCGGAAGAGTAATCGGTGCTCTTAACCACTGAGCCAGCACCCCAGCTCCTGAATTTTTATTCATCTTCATTCTAATGTATGCATTTGTCCAACACTGACACAAGCTGATTTGACTTAAAAACTTATTTGGGGGAGGGGTATTTGGGGAGGTTTGGATGGAGAGAAGGAAAAACAGTTTTGCTAGTCTCATTGGTTACTGGGTTTAGAAGTGCCTCCCTTCTAAAGCAGACAGGTCGGTAGAAGAGTTCTAGTATTCTAGGTTCCTTGTAACTTTTCTGAGCCAACCTTTGGGAGTTGACTTCTATTTCCATTCATAAGTCGGTAGCTGTTAGTTTCCTTTTGCTCATTTAAAACCTGTCTTTGTCATTTGTAGAGCTTGTTCGAAGTGAGTGTGGTCTTTGCTCATCCAGAAACAGCTGAAGATTGCCATTTCCTGTAAGTTGCCCCGTAAAAAAGTGTCAATTATGTAAAATTGTTAGAGTTTTTCTTTTTCATGAAGATAGTATTGTTTTTATTTTTTGTGAATATTTTAGAACTTGTCATGTCTTAGATTTAAAATGTGCCCCTTGTAGAGATTCCTCAGAGAAACCAATACAACTCAAAAATATATGCATTATATTTATATAATGTATAAAAATATATAAATATAGGTATATACGATGTATTTAATTATGTCCACCTAATATAATTTAATTAAATGTTCTTCTTTTTCTCTTCCTCTGACTCTTCCTCCTCTTCCCCTTCCTTTCTTCTTCTCCACCCCTTCTTCCTCCTTTCTTTCTCTGCCTCTGTCTGTCTCTGTCTCTGTCTCTCTCTTTCCCTCCTGCTCTTCTTCTTCCTCCTGCTTTTTTTTCTTCTTTTTGAGACAGTGTCTCACAATGTTGCTCTGGCTGTCCTGGAATTCACTATGTAGACTAGGCTGGCCACAAATTCATAGAGATACATTTGCCTCTGCCTCACAAGTGCTGGGATTAAAGGCATATGTCACCACTACCTGGCTAGATTTTTATCTTAACTTGAATTTTATTTCAGAGGTGAAGTTTGCCCAGATTGTTTCAAACCAGCTAAAAATAAACAGGTAAGTATTTTTACCTGTTACCTTATATATTTATTTATTTTATTCTGGAATTTTTGAGACAGCCTTATGCAGGGTTACCTGGAACTCACTGTATAAACCTGTTTGGTCTGGAACTCATAGCTCAGGGCCTCTTTGCAGAACTCCAATCATGCCATATATTACCCAGCCTCAGCTCTTCTCTGAACCACACAGCAGGGCTCTATACCCCACCCCCTACGAATCTTGCATCTTTGGTACCTAAAACACAGTGCCCTGTGGATGTGCTGCCAAGTTCTGCTGCCAGCTCAGGATGTAGTCTGGCTCCTTTGGCCTGCATTTGTATCATCTTCTATGTGCTAACCCTGGGGAAACACTTAAGTTGGCATTTACCTTCAAGGAGCCAAGAACCACTTTGATTTAGGCTTACTTCCTTCAAAGGAATTTGACTCTTCACAAGATGGAACCTAAAGTGTATGTGGTTTGCCCTCAAGACACCTTTCCTGTTGTCCCAGTGCTGGGCAGGAGGTTCTCTTCATCTCTTTACCAGTTGTCCCACAAGTGGCCCCTAGTCGTCCTCATGGAAGCTTTGTTCCACCTGACACCACATGAACAATGCCTGTACTTCCTGAATTCTCCTCTGCATCCTTATCTTTCCAGCTTCCATGAGAATGGCCCAGTAGGCTCTTCTTAGATCATCAAGAGCTACTCTCACTCAAGGTTCCCAACTCTTGCACATTCCTCCCATAAGTCAGTTCCAAAGGCTTAAGAACCACATGGCCAGGCTTATCACACAGCAGTGGGCTGGGCTCAGTATTGATCCTACCTTTGTTACTTTTCCCTTTGCTGTGTAAAATACCCTGATAGAATATTTGGAGAGAAAAATTTTGGCTCACAGTACTGTACAAAAAGGAGACAGTGAGCGGAACACAAGCATCCATTGAGTCTTTCTTCCTGGTGCCTTGATCTGCCCTGGTTGCTTTTGTTAAAGACATAGTCTGAAGAAGAGGCCTGGAGAGGCATGCCAGGTACATTAAGAGCACCTAACTTTGACTTGCTTTTTTGGGACTCTTAAGTATTTCTTGATTTTAAATATGTAAGATGATATTAATCAGTGTATTTCAGCTCTCGTTTAGTTGATGTCTTTTTCATTTCACCCCATATAGTCGGTATTTACCAGAATGGCAGTTTTGAAAGCCTTGAATAAGATAAAAGAAGAAGACTTCCTCATGTAAGTATAGAAGTCAGGAGCACTGCACATGTTTAGAAACAATGGGACCATCAGTGGTACTAGCCTGGCCGTCACTCAGGCTGTGTGCATCTCAGTCCTTCTCAGAGCCTGTCCCTCGTATAGCACCAGCATGTGCAGCATTTAGTAAATGTTCATCAAATTACATGTGAATCGTCTGACTTCCATGTCTTACAGAGAGGAGCCAGAGTGTGGTTCCATGCACAGTACTTACCTAGCAGAGTTGAGCCTGGCTCCAATCCCTGAGACCAAAACCCAAGCTTGATTTTGAGAGGAGGACATTGATTTCCAAAGCAGGAGTTGCATTGCCTAAGTTTTCAGCTGAGTAATTTACTGGCCCATAGGCCTAGTGCTATTCCTGTTCCATCTCAAGTCTGATACTTTGTAGTGTGACCATCTCTGAAGGAGAGAAGAGGAGGCTTGGGAGGGAGCTCACTGGGACAGAAATTTTAACTATCAGTGCTTTAAAAAAAGAATTACTGTAGCTTTCCTTCTAGAAGATTCTTGAATAAATATAAAGCAAAAATTATGATGGGGCTTCTTATTGTTTATGAACTAAAAAATAAGTCTCACAATGGAAATATTCTCATTATATTTTAAAAAGTAATGGGTACTCTATGGAGAGGCTAGAGAGATGGACTTGGTCTAGTTTCAGCACTCACAGAACAGCTCACAACTATAACACAATCCAGAGAGTCTGATGTTCTCGGCTGGCTCCGAGGACACTAGGCAGGCATGTGATGCACAGACATGCATGCAGGCAAAACACTCATACACAGAAAATTAAGATTAAAAAAGATACTTTATATAAATACCAGTTCTTGGGTTTCTAAATGATTTTATTAAGATACCTTGGGAAATCATAGAAAAGTTCCAAGCGCCCTGTTTGGAGCTAAATCAGAATTTAATTATTTACAGGTAGCCTCCAGTTGGTACTTTGGGAATTCCTAAATGATGGATAGAGGATAAATTGTTACTTCCTCTTCTCAGATTGAAGTCCACTAACTAAGAGAATAGCACCCCAGCTTGTCCCTTTTTCAAGACTCTGTGGTGTGATTGCCAGAGTCACAGTTGAAATGAGAAGGAAGAAGGAGGGAAAGTGGAGGAGGACTCCCCACAGGTAGGGCAGACCTCCCATACACACATACACAAGTGGGAGCACTTACCCACCACAGACAGCTTTACCCAAGCAATAGAGGTTTATTCAAGCCAGCAGCAAGTGACCAGATAGAACAAAATGGTTGAAGAACCTGGAGGGGCTTCTGCATTGTATATGTGGGTTTTCCCCAGAAATTTACAGGCTGTTAGAAATTACCACTGGGGAAGATAAGATCCCCTGACTGTTGTAGGGCAACATAAAAGCTCCAATTTGCTTGGTGCCACTGCTGTGTGTTCGAAGGAATGGAGTGTGGTCTCAGGACTTAAGAGCACTTGTTAAGGACATGGGTTTGATACTCAGCACCCACATGGGAGTTCACTGCCTCCTCAGACACCGGGCACACATGGGGTACATAGATGTACATGCAGGCAAAAGAGTTATACACATAAAGTAGTAAAAATCTTAAATATTAAGATTTAAAATCTTAAAAAGAAGCAGTATTCGATAGCTTATATCATAGCTTATGCCTGTTATCTAGTCCTCAGGAGCCTAGATCAAATGGATTATGGCCAGACTGTGCAACATGGTGAAGCCCTATCTCAATATAAGCAGACATGGGACTGGAAGATGCCTCAGAGATTAAGCATACTGGCTGTTCTTTCCAGGATCCAGCAACCATTTCTGGCCTTCACAGACATTCCACACATGTGGTTCAGAGACATATATCCAGGCAAAATATCCATGTACATAAAATAAAAATAAATAAATCTTTTCATCTTTAAAACAAGACAGTAAAATTTGAAAAGTAGTAAAGGCCCGAAGAACCCTTTTTGCTCCAAAACTCTAAGGTAGGGAGAGGTACCCTCCTTGAGTTCTAAGTTTCTCAGTCCAGGCTGAAGCAACTCAGTTTTGTTGACTTGTGTCTCAAATATTAGAGTTCATAACATTATTTTGTTTTTCAGGCAATTTCCTTGTCCTCCAAACTCACCGAAGACTGTATGCACTGTCCTTGAAGTTGAGTGCACTCATGGTGCTGTTTTTGTCGCTGGTGAGTATTTCATCTGGAATAGACACACCCTGTGAGCTTCCTTCTTGAACATGTCTAGTGACTGCTCCTCCATTCTGGTCTTACTGATATAGAGAGGCCTAAAACTAAGCAAGAGAAAACTAGGAAGGCAGAGGGCAGTTAGTAACATGGACTTAACAAAACTAACTTCACTATCCTGCCTGTGTCTAAACACTTGGCTTTATGCAAAGAAAAAGAAAATGTATTGACTTTCCTAATTGGTATATAGCAAACAAGTTTTTGCTTTGTTTCAAAAGTTATAATTGCTTTATAATAAAAGCTAAAAGCAAAAATTAAAAATAAAAATAAAAAAATAAAAGCTAAAAGCTTAAATGAAATTGCTTTTTTACTTTTGATTGCCTCTGGTAGCTGCTTTTTTTTTTTTTTTTGTAGCTTTATTCATAAGGCAGTGAGTCACAATTTGTTAGGAGGTTGGGGAGTTTTTATTTTTTTTAACTTAGAAGTTCTTAAAATTTTCACAAAATTAATTCTCTGTAATACATCATCAACAGTGACCATGATATTTAAATGATTGCCAGTTATCTGAAAAGGCAGTCTTTTTATGATCATTATGTTTCATAGTATCATGTAACTCTTTCAGTCAGTGAGTCACATTAGTAAATTATTTCAATCATTTGATACACTGTCTCTGTTTCTAATCTAGCTATTCTATTGTTACTTTAAATCTTATTTAATTATCTCCATGTTTATGTGATGGCTTCCCAAGTTAGACTGTTTCTTAGTTAAGGCCTGGGCCTCCTTTTATATCCTAGCATTCAGAATAGTAAACTTACTAAATAGTTGTTACTTCCCTTTTTATCCTCATACATTAATCACAGCCTTCCATCCAACTACCTGTTACTTCTTTGGCAGGCAGATATAATAAATACTCCAGGAATCTACCACAAACTCCTTGGATAATTGATGGAGAAAGGAAAATGGAATCTTCGGTGGAAGAATTAATTTCGGATCATCTGCTGGCAGTATTCAAAGCAGAGAGTAAGTATTAAGATGCTCATGTTTAAATACATTGTTACTCACAAAGATGCCTTGAAGGCTCCAGGAAAATGTCTCTATTTGGTTAGTTATGCCCAGCCTGAGCTCCTTGGCTCCAGGCTTCCCCTGAACAGCCACTGTTAATGTTCAAAGGGCTTCTAGCCCGTGCTAGATTTTAGTTCAGATAGCCAAGGATAGCTGTCCTTTCTCAGTGACTGCTCTCTTCTGGGAAACTCAAAACAACCAAGACTGCTTTAGACAAATGCACTAATCCCTAATCTTGGCAAACTTCTTTGGGGAAACATGAAGAAGTTTCACCTCTCATGTCCAGTGCTTGTTCAGGAGTACTTAGCGCCTTAACCTACAGAGTAACTTGGGAGGAAGGTTCAGGATTGGAGAAAAAGACCAAGAGCAACAGTTTACAGAGGTTTTATGGAGTGCGTTGTGTTTTAATTTCCTAGGTATTAATGAGCCAGGTTTGTGGGATGAGTCAGATCTTGGAAAGCTTATGTTTTCCTTGTCTCAACAGGTCTGCAAGTCAAAGGCAGCTTCAAGTCTTGTGATTTTAAATAGTAGGAATAGATAAAAAGGAAAGGTCTAAGACTTCCATTGTAAAAATCAACTTCAAGCAGTAGGCAATGCCAGTCTTTGGAGTGGGGCCTCTCATGGATCAGCTAAGCACTGCCTTTCTCTCTGAGAAACATCTAGGAACATGCTCTAAAGTCAGGCGGAGGTCCCGTCTAGCCCTTTGATTTGTTAGGAACAGGCGCTTTAGACCACATCTCTCTCATGATTTATTGTCTGTCATATGAGTAAGCTCCCTTTTATTATTTACTTTATAATTTTTACTCTAATGGCACTTATACCTGAGTGTTAAGTGGTACTGGATTCCCTGGAGCTGCAGTTAGAGGGCTGTGAGTTGATCACATGGGTGCTGAGAACTGGACTTAGGTCCTCTGCAAGAGCAGTGCACATTCCTAACTGCTGAGCCGTCTCTCTTGTACCCCACACCTTCTAAAGGTTTATATATATTGTTTTCTTCTGTGTGTGTGTGAACGTATAGATGCACATGTAGAGGCCAGTGTGTTAGCTGTTGTCTTGGTAGGGTTCCTCTTGCTGTGACAGAAATACCATGACCAAAAAGCAAGTTAGGGAGGAAAGGGTTTATTTAGATCATAGGCCACTATCAGAGGAAGGCAGGACAATCAAGTAGGGCTGAAACCTGGAGGCAGGAGCTGATGCAGAGGCCATGGAAGGTGCTGCTTACTGGCTTGTTTCACATGGTTTACTCAACCTGCTTTCTTACAGAACCTAGACCACCAGCCCAGGGATGTCACCACCCACAGTGGGGGGCTGGGCCCTCGCCCATTGATCACTAATTGAGAAAATACCTTACAGCTGGATCTCACAGAGACATTTTCTCAGCTGAGGCTCCTTCTTCTCTGGTGACTCTAGCTTGTGTCCAGTTGACACACAATCGGCCAGCACATCTAGATGTCTTCCACAGTTGCTTTCCACCTTACTTTATGAGACAAAGTGGAACTGAACCTGGAGCTCACCAGGGTGGCTAGCCAGGCTACCCAGTGAGCTCCAGGGGTCTGTTCATGTTCAGCACACCCACCAAGTACCAAGGTTACAGATGCATGTTGTCACTCTTCACTGTTTTAAAGACTTTTAAAATTATGTATATGCGTATATATGTGTATGTGGGTATGTGCATGAGTGCTGTGCCCATAGGTTTAGGAGCATTGGGTCTTCCGGAGCTGGAGTTCTAGGTGTTTGTGAGCTATCTTATGTGGGTGCTAGGAACCAAACTCAAGTCCTGCTCAAGAGCAGCAAGTACTCTTACCTCAAAGCCATCTCTCCAGCTAGGGCTCCTGGTGCTTACATGGCTGCTGGGTCTGCGAGCTAGAGTCCTCATGCTTCTATAGGAAACACTTAGTTTGGCTTAGCTGTTTTCCTAGCTGCCAGGCATCATTTCTGAATAGAGAAAAGTGACCTAGAAGACTTAGGAAAATGCCTTTGTGGCATTGCTGTGAACTTTTAGTTAATATTTACAAACTGCTATTTTTTTCACAAGACATGGGTTATGAAGACTTGAAAATAAGCTCAGCTTGAGCTGATGGTCTCACTCAGTGTGCACTGGGGTCTGGCTTTGGTTCATGGCATTGCATCAAAAAGAAAAAAGTAAAGAAGTCTTGCTCACATTTTGGGGGCACTGCCTGGCTTCCTTTCTATAAGGATTCTGGATTCTTCAGTTTGGACTACTTAGGTCCCAAAGAAACCGCTGGTTTCTTCAGGGTTCCAGGGTTGCTGGAGGCTTTGAAACTCTCCTTTCAGGCTTTCATAAAGGTAATTTTTTTTTTTGGTTATTTTCCACTTGAAGAGGGAAATACTGACCCTAACTGAACATAGACAGAGCCGTGAGGTTGACGATATAGTTCACTTGTACCTGGGATGGATTCTCAGTTGGGCATAGTGTTGCAGGCCTAGAATACTGGTACTTGGAAGGTGGAGGCAGGAGACCTAGAAGTTTAAGGTCATTCTTGCTAAATAATGAGTTTGAGGCCAGTCTGAGGTCTCTGAGACTGTTTCAAGGAACAAATGAAAAACAGGCCAGGCACGGTGGCACATGCCTTTCACCACAACACTCAGGAAGCAGAGCCAGTTGGAACTCTATAGGTTCCAGGACAGCCAGAACTATACAGTGGGTCCCAGTCTCAAGAACAACAAAAACCTCAAAAACCTCAAAAAAAAAAAAAAAAAAAAAAAAAAAAAAAAAAAAAAAAAAAAAAAAAAAAAAAAAAAAAAAAAAAAAAAAAAAAAAAAAAAAAAAAAAAAAAAAAAAAAAAAAAAAAAAAAAAAAAAAAAAAGACAAGAACAGGCTGGGTGATGATGGCAGTTAATCTCGTGCTCTGGGAGGCAGAGACAGGTGGATGTCTGTGAGTTCAAGGCCAGCCTAATCTACATAGTGAGTTCCAAGACAACCAGGGATACACAATCCCTGTCTTAAAAATCAAACAAACAAAAACAAACATATAAACAAAAAAAACCAAACATACAAACAAAACTAAATTGTATGTTCGATGTATTCACTGAAAAATTGATATGAGCGTAGTCGTCTGGACCTGGATGCTGACTGGCTCCTGTGTGTGTAGTGTGGTGGGTAGTTATAAGCTTGTTCAAAATCCCAAATTGATAACCATAATCATCACTTGCCAGCCATGTTTCTCAGCTGGGTGAATTGTAACTTCTGATCAGTGGTTCATATCTGAGGGCTCTGGGAAAATGAGCTATAACAGTTACTTCCTTGAGTCTGACAGTGTATACAGCAAACCAGTGTTGGACGGTGCAGCCTTGCTTTGAACTAGCCCATGCTGTTATGTACCTGCTAATTCTGTAGGTAATAAGTATTAAGTGTTGACACATTCTCAAAGTCAATGAATCTAGGAAGTTTTTCCCTATTACTACATTTACTCTGGCTCTTGGCAAAAATTTTGTCTTTTTTTTTTTTTTGGTTTTTCGAGACAGGGTTTCTCTGTATAGCCCTGGCTGTCCTGGAACTCACTGTGTAGACCAGGCTGGCCTCGAACTCAGAAATCTGCCTGCCTCTGCCTCCCGAGTGCTGGGATCAAAGGTGTGCACCACCACGCCCGGCTTAAATTTTGTCTTTTTTCTTTCAAGTAAGCAGCCCAACAAAAGCAATCATGCTAAAATTAAACTCTATGGAAAGAAATTGAGAAAAAGGCCTGACCTTTAAATAGCAAATTAATTATATAACAAACCCACCATGGAGCCACATTAAAACCAATGCACAATCCAAGATTGCCAGTGGCCAGGAAGGTGGGGCCTTCCTCCCAGCTTTGGCTTTCCATGAGATGGGGTACAGATGCTGGCTAAATTCTGGCCTTGACATCAGAAATATGTAGCTCTGCCGGTGGATTGTTTGACAATGGAAATATTGCCTAAATCTACAAAGCTAATGTCCATTTATTTAATGTTTCATGAAGTTATAATAAGAATTAAGTGATGTGTGTATAATTTTACCCCAGCTCATGGCATATAATGAGTAGTATTTATTATTACTATTACTATTTAGCCAAGATTGAGATTAGAGATGAGGTGGTCATTAGCCCTTGAGGTTACCTCCCATGGATTGCTGGGATGACTTCTACCACAGGTTGGAATAAAGAATTGCAGAGCTTCTGTGATTCTCATCTTTTTCTCTTACAGGCTTTAATTTCTCATCCTCCGGACGAGAAGACGTGGATGTGAGAACATTAGGAAATGGTGAGATGGCATCAGCACCACTTGGTTAGAACCTACCTGCTTACTGCAGCCACTTAGAGCCAAGGGAGGCCTTGTGCATCGTGCAGCTGCCTTGGCAGACTGCAGTGTTTGTCCCAACAGTCATTTCCTTGGAGGCTTCCTTACTGGAAGCCTGTAAGTTGTAATGACGGTATGTGCCTTAAGAAGGTAATTTTTTCCCTCCAAGTTATTAGTTACTCCATTTAAGAACTTCTCAGGCGTGCAATTTTAATCCCAACATTTGGGAGGCAGAAGCAGGCAGATCTAGTTGGAGGACAGTCAGGGCTACCTAGAGAAAACCTGTCTCAAATTTTAGAGAGAAAGACACACACACACACACACACACACACACACACACACACACACACACACTCAGGGATGACCAGTTTTCAAAATATCTGTCTTTATTTAAAAATAACTGTTGCACCTTTCATTTCTTTCCTGTTTTATCTTGTTGTGTTATAAGAAAGATGATGAGACGTCCTTCTGAACTGTTAGACATTTGTAGTTCCTTCTCCTCACAGGATCACGGTTGTTCTGGGTCACTAGAAGAGTGGCTGGGAGAATGGATCTCACCTCGGAGTGTCTGAGCAGTGCTCTCTGTGACAATGATAGTTCCATCAGTGTGTCCAACTTAATTAGTGGCTATTGAAGTCTTGTTTTGTAATTAGCACAAGCCTATGTGAGGCCCTCTGGGGAAGGCAGTCCTTTTTACACACTGCCTGGATGGGTTTAGCAGCCTCCTTGCTCCAGCCCCCGGAAGCCCCATCACTCTCATACTCATATACATCAGACCCCTACACGGCACTAACTTCTCAGTCCTGGAGCTCAGCCTGCTCCTCACACCTCACGAGTTTGCCTGGTGGTAACTGTCATCACGCTTCTGTTTCCTGCTGGGGTGTGCGCTGCCAGGAAGGCCCTTTGCAGTTGAGCTTCTGAATCCTCATCGAGTGAATTTCACCTCACAAGAAATGAAGGAGCTCCAGCAGGTAAGGGCTGCACGCACGGCTCCCCCAGGCCTGTGTCTGTGCAGCACTCTGCCTGAGCGGGACTGAGTCGGTAATTGTTTTTCTTTCTCCGATACTGCAGACAATTAATAAATCATCTGACAAAATCCAAGTCCGTGACTTGCAGCTTGTCACCAGGTAAGGATGGATGTGCTAGAGAGTTCAAAAAGTATTCTTTCAAAAGTTGCCAAAGATCATATGTTTGTAAGGAAATTATATAGAGTTATTAAGGAAAATAACCTAGCAACCCAATTAAATGGGAAAATGATTAAGTAGACCTTTCTCAAAGGAGGATGTATGAGTAGTCCACGAACATGAAACAATGCCTAGTATCTTGGACAAGGGCTGTGCAAGTTCAAGCCACACCCAGGAGGATGGCTGTCACCAAGAAATGAAAGTATTAAGTGCTGGCAAGGACATAGAGGAACTGCCTTGTGTGTTGCTAGGTTGAAAGTGGGGCCACTTTGACAGTCTCTCCTAAGCTCAAACATACAATGATCATATGACCTAGCTGTTCCACTTCTAGATATCACATCAGCAATAGAAATGAAAGTATGTATCAAAGACTACATGCAGATGGTTATAGTAGTGTTTTTTTACAAAGCAGAGAGGTAGCCAATGGTAATATAGACCTGTAATTCTACTAACTGCTAGGTTAAGGCAGGAAGGTTGGAATTCAGGGCTATTCTTAGCCAAGTAGTGAATTTGAGGCCAGCCTGGGTTATATAATACTCTTATGTTAAAAAACAAAAAACGTTGTACCGGCTAGTTTTTGTGTCAACTTGATGCAGCTGGGTTATCACAGAGAAAGGAGCTTCAGTTGGGGAAATGCCTCCATGAGATCTAGCTGTGAGGCATTTTCTCAATTAATGATCAAGGACCCCTTATGGGTGGGACCATCTCTGGGCTGGCAGTCTTGGGTTCTATAAGAGAGCAGGCTGAGCAAACCAGGGGAAGCAAGCCAGTAAAGAGCATCCCTCCATGGCCTCTGTATCAGCTCCTGCTTCCTGACCTGCTTGAGTTCCAGTCCTGACATCATGTAGTGATGAACAGCTGTATGGAAGTGTAAGCTGAATAAACCCTTTCCTCCCCAACTTGCTTCTTGGTCATGATGTTTGTGCAGGAATAGAAACCCTAAGACAAACGTAGTAGTAGTAGATACTATTTGTATATCTATAGTAAAACACATTGTGAAATCATTCCTTCTGATCCTTGGAAGTCCCAAGACTTGTTTGGACACCTGAGACTGTAGATAGTACTGAGTCTATAAATAGTGTGTTTTTCATGTACACAATTGATGAAAAGGGTTGACTAAAAAAAATTGAGCACAAGTCAGAAGCAGAGAGAGCACTTGCTGCCCTTGCCAAGGACCTGGGTTCAGTTCCCAGCACACACACACACACACACACACACACACACACATACACACACACACAGTAACTCACAACTACCTACCTGTAACTCCAGCTGCAGGGCATCTGACTTCCTTTTCTGGCCTCACAGGACACCAGGCATTCATGTGGCATACATACATGCAAATACTCACACATACATGTAAAATAAAAATAAATTTTTTAAAAAGTAAAGAATAAAAGAATAATAGCTAATAATAAAACAGGATAATTATAGCAGTATACAATAAAAAAAAAAGTTAAGCATCGATTGCCCCATTTCAAGTTTTTGAATGTAATACTTTGGGTCTGAGGTTGACAACAGGCAAAGAGATAAGGGGAGCCTACACACCCACCCAGTGCCGTGTGATAGGGAGATCTGGAGTACCGGTTCATACTGCCCCACAGATGCACCTTGACCTCAACAGCATTATGAAGTGATGGCACACACTTTGTGGCTGTGCCTGATAAGAAACATTTAGGGAAATGGTAAAGATAGAAAGTCAGGTAGTAATCAATGGGCTTGGGCTTGGGAAAGGAATGGGAAGAAGGTACTCATGGGTATGGAGGGCCTTTCTGGGGGCAGTAGAAGTGTCACAGGTTAGATTATGCAGGATTCCGTAAGCAGAAAAATTCATAGGAGGTATCCTTTAAATGGAGGAAATGCATGCAAGTTATACTTCAGCCAGGCTGTTGTAAGGAAACAGATTTGGGACCAGGTCTGTGTATATTTCATGTGCTGACACAAATGTTCTTTTGTTGTTTTTGTTTAGGGAGGCAATAGGGCATATGAAGGAAGGTGAGGAAGAAAAGACTAAGACGTACAGTGCCTTGATATGGACGAATAGAGCTATCCAGAAGAAGGACATTGGGTTCCTGGATGACTTGAAGGTGCTTGTTTCTCTTTTCTTCTGCATATGAAGAAGCTCATTGTCTTCTAGTTTATTCCCAGCACACCATAGAGCTTGGGCTTTGGGGTCAGCATGACCTATATTCAACTCCTGGCTTTCCCACTCACTGCCCAGTGATTGGATGGTGGTCTAATTCTTTGGAGTCAGTGTTGCTTTTAACCCCTGAGCCATCTCTCCAGCCCCTCCTAGATACAGTCTTTTTTCTTTTTTCCTCTAGGTACATTCTAAATTGTGTAACTCTGGACAAATTCCTTAACCTCTGTATGCTTACATCAATAAAATTAATTTAGAAAAAATAAATTAGTTCAGTTATACAACACATTTCAAGTGGTACCAACTACATAGAAAATACTCAGTAATGCTACTATATTTGGCTATCTATAAAAGTTAAATATAAAACAAAATGTGTTACTAGATATTGATCCTAAAATCACATATGAATGAGTACGTGCAGGAACTGTGTGAGGCATGTGCATTCTGGAAGCATGGCGCTGGGAAGGACCGGCAAGGTATCTCACAGTGGCTAAGAGTACTTTTACTGTGCAAGCATAAGAACCTGACAGCGGATCTCAGCCCCTGCGTTAAAGCATTAAAGCCAGCCATGGCCATGTATGTTTAAAACCCCAGAGCTGTGGGAGGCAGAAGCAGGAGGATCGCTGACACTAGTTGACTGCCAGCCTAGTTCCAAGTTCAGTGAGAGAACCCATCTAAGAGGAGTGAGGTAAAAAGTAACAGAGCAGGACCCCCATGGGCCTTCTATCCTGTGCGTGCAGGGTGGGGTAGGGGGAGGGAGGAAGGAGGGAGGAGAGTGGAAATTTCAATGCAAGGTCTGAATGAGCATAAATGAGCACAGTTATCTGATATTATTTAAATGGGCAATATTTTGTAGCATTCTAGATGAACTGCTAAATGAATGACACTTGTTTCATATATAAATATGTGTGTGTACACACACACACACACACACACACACACACACACACACACACACACACACACAGAGTTTATCTGTATAATGGAGTTTTACTCCTGAGATCGTTAGAATCATGTGGTAAGAGCTGGCTATGGTGGTCCAGAAGATCGAGGCAGGAGGATCACAGGTGTTAGCCAGCGTGAGCTATCCAGCTAGGCCCTACCTAAAAGAACCAAATTATTTAAAGTGGTTGTTATTATCATAGGGAAAGTGTTGTCCTAAATGCTAAGGGGAAAGTTGTAAGAGTACCTAGAGGGAGTCCTTGTGATTCCAGCACACCCAAATATGCTGAGTGCACGCACACACACACACACACAGATGGCTATGGAGAAAACAATATGGCAAAAGTTTCCAAAAATAGGATTTATCGTTAGTCATGAAGAGTAAGGTACAAGGATAAAGGATCTGAACAGATGGTTGAAAAAGGAGAAACTGAAGATGACCAAGAATCATTTGAAATACTGCTCCACCTCCAGGGCAAAGTCTGGTATGACTTCACACTGTTCCCTTAAACCATTAAAGCGGACAGTGAATCTAGTGGAAAGGGAGGAGCTGCATATTGAAGCGGAGATGGAAGGCATTTCAGACATGGAAGGCAACGTGACTCCTGTGTAAGGTGGGCATGACAGGTAGCTTCCTGACTCAACAGTATCAAACTGGAAAGAAAATGACACTGGCTGGATGAAGTGGCACAGCACATAAAGGGTGTGAGTTCAGGACCAACCCGGCTGCAGAGACCAAGCAAGCAAGCCAGAGTCTCTGAATGAGCTAGTAGCTGGATTACAAGCATCTTGTAGCTATTAAAAACAAGACCAGAAGCAGAGTATGCGTTCACTTAACCTGGGTTTGGACTCATCTGAACTTAAACTGTTTGAGTCTGACTCATGAGGCAGAAGCAAAGCAGTGGCCATGAGGGCTGCAGGGAAAGCCCACATTGCTTGTCCACCCCGGGACACCCGGTCCCTCCACAGGCCTTGTGCTTTCCCCTGCTGGCGAGGGCCTTTCAAAACATTGGGGTTTTTGTTCGTTTCTCTTGTTTTCTTTTGTTTTGTTTTAATTGGGGTTTGAGTTGAAGTTATTGAGGTGTAAATGAGGTTATCACACAGCCCAGACTGAGCTCACAATGTGGCCAAGGATGATGTTGAACTTCTTCTTAGAATGCTGTTAAAAAAAATATCTTGTGAGCCGGGCGTGGTGGCACACGCCTTTAATCCCAGCACTTGGGAGGCAGAGGCAGGTGGATTTCTGAGTTCGAGGCCAGCCTGGTCTACAGAGTGAGTTCCAGGATAGCCAGGGCTATACAGAGAAACCCTGTCTTGAAAAACAAAAAAACAAAAAAACATAAAAAAATATCTTGCAAACAATAGGTTTAGGGGCTGGCATTGAGGCTCAATGAAAATTAAACCCAGTAAAAACAGATTCAGGGGCTGGGGGTGTAGCTCAGTGATGGGGTGTCTGCCTGGTGCAAGGCCCTGGGTATGATTCCCAGCACTGCAAAGACAAAACAAAACAAAACAAAACAAGGCATATTTGGGGGGTTACCATAGGTCTAGTTAGAAAAATAACACAGAAAGGTGATTTTATAGAGACACAGAAGTCAGAGGCCACCCCAGGTACACTGTTGAGTCAGGTGGTTTCTCAGGTGGTTTCTAGCAACACTTTTATCATTTTACAGAATTCCCATTGCTGTAACAATAAAGCTGACTTAGTTCTCTGTTCTGAGAAAAGGGCCACTGTAGGTTCACTGCTACTCTCCTCCTTTTAAAGGTCATCCTTCGTCTAAGGAAGAAAATGTGTGGTGTGTGTGTGTGTGTGTGTGTGTGTGTGTGTGCGCGCGCGCGCACGCGCGCGCGCGTGTGTGATAGGGGAGGGAGTCTGTATATAGGAGGCCAGTGTTAAGGTGAGTGTAATGGTTTCCTTTTGTGGACTGAAAAGCAAACCAAAAAGGACACGTGGCCTGAGAGCTGCTGAGTGCTGTGTTGGGAGTGGCTCTGGTGACTGGCATCTCAGTCAGTCCTGAGGGGAGTAATAAACAGGAGAGGAGAGCTCTCATTAGATATTTATTATTAATCTTTGTTATTATTTTTAGACAGGGACTCACTGTGCAGCTCTGGCAGTCATAATATAAGACCAGGTTGGCCTCAAACTCACAGAGATCCATCTGTGTCTACCTCCAGAGTACTGGGATTAAAGGATGTGCCACCATGCCAGACAGTAGTAGCTAATTTAAAGGCTGGCTGTTTCTGTTTTTTATGAATATTCCTCAATCTATCATCATAACTACTCACACGGTTCAGCTTAGAGAATATTTGTCTTTTTGGCTAGAGAAAAGTCAAGCCTCTTAGAGACAACTCATCTCATAAGAATTATAATCATCAGAATCATGGTGGGGAGGGGCTGTTGACTCTGCTCTTGTGGATCTCCATGCCCTTCAAGTGTGGCCTTTGTTGGAACTTGCTCTTGTCTGTGGTGTCTGGAAGGGAATGTAGACTTTTCTTTCTTAGCAGAGCAGTGGCTGCACACAGTCATGCAAATCAGGAGGAGCTGTTACAGCAAGAGATTGCACAGAATTCAGAGTTCTTAAGAACTGACTTTTCTGGTTTGCCTAAAACCTATTTTTAAAAGCTTAAAGTAGTTGATCTTTTATAGTATGAATCCCTATTTCTTAATTTATATCGTCTAACATGAGGGGAAATCTCTAATTTGATGTAATTATAAGGAAAAGCACCCTGTATTGCTGAAAAACATCTGAATTGTTAAAATATATGCAGATATTATATTTGTAAGTCCGGGCTAAGAAATACTGGAAGAGTGTGAATCACTGTACAGACTTAAGTTACCCTTCTGAACTGAAACATTTTGATAAACACTGATGCAGCTTTCCAGATACCGTCTGTTGTACAACAAACCCCAAAATAGTATACTGTCCCTAAGATGTGCACACTTCCCATACGCACAGGTGACACTCAGGTCCCACTCTCTCCCTGCCACTTCTCCTCCAGCCCAGATTCCTCTTTGTGGCATTAGAAGACAAAGCTAAACAATGGTATCTTCTAGCAAACTCCTGTGCCAGAATCCTGACTGATCTGTTAAGTTTCAAGGCAGGAGCGCCCTCAGGGTCATTCCCTTCTGAGCTCCCCTCTTATGGTGTGGGTAGTAGTAATATTCAGAAAAGGAGTAATTTAGGAACTAGGCTCTGAGAAGTCCCATTGAGTTAGAGCCCAAGGAGGTATAGCTGGTTCTGATATTAGCCATTCCCACCTACTCCAAAAAAAGAAAAAAAAAACAAAAACAAACAAAAAACAAAACAAAACAAAAAACTGTGGGAACTGCTGTGGTGAGCTTTGGGAGGCAAAGGCAGCACTCAGGTCTGACTCTGCGATTGCATTGTGTCCTCCTCTAGGACTTAAAGATTGACCAGAAAACACCTCTCCGAGTCCTTCACCGAAGGCCTTTGGCTGTGAGAACTCGGGCCATTCACTCTATGGAGACACACTACCTGGATGAGCATCATTTTCGTCTGCATTTGAAGACCCAAGCTGGAACGTATCCTTCTGCCTCTGCAGAGACCTAACCAGAATGGGATCAGGATAGTTAATGCTGCCCTAACAGAGTGGGCCAATTGATCTGGGAGGTTTTGTTTGTTTGTTTGTTTGTTTGTTTGAAATGTGTTCTTTTCCAGGCTGGTCATGAACTCCTGATCTTCTTGCCTCTACCTCCCAAGTGCTGGGATTACAGGTCTGTGCCACCTCAGGTGGTCTGGGATATTTTGAAATGGACTTGAGTGTATTAATTCAATATTTTAGAGTAGAATCAACATTTTTGTTTGATGTCTGTTTTCCTATTTGTTTCAATGCAGTGTTTTAAACCATAAAGTAGCCATCAATTCAGTGTCTACAGTTGTGTTTCAGTGTCTTACCATTGTGTAACATGTGATATATACTTAGGAAGCACTTTTGATTCATTTCCTGTCCTTACATGTTTTACAAATCACATGTTCATAACCCTATTTGGTCCTCTAAGTATTCCAGTGTTTGCCCAACTGGTTAGACAGGTGATAGAAGGAAACCACAGTATTTTACTTTCTTTAAAGTTGAGACAAGCTCTCATGGTGTTACCTAGGCAGGCTCATTATAAAACTTAAGCTATATTCTGTTTCTGCCTCCCAGAAATACAATAGGAATACAGACAGACACATGGCTGTATTCAGTGCTTCCTGACATATTGATCATAGCTAATATTCTGGCCTTGTGAGAAAAAGGAAAAGAAACACTACATATTGCTTACTTAAGCAATAATATATTGGTGTTAGTGTTTCAACTTTTGACTATGTTTTAAGTAGAAAAGAGTTCTAAAAAGCTACATGTCAAAGCTGATATTTGTGTATAACGTATTCTGACTTGTGGTATTGGGGTCAGAACTGAGTTTTTAGTTGGAGTATGTCAGTGTTTTAGGCTTAGTTTAATATTTACTCTTACAAGACTACATCTCACTGTGAATCCTAGACTGTCCCTGGTCTCAAGATTCTGCCTCTGCCTTCCAAGTGCTGGGATGACGGGCATGTCTTACCATGCCTGGTTTTGGTATGTATGAAGGGGGGGGGGGGCAGAGGAAGAGAGAGGAGAGAGAGATCCAGTAGCATGAAATGATAATGTCTTCTAGCTGGTATGATGCCAGTTCTAATGCCAGTTCTGTATACAACACAAACCTCTCCAACATGGGAGGAGTCTGGGCTAGCCACCAGAAGCTCTCATCTCTGTAATGCATAAGTAACATGCCTCTCCTCACACACTCCTTTCCTCTTCCTTTGTATTACCCAAAGTGGCTGGATTGACCCAGCTGCACTGGAGGAAGAACTTATCTACTCCAAATAGCTTTTAAATCTTATAGTTTGAATCCAGGGTGGTTTGTATAGACTGTGGTGGGCAGCATGTTTTATCTTTATTGTCTGGAGCACATTTGGCTATTGTAGATGGAATTGAAATAAATACCAAGTTAAGATTTATTTTCACTTTGGTATTGGGAATTGAGCCCAGGGCTCATTCATAATAATAAGTATATATTCATAATAATAAGTGTATATTCATAATAATAAGTATATATTCACAATAATAAGTGTATATTCATAATAATAAGTATACATCATACCACTGAGCTTCATAGCCTACCTCAGATTATAAAAGCAAAGTCAAACAAATCCTGCCTTTAGTTTTACATACCAAGAAGAAATGCTGTGTCTTTTGGAGAAACGCATACCTTTTCAAGCCTATTAAGACATTTTTGGAAACAGCCACGTATATGCACTTACTATATTAGCCCAGAAAATCTGATGAAAGTCTAGCTACCTCGTGGTGCTCCCTTTGAAGTGTGCAGGTCTTGCTGCACTGAGCCCATTTGCACTGTTGGTCTGGCATAGCTCAGCGTCTCTAGCAGGAACAAGGGCCAGACTTTTCAACTGCTTTTTCTGGAGCTTTTTGGTCTGCTGCTTTCTTTATTGTTACTAGCTTTCTCTGAAGAAAACTGGAGAAAAAGATTGGCAATTGAAGAGAAATTAGGAATTAAGTAAGAA
The DNA here is from genome assembly GCA_902729485.2 of Mus minutoides. Taxonomy (NCBI): domain Eukaryota; kingdom Metazoa; phylum Chordata; class Mammalia; order Rodentia; family Muridae; genus Mus; species Mus minutoides. Next base: position 602,496 of record LR749685.1, on the reverse strand, counting down.
ACGTTACTAGGTAATTGTTTGAGTAAAACAGACAGTTGGAGGAGCAGTAAGCCAGCCTGTGCTGCTGCTTCTCAGCTCCCTGGAGGGTGCCGCATCTTCCTGTACAAACTCTAGACTGCTTCCTACTCCACTGTGGTCTCACTAAGGCAGCATAATGCTGCCTTTTGGTTACTGATTTTTAGTGAACCATAGAGAAAAGGTGTACTTTTCAGATAGAGTTAGGGATACAGTAGAGTCCTGTAGAATGCTAATCTTTTTTTTTTTTTTCTTGGTTTTTTGAGACAGGGTTTCTCTGTGTAGCCCTGGCTGTCCTGGCACTCACTTTGTAGACCAGGCTGGCCTCGAACTCAGATATCCACCTGCCTCTGCCTCCCGAGTGCTGGGACTAAAGGCGTGCGCCATCACGCCTAGCTTAGAATGCTGATCTTAATAACAACTTCTAGATTTAACCATTGCCTTCATAATGTAAAGACCTATGTGAAGAAAAGAGCTGCTAAAACCAGTCCCCCAAAAGAATTTAGACAGGCTCAGCTGGTCTGCACTGTAACCCTAGCACTCAGAGTTGCTGTATGTTCAAGACAGCCTCAACTAATCAGTGGTTCCAAGGCAAAACACCCAGACAAACACTACCTGTAATTCCAGCGTGGGGCCGGGGCTCCCACTCGCTTTTCTGGCCTGTAACACCACCCATACATGGATTCCATACACTCAGAAGACACACATGTGTCATAAATAATAAGCATTCTTATTTTTTAGACAGGTGGTGGTGGTGTGAGCCTTTAATCCCAGCACTCTAGAGGCAGAAGCAGTCTTAATGTCTGTGAGTTCAAGGCTAGAAAAAAGTTCTGGTCTAAAAAAAGAAAAAGCTAAAAAGTATCACTTTAATTTTCTCTTCCATCTTAATCCTAATGTATTCCAGGGTTACCCCTCACCGAGGATACTTACTGTGTGGCCCCGTGGAAACATCACTTGGTAGATACCAGTTACCATTATTGACAGATGGGACTAGATAACACACACACACACACACACACACACACACACACACACACACAAGTTTAAAAAGAAAAGTATTGGGTTGGGCATGGTGGCATGAGCCTTTAACCCCCAGCACTAAGGAGGCAGAGGTAAGGCAAATAAATCTCTGTGAGGTTGAGGCCAGCCTGGTCTATATAGTGAGCTCCGGGCTAAGTCTACACAGTGAGATGCTGTCTCAAAAACAGACAATAATGGAATTATATAGCTAGTTTAATGTATACTCAAACCTTGGCATTTTAAGATGTGCTAATTAGAAAAAACCCAAAGCCTGGGGCTTGGGGCGGGGTTGCCAGTGTTTCCAATTCCTCACTTGGAAGGTGGAAGCAGGAGGATTGAGGTCAAGTTTCCGAAGTCTGGGCTGCATGATACCTTGACTCAAACAAATCAAAGCCATGGCCTTTGGTAGGTTGATGTAAATAGGTCTCGTTGTATGTTGGCATCCAGGCTGGTGGGAACCAGTTTGCCATAGCTTACTTTTTAAGATACACATCTCAAGTCAGAGTTTAGAAATGACCTCTCTTTTGTAACATTTTTAAATTCTATTTATTTTTCCCTTCTACTTGCCAAAGTAGTTGGTATTGCATAATCTTTTCCTTAAAGAGTCCTAGCTACATTAAAGAATTTGTACATGGAGACTTTGGGAGAACCAAACCAAACATTGGCTCTTTGATGAACGTGACCGCAGACATTCTTGAGCTAGATGTGGAGGTAAAGTATTTTATGGGGAAATGCACATCTATCTGTAAGTCACACTCAGATACATTAGGTCTTCTGACATTAAACCAAGTAGCACTACCTGTCTTCATGGGTATTTTTTATATGAAGGGTGTTTTGTGTCTTAAACTTATTATTATTTTTTTTTGGTCTGTGAGTATTTTGTCTGCATGTGTCTGTGCACCACATGTATACCTAGTGCTCCCAGTGTTGAGAAGGAAGTGCTGGGTTCTCTAGAACCAGAGTTACAGATGGTCACAAGCCACCATGTGGGTGCTGGGGATGGAATGCAAGTACTCTGAAGGAGCAGCTGATACTCTTAACCACTGAGCATTTCTCCAGCACTATACTGGAAAGAATTATCTTTGGAATTTTATTAAAACAAACAACAAACCAGGATCCCATTTGCGATACTTGTAGATTATATAGCTAATTTACTAATCGGTATTAGGTACTGTCGTTAACTAATTAACCTATGGCATCAGGTTAAACCCTTAAAGAAAATAAGGAAATAAAGTTGTAACTGTGCCTCACACATCCTTCTGAATGCTAGGGTTATGTGTAATACAGAATTTTAGAGCTGGATGGGGTGGGGGTTGTGTGTGTGTGTGGGTGCACACCTCTAATCCCAGCACTTGGGAAACAGAGGCTGGTAGATCTCTGAGCTCAAGACCACCCTGGTCTACACAGTTCCAGGACAGCCAGGGCAATTTAAGAGATAGCTGCTCTCAAAAATTGAGTTGGATGGTGGATTTTAGGGCTGGGCTCATCTCAGTAATGGCAGTTGCTGCCAAGGTTCCACTAAATTCAGTCCCTGGGATCCACGTGGTAGAAGCAGAGACTCTACTCTCATCTCATGTGTTTTGGCATGGGCACATGTATGTATGAATGCATGCATAAACACATACATACATACATACATACATACATACATACATACATATACATACACATTTTTTTTTTGTTTTTTTTTTTTTTTTGCTTTTTGATATTAGGGAATCTGGAGGGTGAAGTGACCCATGGGCTAATGAATGCCTGAGTTTCAGTAAGGCACATCAAGCTTTTGCTTTTGTTTGGTCTTAATGTGGCCCAAGCTAGCTTGGAACTTGCCTTATGGTTCAGGCTAGGCTCCCCGGTGCTGTGAGTACAGATGTTTACCACTGCACCCAGCGAAGCTTTCTCTTAAGGGCGTGTTTGGCCTGCCCAGAATGTGAGTCTGTGTGTTTTGGTGTGTCTGGAATGTGATTGTGTGGGCTGGAATAGATTGCTTGCTGTAATCTATGACTGTAATCTACAAGAGCAAAGTGAGGGTGAGTAGCAGTGGAGACTAATTTATTTAGTTATTTTTATGTTGGGGGCAGGGTCTTATGGAGCCCAGGTAGGCTGTGAACTTGATCTTCCTGCCTCTCTCTCTGAAGTGCTAAGATTCCAGGCACATGGGCTGGAGAGATGGCTCAGCGAATAAGAACAATGACTACTCTTCCATAGGTCCTGAGTTCAAATCCCAGCAACCACATGGTGGCTCATAACCACCCATAATGAGATCTGATGTCCTCTTCTGGTGTCTGAAGATAGCTACAGTGTACTTATGTATAATAATAAATAAATCTTCCAGGCATATTTCATGACACCTGGCTTGAAGAATTCTGAGATCAGAAGATACTTGGTACTTTTCTAGTTCTGCTAACTTTCTGTATTCATCTGCCTTACTTTTAATCACAGACTGCTTGAGCCATGTGCCATTCTGGCCAACAGTGGTCCCACTAAGTGTCACCTATTGACATCGTACTGTAGTACACCATGGTGTTTGCCCAGTGATGGAGTCACCTAAAAACACATTTCTCAGCATGTGGCCCTACAGTTTTGCTGTGTTAAATAGGAGGGTGGTAGAATGAAGGACAGTCAGAGCAACTGTTGTTGAGACTTCTGAGGAAAAATAGTATGGCTACCCAACTTTGAATTTGTTTATACTTTACTCATAACTGACATTACAGTTTTTCAGTTTCTTCTCTTAGGAGTAGAGAGGTCTAATAGTAATTGTATCTCCATTAGTTCAGAAATTGCCCTCAGTGTTGCTGCTCTTAGCAAATGTAATTCTCTTGCATTACAGTAAAACTGCCCCAGAAATGCTTGCCTGAATTTCTGTTTTACTGATTTGTTTCCTCCTTTTAGTCTGTAGATGTTGACTGGCCGCCTGCTCTGGATGACTAGCTCCCACATGTGGACACAAAAGGCTTTCCTGGCATGATGTGGACATACAGGCAGCATATCCTGGAAAATGACTGTTTACCCACCATAACGGTGTCTTCAAAACCACTTGGATCATGTTGATCTGTTCCTAAAGTTCACTGTAACATCTCAGGATCTATTTGTACGCATATTTTGTATTGTGTTGTTCTAAAAATGTCTTACATTTTCTCATTCCCTGTCTCATGACCACAAAACCAAAATAGGAGGAATCAAACCATTTTCCTTCTAAAGGCTGTTACTTAGAGAGATATGTAATGGGAGGCACTGTCAGTCAGGAGAGCTGGGACTTCTTCTAGCATAATCTCCTACAGGAGACGATACCTTTAAAGTAATTTACTACAGCTTTCAGATCATCTGAATAACTGTTACAACTAGACTCATGTAGAAGAGTGTCCTATAATATTCCAATATGTCAAATGTAAATCTGATTCTAATATTTTCCAGTTACCCTCAAGCAAGTTTCTATTATCAATTGAAGTACTTTAAGGAATGATTTGTCATAGTCCTTATGACCTCAAGTTACTATTTTGACGATCGAAAATTGTCAGTATGTGTCTCCTGCAAAGGCGAGTGACACCTTACCACTGGAGGCCACTCAAGACACTGCCTACCTCTTTTTGTCTTTTACGTAAAGAGAAACAAGTGCCTTCAGTAACTTTTGTCCCAAAGTTACAAATTTGAAAATTCAATAATGCTAAACAAATACAAACATATTTCTGTGTTTCAATTATTTTCTAATTCAAATGTTTTCTAATTTCAAATGGTCTATCTAACATCTAATTACATAAACAAGGAAACAAAAGTTAAATGACACCTAGTTACTCTTGTAACCAGGTCTGGAGTTGATGTTGTGTCTCCAGGGGCCTTTCTAAAAACGCTTGTCAGGAGCACCTGCATCTCCTGTGGATGACAGTGCCCTCAAGCAGTACAGTTAGGCTTACAAAGCCAGGTTGGCTTCTGGAACTTGGATATCAAGCGGCGCCCCCAAGAAATGGCTAATGGTATGTCTTATATGATCTCATAACTGTCCCTTGTAATGGCATGGTGAAGAGAAATCTTAAACATATTGAACCAGAAGAATTAATCATCAGAAAAACCAGAAGGGAAGCTCAATAAAATTTTGACTTAAGTAAAATTTTCATCAGCTAGTGCAACTTGACTTTTTTTGAAGCATTGATTTGAATAATTTTATTATTCACGTTTCTCATCTTTGCACACAATTCATACTGACCCTGAAGATGTATTATATCAGAAAGATGTTTTTGATTGAGATGAAAGGGCAGCATGCTCCTTTGAAACCTTGTTTCATCATGTGTGAATAATAGCAAAGGGTTTTTCATTGTCAGAAAATTGAAAAGGAGATAACAGAAACTAACTGATAAAAAGTGAAAAGTTAAAGACTTCTATGAAATGTTTCTCAGCTTCTGATGAAATTTTGCTAAAAGATTAAATAATTTGGGAAAAGTCTTTGAGCATTTTTTTTTTAAGCTCAGTTTTGAATGTACTGAACCCAAAACATGAAGGTCAGGAACTTCCAGCAAAGCATTCCTTGAATTATTTCCTGTTGAAAGGTAAACAGTAGCTATAGACGGTGTCTTTAAAGGTAAACGGTCGCTATAGACGGTGTCTTTAAAGGTAAACGGTAGCTATAGACGGTGTCTTTAAAGGTAAACAGTAGCTATAGACGGTGTCTTTAAAGGTAAACGGTCGCTATAGACGGTGTCTTTAAAGGTAAACAGTCGCTATAGACGGTGTCTTTAAAGGTAAACAGTCGCTATAGACGTTGTCTTTAAAGGTAAACGGTCGGTGTCTTTAAAGGTAAACGGTCGCTATAGACGGTGTCTTTAAAGGTAAACGGTCGCTATAGACGGTGTCTTTAAAGGTAAACGGTCGCTATAGACGGTGTCTTTAAAGGTAAACGGTCGCTATAGACGGTGTCTTTAAAGGTAAACGGTCGCTATAGACGGTGTCTTTAAAGGTAAACGGTCGCTATAGACGGTATCTTTAAAGGTAAACAGTAGCTATAGTCGGTGTCTTTAAAGGTAAACAGTCGCTATAGACAGTGTCTTTAAAGGTAAACAGTAGCTATAGTCGGTGTCTTTAAAGGTAAATGGTCGCTATAGACGGTGTCTTTAAAGGTAAACGGTCGCTATAGACGGTGTCTTTAAAGGTAAACAGTAGCTATAGTCGGTGTCTTTAAAGGTAAACAGTCGCTATAGACAGTGTCTTTAAAGGTAAACAGTAGCTATAGACGGTGTCTTTAGTCGCTATAGACGGTGTCTTTGGGAGCGAGGACACAGGGTTAGGGAGTCTTGTGGGTTTGCTTCCCTTGGCTCACAGTGTATCCTCTTCTATATGCTTTGTTTAAATTAGAAGCAATGTTTGTGTCATTTGCAGAATGAGCTCTCTGTTCTTATCTTCGCTGCAGATATAATCTGTAGCTTATTTTCAGAAGGAAAATAAAAACACGCAACTCTGGAGAGCTAGAGAGAGCAAGAAAAAAAAAAAAGAATTGATAAAGGAAAATCTTCCTAGTAAGATAACTGGTTACCTTTGCAAGTTAGATGAAGTGACTTAACAAGTTAGATTTCCATTTCCTAAAAGACAACAAGCATTTTCTTTCACTTGGGGCTGTATTCTTTGTTTTTAAATTTATTTTTTGCCAGTTTCATACATGAATATAACACAGTGGTCACACTTACTCAGTCCTTTTTCTGTATTGTTTCTGAGTCAGGGTTTCTCTCTGTAGTTCTGGTTGTCCTAGAGCTCACAAGTTTCTGCCTTCCTCCAAGGCACTGGGATTCATGGCCTGTACCAGCACACTGACCCCTACTTTATCCCCCAACACCCCCAACAAAAGCCCGCCCTACAAGATCTCTTCGTACTTTAATAATGCCTTTGTTTTGTGACCCACTGGGATTAACTACCTTTGTGGGCAGGGATGTAAAACTCACAAACAGAAGCAACATTTAAGATGGTGCCCCTTCAAGCATCTGTCAACAGCTTGGGGAGACACAGAGCCAGCCCCGTACCCATGCAAGCATCTGCAGTTACCATGAGGTCATGATTGCTGCGGTCATGTCATGTTGTTGAGAAGGTTATGTCTCAGCAGTCCTCATCAGCCAGCTCATGTACGATTTCAACTCCTGAGTCTTTTTTTTTTTTTCTCGAGATAGGGTTTCTCTGTATAGCCCTGGCTGTCCTAGAACTCACTTTGTAGACCAGGCTGGCCTCGAACTCAGAGATCCGCCTGCCTCTGCCTCCCGAGTGCTGGGATTAAAGGCATGAGCCACCATGCCCAGTTTACTACTCCTGAGTCTTATTTTTAAATCTCCACTTGAAGCTGGGCCGTGGTGGCACACGCCTTTAATCCCAGCACTTGGGAGGCAGAGGCAGGTGGATTTCTGAGTTCAAGGCCAGCCTGGTCTACAAAGTGAGTTCCAGGACTGCCTATACAGAGAAACCCTGTCTCGAAAAACCAAAACCAAAACCAAAAAAAAAAAAAAAAAAAAAAGGGAAAAAAAAATCTCCACTTGAGAAGGAACCGAGTAAAGTAAGCTTTGTGAGGGAGGTCACAAGAGAGAGGGTTTCACTTTGTAGCTTGGACTGAACTTGAATTTATGATTCTCCTTCCTCTGCCTCTCTCAAAGTGTTTGGATTATGCTCAGGAGCCACAACCCCTAGTCCAGATGTAAGCTTTTCTGACTGGTTTTAAAATAGAAAGGGGGAAGAAAGGGTTTATTTCTCTTACACTTCCAACACTGACAGAAGTCACAGAGCAGTGCTGCTTACTGGCTTGCTCAGTCTGCTCTTGCATAGCATCCCGGGCCATGAGCCCTAACCATGTGGCTCTAACCACAGTGGGCCGGGCCCTCCCACATCAATCAGTAAGCAAGATTCCCTCTTCCCAGATAGCCTAGCCTGTATAAAGTTAACATAAAGACTATCTGGCAGAGCTGTGCTTTATTATTATGAGAAAAGAATTACTTTCATATCTTAATTTTTTTTCCTTTCAAAATGATTCAAAACTTAACTAAAAAGTACAAAGGAACTTTCCCACGGAGGTGCTGAGTCAGCACCACCTCACCATTTCAAATACATACATAGTGGGTAATTCCTAGAAGACATCTTGTAAATCACAGGCCACCCACCATACCAGGAAGTGAGCTCTGACAGACCACCATTACCTAGCCGGAAGACATTGCTGAGGTTATCCATCAGTTTCTCCATCAATGGCTTCATGACGGAGTCCTCCCGCTTTGTAGTCGGTGTATGCTAACCTTCATGAAACAGTTGCGCAGCTTTAGATCAGTTATTTAGTGGGCTACGCTCAGCTCCGGTTTGCCGGTTTGCCTGGTATGAGATTTAAGCATGTGAGACCACCACAGAGATGCTTCCTCCTTGCTTCTTACCAAACGTTCTAGTCCCTGAGGGATGGGTGTTGTCTATCAAACTCTTCCATCTTACCAACCTTTCCCTCTCTACTCAGTGCCTTGCAGATAGTCCAAATTTTCACTCATTAGATTGGAATCCACCAAAGATCTCTACCTGACAGCTAATGCCTGTTATTCTTTTCACATGTATTGAATGGCATCCCACTGAGAGGGAGGGCCTTCTCTCATTTCCTTACTGTATGGATGTGAATTGTAGCCTGGGTTTTTTTGTGTGTGTGTGGTGTTAGGGTCTGAACCAAGACAAAGCAGCACTGTCACTAATAGTTTCTCATTTTATTCAATGACCTGGTAGTTTGTCACTGATATTATTTCTATGTATTACTCTGAGCAGTGAGAATTTTCAAGCTCATTCCTATGTCCTTCTGACATTATCTCCATCATTCTTTGAGCATATTCTTATAAAATAACGATATCCTAGGCTTTGTATTTCTTCTACACTAGCCACAAAATAGGCAGTTTCTATAAAAGGATCAGGTTCCAATTGTGGAAAATGGTATTTTTTCTAGAATAAATTTCTTATATTTATCATGCGCATGTCCATATGTGATACAGCATTCATAAGGAAGTCAGGATAATTTGTGGGAGTCAGTTTAGTTCTTGATGACCATGTAGTTTCTGGGGATGTAACTTGGGTCATCAGGCAAGCCTTCTAAAGAAAGCAAAGAGGAATTGCTGCCTAATTCTGATGGCAGAATCCAACAAAGACATCATTAAGACAAAACTCAGGCCAGTACCCCTGATGATCATACATGAAAAAAATTAAGATGCTATCAAGGCAAACTGAACAGCATACTCAAAAGGTGACCATGTGGGGTTACTGCAAGGATGGTTTAATATGACAAAAGCAATCATAATTCCAATGTTATTTTTAGCAGACCCATCTAAGATATGTATGGAATCAGAAAAAATACCAAGCAATTGAAGTGAGCTTAAACCAGAATGAAGTTGGAAAGGCAGGAATGGTGACTCAACCTGAAATCCTAGGACTCAGATGGCAGAGGTGGGAAGACCATGAATTTGAAGAATGCAGCAAGATCTAGGCCAGCTTGAGCCTGTTCCAAAATAATAAAGACCAAGGCCTGCAAGGACTGAAGATGTAGCTCAGCCAGCAGAATGCTTGCTTAGCATGCATGAGTCCCTAGATTCCATCCTCAGTACCTTGTTAAAACAGCACGGTGGTTCATGCCCAAAACCCCAGTGAAATCCTATCTCAAAAACCAACCAACCAACCAACCAACCAACCAACCAACCAACCAACCAACCCAAGACTCCTTGAAAGGGCATTTCAATTACTTCTTGAGACTACTATTTCAAAGGGTAGTTACAGATAGACATGAATCCTAAGAACATTTTATAAGAATGCCTACTGTTCCTAAACAACCCCAAATAGCTACCCCTTATAATGAAAAAGTAAAAAAAAAAAAAAAAAAAAAAAAAAAAAAAAAAAAAAAAAAAAAAAAAAAAAAAAAAAAAAAAAAAAAAAAAAAAAAAAAAAAAAAAGACAGAAAGAAAGAAAGAAAGAAATCTGATATTTCATAAGCAAATAGCAAAAGTGTAACAAGCATTTTTAGAAAATGGTCTATTTATTACATCAACAAAAATCACAGTATACAAAGATATTACAAAAGTAACACAATATGCTATATAATAAAAGGCATCTTGATATTAAAAAAATATTTCATCTTGATACAAAGCTTAACTTCTTAGGTACCAGTATCTGAGAACTTAAAAAAAGTAATTTTATCAGAGCCTTGAAATTCATTCATCATCAAGCATATAAATCAGTTTGAAATGCAGACAACTTAGTGGTAGAGCGCTAACACCAACCATAACTTGTATGAGACCCTGGGTTCAATCCCAACATGATGCTCCCCTCCTCTCTGAAATCTAAATATTTTACATTAGGTGAGGTGTGGTGACATATGCCTACAATCCTAGTACTCAGAAGGGAGAGGCAAGTCAATATTCAATTTAAGGTCAAAACAACAGCAAAGATTCCCCTGTTTTGTTGGGGTCTATTAACCATAGCCAATAGTGTTTTAAAGTTCTCTGACTGGTGACTGACTAGCTGAGGTCTCCCTCAAGCATTCCTCCTGCCTCAGCCTTCCAAGTGTTGGAGCTACAGGATATATCACGATGGCTGCTTCACTAAGACCAGTGAAGTCATAGTTATTCCAAGATACCTCAGCCTTACTTTATTCCAGCTCATAGGAAGTTACATTTGGTTAAAGAAGCTTAGAAAAAAATTACCCTAGATAAATTTGGTATTTTACCAAAAATTACATAGCTGCTAAAAACTCAATTTGTTGAGGAGTCAACATTTCTTTTTATTTTGTTTGTGATTCTTTTGTTGTTGTTGTATTGGTTTGGTTTTGGGTTTGTTGTTGTTTTTTGAGACAAGTTTTCTCTGTGTATTCCCATCTGGCCTGACACAAACTAACAGAAATCTGCCTGCCTCTGCCCCCTGGGTGCTGGGATTAAAGGAGTGTGTTACTGCCACCTGGCTTATTTGTGATTCTTTAAAGTTCTGAAAGCTAAAAATAAAAAATAAAAACAACAATAAAATTTCTGAAGTTGTTTGGGAGGCAGAAGCATGAGTTCCAGGACGGCCAGGGCAACACAGAGAAAACCTGTTTGGAAAAAACCAAACCAAACCAAACCCAACCTAACCCAACCCAACCCAACCAAAAAGAGTATACATGAAAACAATCAGATCCGATTACTTTTGAGATTTGATCTCATCCACTGTTGACCTTGAGGTTTAAATTCTGCCATGATGTTCAGCTTAAATATTCAAGGGATGAAACTGGATAGACGTGGGTGGCACCTTCATGCCTATGGCCCACTCACTGAATAGCTTCCAAGAATAGCATGGGCTTTCCATTCATAGACACAAAAGCATTCTATCCTCTTCCGTGCACATCTAACCTCTGAACAGACCTGAAACCCTGCGGTGGCAATGTCACAGGAGTTAAAGTACTCCCAAAGACTCTCAACTTACACAAAGAAATCAAGTCACAAAATCCCCAAAGTAAAGCCAGTAACTGACTTCCCGTGATAAGAAAGTGTCCTCGGAGAGAGCCAGGTCCAAAAGAACTTCTCCATATGAGACAACTTAAGACCTTTGTCTAAAGAGAAACCTGCTTTTCTCATAGGTCTCCCAAAGTGTTTATCTACCCTGTGATTTTTCTCTCTGGGTTATCAAGTGGCTAGGAATGTTTGGATAATAGACTAATCAGGGCCCATGAGAAACACAGCTATTAGTTTGATATCTTTAACTCAGTGTTTTTATGCAGACATTACTTAGCACAAATCACACCCCTAGGAAATAGGAAGGCCAGGTTTTTAGTTCTTTGGAGGTGGGCACTGAGCCTTCAGCTGGACAAGCTACGTGCTCTATCACTGAACTATAGCTCAGGACGCCCTTTTTTCCACTTTATATTTTGAGATAGGAGCTCACAAAGTTGTTCCCTTAAACTCACTCTGCAGACTGTGCAGGCCTTAAATTTGTGATTTTCTGCCTGAGTGTCTGAAGACCAGCAGGTCCATTTAGGCTAACTGACTAAAATCCATCTCTCTTCTTAATCTTGTTGCATGCTGTCTGACAGCTTATGGTAAACTTTCAATATACCAACTTATGATTAAAACTTGATATGGTACAATTATACAACCTGGATCACCAATTTTAAGTCTCACCCTGAAAATATAGTTTTTCTGAGCCTGAGGAAACACGACACAGCAAACTGACTTACTCTACAGTAAGGTTTTCTGAATGGAGAACTAATTAGCAAAAGAAAAGGATAGAAGTCAGCAGGCTCTCCTGACCAAAATCAGAACAGTGGTTTAGAGGTGTGGAGAACTTCTGGGGTCCCAAGCATAGTGGTTGCATCGTTTTTATTTAATCAAAAATTCTTCAAATTATACCTTAAAGTTTGTCCATGTCTATGTGGTTGACAATATATGTGATTCTTCATAAGAAAAGAAACATATCTTTGAGAACAAAAGTTGAATACCATTCCTCTCTTATTTTCTATATGGAACATGGTACATTGTATAATATACAGTTACAAAAATGTCATGAATACAGGCTACTGACATGTCTATGCATAGTAAACTGTCAAGGAGTACCGCTGGGGTATTTGGGATATAACCTGCCATACAGAGGCAGGATTTCTACCTGATACTATACTGGTGGTACTACGATTTCCATAAGAACAGCTTTGGGTATCAAAAAGCCTCAGGGTATTTTTCATACTTTTGTTTTATAATTTTGTTGTTGTTGTTGTTGTTGCAATTCTAGGTATCAAACACAGGGCCATGCTCTACCATGAAGCTATATGCCAGTGTCTGTATATTTTTTTGAAGGAGGAGGAGGAAAGAGGAAGGAGGAGGAGGGGAGGAAGAGAAGGGGAAGGAAGAAGAAGAGGAGGAAGAGCAGCAGTTGTCCAGAAGAGAAGTATGTCTCACAGGACAGGTTATCTTGGCATCATTACTTTCCCTGCAGGGTGAAGCACCTTTCCCATTAAAAACTATATCCTCAAATATGATTATCCCCCTTTTCTAATAAATAGCTACTATTTATTCAGCACCAGTTAGGCCAGAGTCTACGTCAAATGCTAGAGTCCCAGAGATAAGTGAGAAAAACTTAACTGACTACCATCCACTGAAGGTCTGTAATATGGGAGAACAGAGAGACAGAGCTGCACCTCTCAGCTGTGGCAGCAGGACCAAGCCTTGCAGAGAAGCCTGCTGTTAAAAGCTAAGTGTTGGGAGCAGAGGCAGAATAGGTTACAGAATAGTTTCCTGGGAATAGACACCTATGGGAATAAATTCAACATGTTCCAACTACAAAGTATAAGAGGAATAAGGTATCAAAAAAAAAAAAAACCCTTAAACATATGGAAAAGATATTCACTGAAGAAAAAGAATAAAGATTTCCAGTAACTGAAGGGGCAGACACAGGACACTGAGTAGGCAGACTCAAAAGGACAATGTATGACTGGAGGACAATAAGATATGACTTTGAGCTCTCTATTAAATTATCCATGTGACAGCAGTAACACCATGAGGGAAGCAGAGCTGAGGGAGGCAGCTGATTACCATGAGCATCCCACAGCAAGAGATGCTGCGGTGCTGAGGAGAGGAGAAGGTGCTGAGGAGAGTGCAGACAACACAGCCCCGCCCCACAGGATCCTGTCCATCAGGAGGTGACAGGCTGGGGACAGCACAGACAAAGAGGGTAAAGGCTGACAGGAAGACAGGGAACTGGGAAAACGAAAGACAGAGATGGAAGGTGAAGGAGCAAGCGAGCGAGCGAGCAAAGGTGAGAAGACGGAAGAGGCAAGGTGCTTTACAGGTAAAGGTGTGGGAGGACAGGGCACCATGGGGCAAGGGTTCTTGGTATTTGGAGGGGAAATTTTTCAACCTTTCCTTTTAAGCTCAAGAAGATACTTATTCTGTTTATGCAAGAAAGCAAGAACTAACTGGTGCCGCGAGGCTCCTGGGAACAGGAGGAGAGATGCCGCGCACAAGCAGAATCTGGAAAAGAAGGCCAATTCTTTCAAAACCATGTGAAATACAAATGCAGCCATAGAGAAAGGAAAAACATGTCTCTAAATGCATTGTAAGGTATAAACTGAATGATGTGATCAGTAAGTAGCACCTGAAAATAAAATGTCAATTGAAAATACTCTAAACACAGATGTAGACAGACCTTAGTTCAACTTAGAGGAAAAACTGTGAAATAAGTCAATGTGTGAGGACCATCTGTTGCGCTTTCTAATAGCTGTGTCTGGGTTTATCAGTGTTACTAATACAAAATGCCGTGGTTGGTCTGAGCTGAGCAGATAGCTCAACTGTAAGAATACTTCTCCCAGGAAAGACCTGTTTTTGATCTCTAGTACCACACAAACCTGGTGGTGGGGGGTGCACACTAGTCATCCCAGTACTCTAGAGGCAGAGCAGGAGGATCTGAAGGTTGAGGTCATCTTTGACTACATAGCAGGTTTGAGGCCAGCCTGTCTCAAACAAAAGTTCAAAGGAGATGGTGAGCTTCGGTTGCATACTGAGGAAATGGCCTTCTGGGCTTGACGATGGATTAGACAGATGTGAGAGGTAAAGGAAGAATAAAGTTCCACCAAGGTGCTTAGCAACGGGAAGCATGGCATGACAACGTACAGAATGGGGAAGGCTGAAGGAGACACAAGGCTGGGAGAAAAGTTCAAAACTCTGTATGGATATATTGAGCTAAAACAAACTTGTTTTGTTTTCTTCTTCATAGGGCTGAGCACGGGCCCTGCGAATGTTAAGCAAGCTCCACCACTGAGTCACCCCCTTGGTCTTTTCTATTCCTGAGACGAGACTTCCAGAAGCTGATATTAAACTTACTATGTAGCTCAGGCCGGTTCTGAACTTACAATATCAAGTAGGGAGGTTACAGACATGAGCCCAAAATACCTGGTTAGATTCTTTATAGAGAAGGAGACAGGTGTTATGAGATCAAATGGAATGAGAACGTCTGAAAAGAAAAGGCTCAAGAAAACTTTTCTTGAAAATACGGATATCAAGCTCATTTCACATGTAACTTTAAAGATAAAAGCCTAAATAATAGAAAATAGAAAAAAACTTTCATGCCTTGAAAGCTTACTTTAACACACACACACACACACACACACACACACACACACACCCTAAAAATACCAAGAAACCTCAGAAAACCCCTTGGGGGTCACTTAGGCCTATGGGCCTCAACAACAACAATGAGTTTATTTCCCAATGGCATAGCCATTACATGTTTCACCTTAAATCTGCTGGAAAGCAAATATCATCTCATTTAACTAAATACATTAAAAAAGATACATAGTTTGTCTTGGGGAAATACAGAAAACAACTCACAGCAAGCACATGGACTTTAGGCATATCTTTCAAAGTAAGAAACAGTAGCGGCTTTTAAAGTTTTGACTTCTGAACTTTCTCTTAATATTCTATATACTTATTTAAGTCCTACAACTTATATTTTAAAAAAGCCATATGTGAAGGAATCACTCAATTGCTCACTTTGCAGAGTGTTAATACTTGAATATTGACTGCTCTGAACAAAGTTAGGATTATTTGCATCATTTGATAGTCCAGGTTCATTCATCAGGCCATTGTCTACACAACTGAAGTTTGCTCTATCAAATGCATCTGACTGTGAAACGAAAACAGAACTGGAGCTGGAGCCCGCTGACATACTGGCAGGAGACATCTGATGGAGCTGTCTCAGGTCTCTTGGGCCTAACCTGGCATTACATGAGGGGTTTTCGAGATTGATGCTCACAAGTCTTGGGTTGTCAGTGTCCCCCATGCCATCAGTGCTGGGTGCCATCACACTCAGAGGCCGAGTAGATAGCATGTTGACATCAGAGATACTGTATAAGTCAGTTGGTGACATGGATGGCGTTTCCATTCTAGCTAGGTCATCGGTATTATAAAGGCACGCATTAGACGCACTCAAGTCGCTCATACCAGACCCTTCTAGGTATGAAAGGATACCCTGTGAATTAGAGGAAAGCGTTCCCGCTGAGAAACTACTCAGGGTATTTGTACTGACTGGGTGTGAGGCGGGGTGAGTCACTGGTGACCAGCTTGTAGGCTGACGGGCCACTGCGGGTATGGCTGGTGGGTGATGTGGCAATCCACTTGAGATGGACCCAGATGAAGAATAGTAGGGTTCAGCTTGCCCTGGAACTCCTGAAGACCTGGGCATTTCTGGTAAAACTGTACCATGAGAAAACAAGTTTGATTCTGTAGAAGAAAAAATATATTTTACAGAGTAAGATGAACAAATTGATATAAATGATATATATATAATTGATAATTATTTCTGAATTGAAATTATAAAAACATACTAAAAACTTTCTAGGGCACTGACACATTTCAAATAAATTAAAGCATGAAATTATTACTTGAATTCAAAACTAAAATCTGTAATGTGCAAATTTCCATATAAATATATGAAAATGTTTTTCAAAGTTATTTTGGCATATGTAATTTTCTTCCAGTGAAATATGAAAATCCAGCTTCTTGTGCCATATAGGCACATTTTTAAATATTAGAATTTCAACAAACAGGTACCTAATAGCCAAAATTATCTTCTAGTCTCTGCTTTTAGGGAGAATGGGAAGACGGAGACGACTGACAACTGCACATAGCTTTTAAGACTTTTTAAGATATGACCTAAGGTCTCACAAAATTCCCCATCACAGAAAACTGAGGGAAAATGCCTACATTTATTTACATATTATACAAGCACTATAAAAAACAGGATAAAGTACCAATTTAAGGATACAAGACAGAGAATTTGTTAGAATTGATTACAAAATATCCTCTCTAAAAGGCCAGATAGTTTTAAGGTTTGTGTGGGGAACAATCTCTGTGGGAACTGTCCAGCTCTGTTGCTGTGGCAGAAGAGAGGGGACTCTAGGTCTGGGCTAGGGCTGGGTATGACAGCAGGTGGTCAGCATGCCTGTGGTCCTACCCTAGCACCATTTTAAAGTGGCTCTGAGAGACAGTACACGACCAAGGGCCACAGCCTTGTTCAAAGTATAAATAGCTATAAACAGGTACCTACCACATCCATGCCATTTCTTACGTGGTAACACAGTCAAATTAGCAAAAGCACCAGTGTGTGGACAAAATGTAATTTCTTGAACAATAAAATCCCGCAAATATAATTATTTCCAACACAAGCTGCAGAGGCACAGCCTAGCTGCACTCGATAGTGACATTGTGCAGGATTGTAGGAAAGAAAGAGACTTAAAAAGCAGCTATTCCTAAAAAGTGGATAAAATACCTTTTTTGATGAATCTTCCTTCTCCAGTTGACCCCAGAGGGACAGTTCTTGGTTTCTCAGTAAGGTGACCTGGTATGATAAGTTTTTCTATTATTAAGTGTAATTTAAAAAAATATTTTATCACCTAAAAAATTTAAAAACAGAATAAAGCAAATAAAACACATTTACTTAACTATAACTCAATCCAAAATATTCTTACCACAATCTTGCAGCAGTTTCTGAAAAATCAGAGTTGTTTTTTGTTTCTTTGATTTATTGCCATACGCATCTGATTAAGAAAGAAAAGTGGGAAAGCAGTAAATCGTGGGATTCTTCCTTCCTGCACCAGGAACAAGTGCCTTATCAGAGTGTGAAAATGCTTACAATACATGCGAACAATACAGGCCTGGAAGCACGTTACCGTACAACACATCCAATACCAGTTATAAAGGATACTTTACTTTTAATTTTAAAAAGCTTAAAATAGTAATTTTTCACCCTAAAAACAACTATAAGTCAACATGAACTAACAGAATGGACCAAAACAGATACAACTTTATGATTACCAAATTTCCCACTTATAAAAGGGTATAAAAAGTACAGAAAATAAATTCAAAAATACATATATAGATGGAGAATATAATAACAGTTCAAAAACTCTAAAATTATTCAAACTTTCAAGAAATGCAAAGAGTAGGAGAAAAAAAAACCCAAATCAAAAACCAAACAAAAACACACAACTGAAAACTTCTAGGGGAAAAAATACAGATTCTGAATATATAAAACTACACTCAAATGTTTATTTTACACTATTGCAAGCATGATCAGCTTTAGACGATCTGTCTTTCAGCACAGACTGTAACTTGGTCAGCTCATCACTTGCTAGTGTACATAAAAGTCTAAGTCCAGTTCCTAGCACCACATTTAAAAAGGCAGCAGGGAAAGCACAGGGCACACTGCTGTAATCCCCACAATCAGCTAAGATTCATCTGTAGCTACATAGCGAGTTCAAAGACAGCATAGGATACATGAGACTGTTTCTAGTCCACACACACACACACACACACACACACACACACACACACACACACACACACACACACGTACACATTACTCCCACCTTGCCATACCTTTTTCATCCGGCAGGTATCTGAAATCCATAGACTCACTAACTTCCTGGTCAGAAGGCCTCCGCAGCTGCATTTTCACTGTCACGGGCTCCAATATAGCTTTGCAATATGGAGGAGTCTTGAAAACAATGGCTACTTGGCGGTGTACATCAGCTTGTGAAAAAACACCTTTGGCTTCCCAGTCATTCAACACAAAACGAACTTCTATATCATCTAGTGAATAAGATGCCAAAGAATAATAACAATGGGGAAACAGTAAATACATATATTAATAAAATATATGTTACTAATTCAATTAAAGATAACTGGTAAATACCTTTCTGAACTTTGTCACAAAGCAGAAATATTTCATCTCCTCCCCTGACACTTCCACAGTTCTTGTTCACACGGCAGATCCTTAACTCTGCAGTATTTGGGGCACCTAAATGCAAAGGATTAAAAAAAAAAAAAATTGGGTCTCGGTCTCGGCATTGTCTTAGTTAATGTTAGTTGTTGTGATGAAACACCATGACCAAAAGTGGCCTGAGGAGGAAAGGGTTATTTCACTCATAGTTCCATGTAAGAGTTCATCATCAAAAGCAGTGCGGGTGGATTGGAGAGATGGTTCAGACTGCTCTTCCATAGGTCCTGAGTTCAATTCCCAGTGACCACAGGATGGTTCACAACCATCTGTAATGGGATGATTTCTTTTGGCGTGTCTGAAAAGAGCAACTGTGTACTGATATAAATAAAACAAATAAATCAAAAGAGAAAACGAGCAGTGAGGGCAGGAACCTGGAGGCAGGAACCGACCCAGAGGCCCGGCATGGGTGCTGTTTAGTGGAGTGCTCTTCATGGCTTGCTCAGCCTGCCTTCTCACAGAACCCACAACTAGCAGCCCAGGGTCGGCCCTAGTCACCATGGACTTGGCCCTCCCCTGTGAATCACCAATTAAGAACATGCCCCACAGGTTTCCCTATATCCAGATCTTCCAAGGGGAATTTCTCAATTGAGGTTCCCTCTCTGATGACTCTAGTTTGTGTCAGTTGACATAAAACTAGCCAGTACAAGTACAAGGGAAGAATTTGAGGAAAATAATTTAGAGAATAGATAAAATTTTAATGTACAGATAAAGGAAACTAAATGTTTTTTGTGTATATTATAGCTATGTTGAGGTATGTCTGAGTGTAGTTATGTGTGTATTATAGCTATGTTGAGGTATGTCTGAGTGTAGTTATGTGTGAGTGTATTATAGCTATTCTGAGGTATGTCTGAGTGTGGTTATGTGTAGGCCCAGGTGAGCATATGTCACGGCATATGTGTGGAGGAACTCAGAGGACAACTTCAGGTGCTTTCTAGTCCTCAAGTCCTACCTCCTTTGAGACAGTCTCTTTGTTACTTGTGGCTATGTATACCAGGCTAGCTGGCCTTTTAACTTGAGCAATTCTCACCTCTTCCTCCTGTTTCTTGGTAACGGCACACCGTGACTAAATGAGTCTTTTTATATCACTGGCTATATCCCTAGGGCAATGAAGTTTTCATTTATCTGCCAAATATTATTATGATAGTTCTTAAAGGTACCCAAGGCTCTCTGATAAGAGTAATCTACCTCTATACTCCTATGGTCCAGTACTCTACATGCAAATCAGGTGTGGCATATACTACTGGTGAATGTGTGTGTATACACAAAGTATTTTGGAGGAAAGTTTTAAAATCTTTTCAAATAAACTTCTATATCCTTTGATGTAGGTATCTGTCAAAAGTTATCCTTTTAAAAATAAATGCCAGAAATGTTTGCATAAGAGATAAACATTCAGGAGCCAGTGATGTAGTTAATGAGGTAAAGGTACCTGTTGCCAAGCCTGACAACTTGAGTTTGATATCAGGGAAACACATTGATAAAAGGGCACAGCTAAGTCCTGTAAGTTGCCTTCTGACCACACACATATAAATAGGCAGATACATGATCCATAGATAGTTGTCTTTAAGATGCACACATAAATATATTTACTTTGGTATAATTTGCTTACAAAAGGAAACAAACCAAATATATTCTTAAATATGGTTCTTAAATGTCATCTTTTTTATTTTTTACACTCCATATTAATGATTTCTTGAAATTAATATATAGGCATATAAAAAATATGCTTCTGAACAAGGTGGCACTGACCTTTAATACCAGCACTTGGGAGGCAGAGGCAAAAGTAGAGGCAGGTGGATCTCTGTGGTTCAAGGCCATCCTGATCTACAGTGAGTTTAGGACAACCAGGACTGATACACAGAGAAACCCTTTCTTGAGAAAAAAAAAGAAAAAAGTATAAAGCAACACAAAGAAAGGAAGAAGAAAGGAAGGAAGGAAGGAAGGAAGGAAGAAGGAAGGAAGGAAGGAAGGAAGGAAGGAAGGAGAGAGAAATATTCAGCTACTGGAGACCTAAGTAGTGTTTGGGGTATAGCTCTGTACAATGTCCTGGTTAAATGCCAGCAGTGTTTAAAACGAAAAAAGAAAAGAAAAACTGATTGAAAAAGGTTCAAGATACATTGCTAAGAGAAAAGTGTTTGGATTTTCTCTATCTATTGAGAAAGGATCTCATGTGACACAGTAGGGTCTTGAATTCCCATTTTTAAACATGGTAAAGGAAAACTTAACTCCTGACCTGCTTGCTTGGACTTCCCAAGTGCTATCATTATAGGCATGCACTACCACTACTGGCTTGAAAAAAAGTTGTTTAAAAAATATCATTGATCTTTTTTTTAAGTTGCCAAACTTAGTGGGTGAACGGGGGTGATGAGGAAGATGGTGGTGTCTGTGCTGATTCAAAGGGACTACACTGTGTGCTTGAGGACAGTGGCATTTAGGAAGAGACTAATGGTGATTTGGTCTTCTTTCTTATATATGTATATATGCTTGAGGGTTTTTTTTTTCCTGTAATGAACAGTGCTTTGTTTGTTTGTTTGAGACAGGACCTTTTTATGTAATCCTGGAAATCACAGTGTAGACAAGGATGGCCTTGAACCCACAGAGATCTGCCTATCTCTATCTCGAGTACTGGGATTAAAGAGATGCACCGCCACACCTGGCTTCTTTTTGTCTCTTGAGACGGGGTCTCAATGTATAGTCCATTATGCCTTCAAACTTTATCTTCCTGCCTCAGCCTTCTGGTTGCTAGAATTATATGCACAAACCACCAATCTCACCTAACATACTCCTTTTCAAATCACAAAAATCCTTTAAACTTTTCAGCAGTTAAGGAAATGAAACAAGCTAAAAGTACAGACATAAGAAAATTAAAGCACTTACGGTTGTCATAAATTGGGTTAGAAACAACAGGAGGCAGAGCAGTTGTGAAGTTACCATGTTCATCAGGAAGGAAAACTTGAAAACACAGCCTCACCACATTGAGGTCGCAGTCTTCAATGTCCAGCAGCTGCTGTTCAGGGACTGAACAGTACAATCTCAGGTTTAGAATGTAGAACACATAATACTAATACTTTACATAATACTGATACTTTACTTAATACCAAAATCCTGCTGTCTTTCTCTCTGCCCACAACATCCAATAACCTTAACCCACACCTATGACTGCAGAAAACTAAGATGGTGTTCAATCTCAAGAATAGTTTTCATTATTGTACAGTTACTATTTAATAGTATATAACAAACTGTAGCCATGCTCAGAGAGAGACTATACCAGGGACTAGGAACTTAAGGGTAGAATCATAAACTGACCACCAAAATCAAAAAATCTTAAATATGGATACAAGTTATAGACATTGGGAAACAGGCATTCTTCATTTACCATAATACTTGGCCCAGTCTGTAATTACATTCTAAATCTAGCAAAAATCACCATCATCCCTGTTCTTATCGGTAAGACATTGACTTTAAGGAGATGACATTATTTGTCTAAAGTTTTACAGCTAAATAATAGCATGAAAATTTGAACCAGAGGGCCATATTAACTTGCACCAGCATTTTAGAGATGCAATGTGAAAAAGATATCAGATGATATAACTTTATGTGTAAGCCAAGTCAACTTAAAAACTATATACCAGGGCATTTTTACAGTTCTGAAAAAAAAATAAAAAACTTGCCACAGAATATAGTACAGTCTCTTTGCATTGATATTTGAAAAGAATCCCATTTCTAAAACAAAATATTGCTGCGTTTTAAAATATTTTAAGCCTATAGCAATAAATTGTTACTAATATATGCCATATTTTAAAAACGTAAAATTCATTTAAATTACATGAAAAATTTACTTGGAAAGGACACTAGTATTAAAATTAAAAGATTAAATATGAAAAATAATTAGCTAAATTCTCCAGTCTTACAGGTGATAAGTTATTAAAAAAAATATATCTCACACAATGTCAGTCAAATAGTCTCAGGAGTTATGCTAACACTGAAATTTATTCTAGTATTAACATTTTTAAGCCTAACATTTGAGTCTATGAAAACATACTTGTACAACTAGAAAGGTCAAAATGGGGCTGAGAGAGATGATTCAGTTGGTAAAGTACTTTCCTTGCAAGTATGAGCTCAGCCCTCCAACCCATGCATGCAGTGCAGCTAGGTGCAGTAGTAGTCAGGCTGCTGGTAATAGTCTCAGTACCAGGAAGGCAGGGGCAGGGTACTGGTCGTACTCTAAGCCCACCGGTGAGAAGAACCCCAGTTCAAAAAGGGAGGCAGAAAATGTTGAAGGCAAACATATGAGGCAGTCCTTTTGCCTCCATACCTACGTACACACCTTCATACCATGTTTTTTTTTCCAACTTTTATTAGATATTTTCTTCATTTACATTTCAAGTGTTACCCAGAAATTTCCCCTTACCCTCCCCCATCCCAGCCCTGCTCCCCTTCCCACCCCCTCCCACATAATGGCCCTGGCGTTCCCCTGTACTGGGGCATATAAAGTCTGCATGACCAAGGGGCCTTTCTTCCCAATGATGGCCAACTAGGCCATCTTCTTCCATATATGCAGCTAGAGACATGAGCACAGGGGGAACTAGTTAGTTCATGTTATTCTTCCACCTATAGGGTTGAAGACCCCTTCAGCTCCTTGGGCACTTTCTCTAGCTCCTTCCTTGGGAACACAAAACAATAAAATAAAAATAAACCACTTAGTAAGTGCTATTCACAATAAAATGTACTAAACAATAAGATATATTTTACCAATACAAAAGCATACTACAAAAATACTTTGAAGGGCTGGAGAGATGCCTCAGTAGTTAAGAGTACTTGCTGCTCTTGCAGAGGACCTGGGTTTAATTCCAAGTCACATCCTGCAGATGTGACACACATTTGCAACTCAAGTTCCAAGAGATCTGACCTCCAGTTACATTTGTGGTACACATACATACATACAAGCAAAACATTCATACAAAAAAATCAAGAGAAGTCTAAAAAATATCTTGCGTGGCCAGGTATGGAGCTCATGTCTGTAATGACAACTTGGGAGGTGAAGATCAAGGGCCCAAGGCCCGCCTCAGCAAAGCAGCCATTCAAGCTGGCTGGGCTGTATGAGATCACTCACTATTAAACAGCAGTGGTGGTAAGGGAGGAAAATACTATAACATAGTGCCCATTCAACACTCAGAAAGAAGGGTGAATCCTGACGGTTGGTAGACTGGCATAAAGAAGAAGTGTATTGAAAGAATCAAAAACACTTGGAGAAGGTTTCAGTTTGCGGTTTGTTGTTTTATCTGAGCATAGTGGCTCACATCTACAATCCCAGAACTTGGGGGCCGTGAGGGTGGATTGCTAGGAGTTCATGGCCAGTCTGGAGTGCGTAGTGAGTAACAGAGCAGCCAGAGCTACATATAAAAACCTCATGTCAAAATAAACAACAAGGAAGGGGAGCGAGGCTTCCACTTAAATACAAGTCAACAAGTAGAATTATACTATAAATAGAATTCACAGTCCACTGAATTACAAATGGTAGAAATTATAACAAGACACTTACCATTGAAAGGATTGATTCCTGCACTAATCCTTAAAACAATAGCTTCTTTCACTTCCTTTTTCTTTACACATCGAATACCCAAATTTTGAAAACTAAAAGCAAAAAATGAAACTTTCAAAATCACATCATAGTTAAACAAAAGTATGACAGAAATCAAACATACTCAGTAAGTAATCTCTCTGCCACACCAACCTCTAGGTCACGAATACTGTTTCTGACCGTGATAATAAAGAAGATACAAGAGAAACATAGGCCTGCCTAAGAGAATTGTTAGAGCACGTGGTGACATGCCTTTAATTCCAGCACTAGAGAGATGGAGGCGAGTGGATTACCTTGGTAACCTAGCAACTCTGAGGCTAGCCTAGATTAGGGGAAAACCTGTCCCAAACTAAAAAGTCTATAGAGTATTATATAATTGTCAAATATACTATTTTATCATTACATTTTGTCAATATGCTTAGGCAAATATACCAAGGAAGATAAACATTACAAGCAAAACAAAACCATCAAGAAGCAAAATTTCACCTTCCAAACAAATTCATGATCAATTTACTACAATTAATGTATCACGAGGTACAAAGACAGCTCGACCCTGAAATATGCAGGTATGTTTTGCTAAACTTATAGCAGTGTTAACCTATGTATTTTTAAAAAATGTATAGAAGTGGCTAGTGAATTTAAATATATATATAAAACCAAACTTAAGAGTGAAGTGGTTAGAGCTGAGCATCAGCTCTTCTGGCTTCATGAACATTTCAGAGGTTTGCTAGCATCACTTGGGCACAGAGACAATCTGTTAGAGCTGAGCACCTGTGTCCCCACTTACACACAATTGTCCACTCTGATGAGGGACTGGGCTAGCCTTCTTATATTTGATTCCCTCTGCTCATTTATGATGCCTGCCTAACTCATCACTAAAAAAAAAAATGTACCATGAAATATATGAAAACACAGCTATACAAGGTCTTGCTGTGTACTTTAGCCTGGCCTCAATTTTTTTCATAGACAACAGAATACACTTTATGTCATGTTATATGATTACAATAGAGGAAATGAAGTATTTTTATTAGAGAGGGTTAATACTAACAATATTTAGCAACAGATTCAAAGGGTCATTTATGGAAAACTTCTCAATAGCTACAAATATTACTCATTTGCATATGTGTAATACAAATGATGATGGGGAACTCCCCTACCACCATCCAGTCATACTTGTTCCCACATGGAAAAACCATGACATCATCTGAGATGGGTGGGTGTGAATAAGGAAGCAAAACTCAAATGATAAGAACATCACTGTTTCTTCAAACTTCACTTGGCCCTTGCAGCCAGAGGCTGCCTGGTTTGCCTTACTCCATGTTCACACTGCTGTATGTTCATGCTTCATGCTTGGCACTCACACCTGTGAC
Source organism: Mus minutoides (assembly GCA_902729485.2). Lineage (NCBI taxonomy): Eukaryota > Metazoa > Chordata > Mammalia > Rodentia > Muridae > Mus > Mus minutoides. The sequence continues at coordinate 576,747 of LR749685.1, read as the reverse complement.
TTCATTAGCACCTAAAATAACTTTGCCACTTCCTTCCTCCTCCTCCTCCTCCTCTAATAACAAAAAATAAGTTGTCAATTCTTTTTTTTNGCACAGAGGGTTAGCTCAGTAGTGTGGTACCTGTCTAGCACATCATACCCTAGAATCAGCCCAGTACTAAAGAAAGAGGAAAGAAGGGAAAGAGGCGAAAGCTCTGACTTAAGGAAGCCAAGAATCATGGGGCATCTGATCATCCACTCAATGTACTCTTTCATAGTCATTCAACACGGTTTGGAGTCCCAATTGTGCACTTAAAACTCTCAAAAGGAATGGAGATACATTTTCCTCCCTTCATGGAACTTAGTGTTTGGAATGGAGGGTTGGCAAACTCTAAATCATGGGCCAAATTCAGCATACTGCTCATTTTGCAAATAAAGTTTGTATTGGAACACAAACACGTTCATTCACTCACATATCTTTTGTGGATGTTTTCCTGCCACTGAGTAGGACATAGAGTCCAAAGGGCTTATGAGGCCTATGATACTAGTAGAATTTAAAAACAAGCAAACAAACAAACAAATATAACCCTGCTAGCTCAAGTCTTGTGAACTAAGGAAATCACATTCCTCTGAAAGAACACTGTGAACAGAGGAGACTGAAGGAACACTCTCCTGACTGCAGTGTAAGATCAGAGGCACTCAGCAGGCGGATTTCTGAGTTCGAGGCCAGCCTGGTCCACAAAGTGAGTTCCAGGACAGCCAGGGCTATACAGAGAAACCCTGTCTCGAAAAAAAAAAAAAAAAGATCAGAGGCACTAAAGAGGCACTAAGCTGGACAGTGGAGGCACACACCTTTAGACATAGTACTTGGGAGGCAAAGGCTGGTAGACCTCTGAGTTCAAAACCAACTTGGTCTATAGAGTAAGTTCCAGGACATCTAGGGCTACACAGAGAAACCCTGTTTAAAAACAAACAAACAAACAAACAAAAATCTCAACAACTACTATATATATATAGCACTAGAGTAGGACAAAAGATAAAAACCAGGGGCCATGGAACAATAGCCAGAAAGCTACAGGTTACAACAAGTTTGTCTTCACAGAAATCAAGAAAGAGTATTTCAAGACACAAATGACTGACTGAAAGTTTGAAACACTGCTGGAAGATCAAGACATGCAGGTGTTAAGGTTTATTGTCAATTGTGTATTTCTAAGGCTTTTTGTGTTTTGTGCCATTACTATTAATAAGAAGAACTTTTTTGGAGATAATGTCTTATTGTGTACTCCAGGATAGTCACAATTTTTTTTTGTAGATCATACAAAATGAAGAGATTAATCACAACATATGTTTTCTTACTTTCAACAATATAAAGAAGTATACCTAGCCAGATATGGTATTGCATGCTTACTTATAATCCCAGTGCTCTGGAGGCTGAGGAAGCAGGATCACTACAAGTTGGAAGCTAAGCTGAGCTACACAGTGAGATTCTGTCTCAAAACAGTCAAAACTTAAAAAAATAAGAAGCGGTGGATATGTTGGCAGATTTTTAGCCTAACATGTGTAAAGTCTTAAGTTCAATCCTCATAAACTGGAGGTAGGGTCTTAAGGCTATGGTCTCACACCTGTAATCTCAGTATTTGAATCCTCTGGACGGCAGCCCTAGCCTACAGGAAACTCCATCTTAAGGGGAGGGGGCGGGGAGCCAGGCAGAGGTGGGGCATGCCTTTAGTCCCAGCACTGGGGAGGCAGAGGCAGGTTGAATTTGAGGCCAGCCTGGTGTACAGAGTGGGTTCCAAGACAGTGAGGGCTACACAGAGAAGTTGTTTTGAAAAAGCAAAACAAAACAAAACCAAACACAAAAAAAGGAAAACAAAATAATAACATAAAAAATACTCCTACTGAGCCAGACAGGGTGGTGTTACCTGTAAGGTCAGGACTTGGGAGTTGGAGGCAGGAAGTTAAGTACAAAGCTACATAGTGAGTTTGAGCCCAGTCTAGGTGACATTAGGAAGGATTTATACTAACTATCATGTGAGGTACCTATTAATAAAGAATGAATGCAAGTGGTAAGAACAAAAATTTTAATATCAGGTTGGTGAGATGGCTCAGTGGGTAAAGGCGTCTGGCAACCTGAGTTTAATCCTCAGGGTCCACATGGTGGAGAAGAGAACCGACTCCACCAGCTGAGCCTACTCTGACCTCCACATGCACCCCAAGCACACGTGTTCTTCCCACAGGTAACAAATAAAATGTAATTAAAATGCAAATGTACATATTACAGTCAAATAAATACAGAATTAATTTATTTTGCTAAAAACTAAAATTATATGTTTTTCCTATTGCTGAAGATTTCTGTCACTGTATACTTACAACAAAGGTCTGCGTTCTGGTCCAAATTCTGCTTCATAGTATCCATCTCTGCAATCTTTTCCAACTAAATCATGAGGATGAGGTTTAAATGGATCATTCTTTGTTACTAATGTAATTCTTATTTTTCCTTTTCCATAGTAGTTCATAATCTGAAAAGAGAAATTAAATATACAGTCTGTATGTCTTGTTAGGTAGGTATTGTAGCATATGCTATAGCCCCAGCATTTGGAAGGCTGAAGCAGGATCAGCACAAGTTCAAGGCCAGCCAGAGCTCCCTACAATAATGCCCTTTTAAAAAAGCAAACAAATAAAAAGAACTGATTCCATTAATTTAAGTTCAATTTATATAATGTAGTCAGCATGTAATAAAATTCAAATAGTCAGCAGTTTACTTGAGATTAAAGTTTTTAGAGAATATATCAGCCAGGAAAACTTATCTTTCAATTCCTAAAATGTTTCTTTCTGCCCTTATTTCATCTAGCTTTATCATCTGTTTATTTTCCTTTAAAAGCAGGTAAGCAGGCCAGGCATTATGGTACACTTTTAACTCCAGCGTTTATGAGGCAGAGGCGGATAGATCTCTGTGAGTTCAAGGTCAGCCTGGTCTACAGAGTGAGTTCCAGGACAGCCAGGGCAACACAAAGAGACCATGCCTCAAAAATCCAAAATAAATAGTTCTTATATTTACCAGCCTTTGTTGTACAAAACTTGCTCCTTAACTTAAAACTGTTGAGGTTTGGTCTGTAGCTATGTATTGTAATGCTAAAAACTGGCCCTGATTGCTTTAGGAGATGGAAGATCCTCATGTACACCAAATATAACCTTGACCCCCCCAACTTATTCCTGATTGGTCAATAAAGATGCAGATAGCCTAGAGCTGGGCAGAAGAGAGATGGGTGAAGTTTTGGTTCCTGGGCTTGGGGACTGAGGCAGGAGACCATGAGGGAAGGAGAAGGTGAGAGAAGAGAAGACGCCATGGGGTAGGTGAATCATGAAAGCACGGCCATGAGGGCTGGCCAATTGCAGTAAGAGAGGCCCAGGCAGAGCATGTCGAGTTATAACTCAGAAAGTAGATACTAATAGCTTAGAGGGTAGATACTAATAGCTTAGAGGGTAGATTCTGCCCAGCTCTAGTGCTTTCAGGGCTTATCATAAATATAAAGGTTTTAAGTTTTTAATTTGGGAACTAAATGATCCAAGGCAGAGTAGAAACCCCTGATTATATATTACTACAGCAGAGACTTGTTGGGACAGAAAAGATACAAAGTGTACATATAATTTTGATGAATAAAGTGAGATGATTTAAGAAGGATTAAGGGCTGGTGGGATGGTGCTGCAGGTAAAGGCACTTGACAACAACAACTTCAATCTCTGGATCTCACAGTAGCACAAGGAGAGAAAACATACATGCACATGTGTGCACACACACAAACAGAGTGGGGGAGAGGGAGAGGGGAGAGGGGAGAGGGGAGAGGGAAGAGGGGAGAGGGGAGAAAAGTGTAAAAAAGAAAAAAACCAAACCAGAGTCCTCTAAGACCACATAGCCCATGAAAAATCTTGTGGCAAAGGAAGTAAAAATAGAAGCAGGTTTTGAAATTTACCCCTGACTGTACCTACGCCACAGGTGAAGGGAAAGCTGGGATCTTGGTGGAGGGTGTGACTATCAAAGGAGCAAGAGCAAGACCAGGTTCTTTGGAGGTACCTTCTTCCAAACGTATCTGAGACATCTTCCCAAAATCGATCTGAAGAACCATCTCCAGAGCTGCTTGTGTGTCTGGCTGCAGCCTACAGACAGCAGCAAACTGTGCACTGAGCTGCGTGTGTTACCTCCAGGTCTACCAGGATGAACTGGAGTAAGACACACTGCTCCGGAATGCTTTAGTTTAGGAACCTTTTTTTTTTTTCCCCTCGAGACAGGGTTTCTCTGTATAGCCCTGGCTGTCCTGGAACTCACTTTGTAGACCAGGCTGGCCTCAAACTCAGAAATCAGCCTGCCTCTGCCTCCCGAGTGCTGGGATTAAAGGCGTGTGCCACCATACCCAGCTAGGAACAAAATTTTTTTAAGAGGAGTCAATAATGACTCACAATGTTGGAAAAATAGAATTCTAAATTAACTTTTCACTGTATGTCTTTCATTTGAACACTTAGAAAGAATTTTGATAATCCAAAGCAATATTATTGCAAATAGTGTGATTTAAAAACATGAAGTTGCCAGACATGGTGGCGCACGCCTTTAATCCCAGCACTCGGGAGGTAGAGGCAGGCAGATTTCTGAGTTCGAAGCCAGCCTGGTCTACAGAGTGAGTTCCAGGACAGCCAGGGCTACACAGAGAAAAACTAAAACAAATAAACACCCCCCCCCCCAAAAAAAACCCAAAACCAAAACAAGACAAAAAACATGAAGTTATGGGCCTGGAGTGATAGCTCAGCAGGTAAAAGCACTTACTGATCTTCCAGAGGACCAGAGTTCTGATCCCAGAATTCATGTTACACAGTTCATAATTGCCTGTAACTCCAGCTTCAAGAGTGGGCCTATATATATATATATGTGTGTGTGTATGTATGTATATATATGCTTATATAAAATCTTTTCTTAAAATTAAGTTTGTACAGTAGATAGAACAAAAGCCTTTAGGCATACTATTGTCCAAATGCACTATATATTTCAAAAAACTGGGAGGTCTTTGAATGTTTCCACAAGGAATGATAAATGTTTGAGGAGCTAAGTATGTTTAACTTGATTGAAGCATTACATGATGTATACATGTATTTTATATTACATGACATTCCATTAATATGTACAATTCAAGCATCTATGAATCAGTTAAAAATATAAAAACAGAAATTTGGGAATCAATATATAACTTGGCAATTTTGTAATTCTTCTTAGGTTCAATAAAATAAACTGCAAATAATAAGCTAGTTACAAAACAGTAATTTCAGATCTATTGATGAAAAATTAAGAACCATATTTCAAAATCCATTTTGAGATGGTATCTTCCTTTTATCCATACGAGTTTCTAGGCCCAAGGCATCTACCCACCACAGCCTCCCAAGTAGATGAGATTTTGGTGGGTGACACTACCCCTGACTTCTATTAACTTTGTTTTCATTCGTTTGTAGAGACAGGGTCTTGTTTAAATAGCCCAGACTGGCCTGGAACTTCTTATATAGGTAAGTAGTCCTCAATTCAATATGTTGAGTCAACTCAAACAGTTGAGTCCTCAACTGTTTATGCCTCCCAATGCTTGTCATGTACTACCACACCAACTTACTATTAAGGATTTTAATTGGCACTTAAATGATAAAAATTAGCTAGGCATGATTGCACATGTTTGTAATTCCAGTATGAAGGAACAGAGGCAAGAGGCGAGATCACTACAAGTTTGGGGCTAACAATCTTGTTTCAAAACACTAAACATGAATAAATGAATAAATACATTATAAAAATTAAAAGGCAATGTAATTTATAAATATAAAATATAAACATACATTATAAAAAATGGTATATTTGCTAAATTCATTTTCAACCAAAAACACTGTTTTCACAGGCGAGGGATATATATCAGTGGTAGAACACTTGTTTAGCATTCCTAATATTTTAGGTTCAATCCCCAGTACTGTCAAAAAAGATAAAGAGACCAGTAGCTTGAGCCCGTAGTAGCAGCACTCCTATCAGGAGACGAGAGTCAGAAACAGAAGAACCCTGGAAACTAGTGGACCAGGTGTATAGATAAAATGGAAAATCAGCAAAGACGCCCTGTCTCAAAACGCAAGAATGAGACGCCAACCCACCCAATGCTGTCCTGACTCTCACATGGACACTGAGGTACCCAAGTGTCCGTATTCACACACACAAAATAGCACTTTACACATACACGGAAAAGGAACGATACTTTAAATGATGTTAATAACTCAGAGTTTTGGAGGTAAGCATAAAGGTATGGAAAAAAAAAAAAAGAAGGGAAAAGTTATTAATAGCCCCTACACTAAAAGGTCAAAAAAATGTTCCAAATCCATCTTTAACTTATACAATAATTCCCTTGACCAGTATATGTACAGAATGCTTTTTCCTCACTAAATGCTTTGTGTTAACAAAAGGGATCCGATCCAAAGCTGTCAGTGCACAATAAGCACTGTGAATCACTGCAGTTATATTAATACATGAACTTTAATAGCAGGAAAGATTCCTTTAAGACATAACCCTACACATCTAGCTAATGGAGAGCAAATGCAAAGAAGAAAGGCGGTAACCAGAGCACGGGGCTGCAGAAGACTGTTAAACTGAGTCTTCTACCAGGTGGTGGTACTGCACACCCATAACTCGGGAGGCAGAGGCAGGGAGATCTCTGACCAGTCTGGTCTACACAGAATGCGTTCCAGGACAGCCAGGATCACACAGAGAAACCCTGTCTCAAAAACAATAAAATAAAATGAACCCCTAAAAGTGAGATACTGAAGAAAGGCCCATTACCTGGATAGATGGGTATGTCCGGTTGTTGTCTGTGCTGCGCTCCCCTGGAATGCTGCCTGCTGATCGTCCTTCACACTTGTATCTAAACCGCATTCCCCTCTGCCTTGGCTGTTCAATTATTTCTACATATGGATTATATCCACCTGAAATTTTTAAAAAGAACAGTGCAATGAGATTAGAATAGTAATATAGTAGACTTTAATGGCTTTTTAAAAAAAAAAATCTTTTTCCTTCCCAACATTAAATAACAAAGTTAAAGTGTAATCTTCAAAGATTAAATGAGAAAGATAACATTTTCTTATATAAAGTTCCTATGTAGTATTAACATATAACTGTTGAGTTCTTTATTGCTTAATATCTATATCTAATGAGTATATTACGTTCTAAGATAACAACTCTTAGAGTTACCTATCCACATGAGGCCAATTATAAGGCTTTTCTCCCAACATTTCCCAAGAAAGGTGAAGAAAATAGTATTCAGAAGTACATTATATTCCAAAACTGAGTAAAATGTACTTAACTGCTTTTAAATTAGACTATCACTGCATGAAAGAACACTCATTAAAAATTAAAGTGGACTTACGCCCTTGCATAGGCAAGTTTGGATTATCAAAAGATCTGTATACAATATACTAAAACAGTATATTGACTTTAAGCTCAACTAAAGTTTCAAATCAGTCCATCTAAATTTTCTCCAAAATGTAACACATAATGTGGAGTTAACAAAGTCATTTACCTTCCATAACAAATATAATTCAACATATGTATCCTTAGGATAAAACACTATAAATATAACTACCAAAGTAAGTGTGTTGAGTGAAAGAAACTAATCTAAAACAAGCACATATTATATGATCCATTTACATGAAACTCCAGAAATGTAAGCCAATCTATAATGAAAAAAGGTGATCACTATTTGTCTAAACTTGATAAATGAGAAAGTTTGGAGGATGGTGGACATGTTTATATTTATTGTGTTGATTAAAATATATGTGTGTGTATAGATGTATATGTACACACACGTATACACACACACACACACACACACACACACACACACACACACATTATATTTCCAAGTATGGAGGGCCAGGCCTTAATAGAGGTAGGCTGATCTCTGTGAGTTCAAGACCAGCCTTAACTATATAGCAAGTTCCAGGCCAGCAGGGCTACATAATGAGATCTCATATCAAAAAAACCCCTAAAAAACAAAAAAGTTTATATATAATTATTACATTACAATGAGTTTTAAGTATATGTCAATAAAACTTTAAAAATATATGCATCTTCACCCTTTAGCCAAGTCATGGAAATAGAAGTTCCACCGGGTGTGGTGGCGCACGCCTTTAATCCCACTTGGGAGGCAGAGGCAGGTGGATTTCTGGTCTACAAAGTGAGTTCCAGGACAGCCAGGGCTATACAGAGAAACCCTGTCTTGAAAAACCAAAAAAAAAAGGAAATAGAAGTTCCATAAAATCAACTGTGTTTTCATGTTAAGGCAGGTAACATGTGATTTTACTTTAGGAGTATAAATTCCCCAAGCCATAAATCCATCTCACTAAGGCTTATCCTGTTAAACAAGCTTCAGAAATGGTGAAACAATGAATTGTTTAATATAGCACGGGACATGGTCTATTCCAAATTGGGCACTTTTCTTTTCCTTGTAGAATTTGCTATGTAGACCCGATTGACCATGAACTTACAGTGACTTTTTGCCTTCTGAGTTCTACTATCAAAACAAAATAAGATCCAGCAAGCGTCCAGCAAGACCCTGTGTTTAATAATATCTTATTATTATTAATATTCTCTGTAAAATATGTGTTAAATTCTTCCAAGTATCACACATACAAGAGGTAATCAGTAAATGATACTACTATCACTTCAGATGCTGCTCTCTTGAAGAAAGTGACACCCTCACTATCACAGCTGCTACTCTGAAGGACCCTATACCCAACAGTGAGCAATGATTATACTAGTCATTGCAATTATGTTAGTGTACAAAAGGGGGAAATACTAACAAAATTCTGCAGAAAGTTATAATAAGAACAAAAGAGGAATCTAACAGTTTAAGAGAGGGAAAATGTAACAAAACACGAGTGGAAAGACATTTTAGAAAAAGGGAAGTAATTGTCCATGACTTCAACCACCAATGGAAGTGGAGCGCAATCACTCTTAGAAAGAGAACCACAAGTCCAAGTACATTCAGTACTATGGATTTTGTTGTATATGTGAAGAGCAATCAATGCTTTTATTCAGGGAAATCACAAGCTCAGACTAGCTTTCTAGAGTAAGAATTCTGATGGTAGTGGTTAGACTAAAAAAAAAGAAAAGAAAAGTAAATGATCAGTTTAAAGATGACTTACATACATGCACATACATTTTAATTCTATAAACACATACATACATACATACATACATACATACATACATACAAGAGGTTAACAACAATAAAATAGAACAATTACAACAAACAACTAAAACAAGTTATTTAAAACTTTATGAAATTTTTCTTTTAACACTTTGAACTACAGTTGATTACAAATGAATGAAGAAAATCAGACTATAGGTAAGTGAAGGGTATTGTCATATGAGCAAAAATGTGGCTATGTCTGAAATATAGCTGTTATAAAGATAAAAGATTATTTCAAAAAACAAAACTGACTTATTTTGGTATCTAAACACCAAAGAGAAATTAATCACTAGTGGCGAGGGTCTGGGGAAACAGCTAAGTCAGAAAAATGCTTGGCATTCAAGTACAAGATCCTGAGTTCAATCCCCAGCATCCATAAAAACAGCCAGGCATGGTAGCATATCCCTGTAAGCCAGTGCTGGAGAGGAGACAGGAGGAACCTTGGAGCTCACTGGCTTGCCAACCTAGCCTAATGAATGAGTACTAGGTCCCTGTGAGAGAGAGAAACAGGGAGTGGGGGGGGTGGGGGGGAAGGGCGGAGGGGAGAATCACTTGTGGCCATGTGGTTTTTCAATAAATTATTGCTGCTACCTTTAATTTTATTCATTCTGATTTAGACCTCCTGCATTTGAATCTATTACTCATTTGCTTATTCAAATGACAGAAAGCAGGCTGAAGGATCTGGGTACAATCTCAGTGCCACCAGAAATAAAACAAAAGAACGCAAATAACCAACAAACACACACATACAAAAGAGAAAACTATTTTAATCCAACAAAGTCCATAGTAATTACTGAAAATATAAGGCAAATGAATATTTTACAAATATCTTTTATAGCCTATGCATTCTTGTAGGACTACTTAAGAGAATGTACCTTTCTCTTCAAATGTGTTAAATTCAACATGATTTTTTTCAGTGGCATCTTAAAGAACTTATATGGTTGAACTAAATGGTCAAATAAATCCCAGCCCATTACTTAAGGTGTTCTGGTGAGAAATTGATATATAATGACATCATTAATGATAGCTGGATTTTTTTTGAAGGAGAAATATAAAAAACATTGCAGAGTTATTCAAAGCAAGTTACACATTTCTTTAAACCAGTGAGTGTATTTATAAAACTATGAAATACAAAAGACCTAAGACTAAGTATTTTTTAAAGTTTCTTAAAGTAACAAGAATTACATAAATATTGTCATGTAATTTCATGCATTTGTATTTATTTTTCTTCTTGTAGAAATTCTTCATTGAGCCAGGCAGTAGTTGGGCACACCTTTAGTCCTAGCACTGGGGAGGTAGATCTCTCTGATTTTGAGGCCAGCCTGGACTACTGAGAGTTCCAGGACAGCCAGGGCTACACAGAGAAACCCTGTCTCAAAAAACAAAAAAGCAAAAATATACCAACAATAAAAAGGAACTCTTCATTGATAACAAGTCTCACTCAAAAACAAATTTCAGAATTTATAGTCTACATTCCCTGTTGGGAATAACTTTTCCATCCTGTAAACCAACAATCATGGTATTTTTTAAGAGCAATTATTCCAAACAAAACAAAAAATCAAAACAAAAGCAAAAACCATTAGTTTAGGGAAAATTAACTATTGTGTTCTTTATGTTTTGAGACAGTGTCTTATCTATCTAGGGCTAACCTCTAGCTTGTTTTGTAGCCTAGGCTGATCTTGAACTTCTAAGCCTCTGCCTCCACTTTCCTAGTGTTGAAATTATAGGCTCCACTACCACAGACTTTGTACAGTGCTGAGGGTCCAATCAGGGCTTCTCAAGGCTGGGCAGCTACTCTCCCAATTGAGCTACATCCTTTTTTGAGACGGGCTCTCAAGTAACCTATGCAGGCCTCACTCAATATGTAGCTTGAGGCTTTCCTTGAACTTGTGATCTTCCAAATACCAGGACTACAGATTTCTGCCACCATACCCAGCTTTGTTATTGAAATAAAACTACATGTTTTACTTCTTCAAGTTACTGAATGGCAGAAATTGTATTACTCATTAATGTGCTAAATTAATATCTGTGTGAAGATTAAAATTCCAAAGCTCTTCTGTGTCAGTGATTCAAAAATTAAAGGACTATATTGATTAATCAGTCCCTTATTATATTCCTCAATAACTGAAAAAAAAAACTCAGTACTTTGTAGGTACCAGAACAACTACCCTTTTATGCTTCCTCATATCTGTTCATATTCTGATTTAACTGTAGCCCTCCTAGCTAGAAAATCAATGGTATCATTTGTCAGTAGAATGATCCAATCATGTTCTTCCTTGGTACTGTTTTACAATGCCATTCCTCTTGAAGATGAAAAATGAAAAACTGTAGTACTCTATGGAGAGTATGAAGGAAAAACTATAAACCAAGGAACCTTCGGGAAAACAAATACTCTTACTTAGATTACAGAAAGTCACTGTGGTTTTTAAAAGCACAGAATTTTTTCAAAGTTGTTTCTAAACAATTTAATTAAGGTATTTTTCTTTAACCAGGCAAGTGTAAAGTCTGGATTGGTCTCTATATTTTGTTATTTTTTTAAATATATTTTTTATATATTTTGAATTGCTAATATCTACTAGAATAATTTTGAATTATAGATAAAAATGCTTGCAATATTGTTATGATTCATTTGCACTTAGGTGTAAAAGAATGCTATTTGAAAACACTGAGCCTATTTAAAATCTCAAGTATGAGTTTTAGATTAAAAAAATTAAAAATTAGATTTTAAAATTAAAAAGAAATTAGAAATTTCTTTTACATTAGAAACATTAAAAATAGATCAATTGTCACAATTATATATAAAATAGTGTACCATCAAAAATATTATTGCTAGAAAGAGAAGCCATAATTAAGTATACAATAAGAATATGTTACATATAATTATAATGCCAATTAAAACACACACATAGGTATTTCTCACAGATTCTCTTAACTTTACTCTTCATAAAGAGAACTGCTGTTCATTTTAGAGATGCTAAAACTTCAAAATAATATAAAAATTTGAAAAAAAGATTATTATTGGTTTATTTTTTGAGACAGTCTCATTGTATGGTCTGGATGGCCTGTAACTTGCTTTATAGAGGAGACTGGCTTTGAATTCAGAGCTCTGCCTGTCTCTGCCTTCAAGTGCTGGGATTGAAGGGATGGACCACTGTGCCTGTCATAAACACATATATACACAGTTCAGTAACAATTTTTTAATAATATAGCAGTGAGGCAGTCATAATCCAAGGAACTAACAAATCTGACTACCAAATGGATGTATGTCTTCTGGGTCCATAGCCACAGAAGAGCTAGGGAAAGAATGACAGAGTGAAACTCTTCCATGAGATTATTTTTTGAAAGATAAAAGTCATAGGTGTCATTAAACTGCAGAGGTGTAATTACAACCAAGTTTCAAAATAAAATCAACTTTTAAATTTATGTAACAAGAAAAAAGTTGTTAAGCATAAAACCTCAATAACAAATATGGCTATAAGCTATAACCTAAAACAAATACAAATATCTTAAGAATATAAGGTGAATATTTAGATTCAAAGTCCCTAGAACAGAGTTTGTTCTGGGGCTGTATATCAGAAGCCAAACCATAACCTAACCTCACAGAGACCTGAGGAGAAATAAAACACTTCAAGAATAAAGTACAGATTTCTGAAGGAACATTGCAAATTAATCTAAATCCTCTGAAGACCAACTTCCCAAGACATGAAGAAGTTAAAAACAACAATGCAAAGTGTTCAGGGAAGTAACCCAACGTTCGGATCCAAGCAAGACAGGATTATGGATAAAACAGGCAAAAAATGTCTGGCAAGTTGTCATTCTCCCAGTCACCAAACCAACCAGCCAACCAACCAACCAACCAACCAACCTCATTCAACTGAAACAAAGAAAACATTCAAAAGATAGCCTTAGATTTCTCTTTATATAAAACATATCTGAGCCTTGTTATTTACAGTACAGCACAGAAATGATGGTCATACTAAGCAGTTGAGAACAGCTGACTAGAGCGCTTCTTTCTCATAAAATCCTAGGTAAACAGCTTTTGCTTGGACCCCAAAGGAGCAAGCAGCCAATAATCATACACTTCCAAATAACATCTCCATCCAGAACTTTCTGGTGAGTATTCATCACAAGGAAAATCAAAGCCATGTAAATGTTTTGCAGTAAGATATCACTGCTGTGGATACAGGAAAAACAAAACAAACAACAAACTAAAAACCAGTCCTAAGAGGTTTTTACCTACTAGAATGCCAAAGTAATGTTTCAAGTCTTTCCTCAAATAAAAAATGCATGGCAGGGCCAAATCATCTCTATTAAGATTTCAGACTTAAAAATATAAGAGACCCAGTTAAGTACAAGTTTCAAAGGAACATTTTTTAAAAATATATTTTTCTCTACAATATTCAGATCATGTGCTCTTAAACACAATCATGCAGAGAACCCATATGGGAGAAAATTGAAATAAAAAATTGAGAAAGAGACCACATATACCCTGTGCTCTTAATTATGATTGTGTCCACCATTTTCTCCATTCACTCTTGTTGTATACATCACTAATTATTATACACCTTTATCTCTTTTTCATGTGCTGCATTTCTGAAACATCTGTATTTGTGAACAGTCTTCCTTTAAAAAAAAAAAGGAAGTCATTTGTTTTAGCTGGCCACTCCTAACTTCCAGCTCTATTATTAAAGTGTAAGTTGTCACACAGCTATATTCACTTTTATTGGGGGGAAAAAGGCTATCTTGAAATTCATACAAAAAGTTGGTGAGTAGTAAGGTCCACAAAAATAATTCCTTCCTATACTTCCTGTTATGTGACACTGCAGAATCATATTAAAGAAAAAAATGTGACTAAATACAAACTTTCTAAATTTTAAAGTACATTTCACCAAAGACAATCTTAATCATTAGTAAAATAGTATGTGTCTTACAAGGCAACTGTGCACCTCCCTCCACTTTGTTCTTTTTAGGAAATAATGAAAAATTTTCAATATGGACACAAGACAGCTAACTTAAATAGAATACAAATGTGTGAAAAATGACTGCTTAAATATGCAGACCTTCGATCAGGAACATTTTCTCCATGTTGCCTGCTATAATTAATCTTATCAAAAAGCTAGAACAAAGCACAGTATTGTTTAAAAGGCAATGAAAAACAGCTTAATGGCTTAATGGTTAATGTTAATTTACCTGAACAATAATTAGAATCATCATATAAAATCCTGTCTTCTCACGACATTTATATAATTCTGCACATGAGATTATTATCTACGACACTTTACATTTATAGACACCACCTATTCAATTACACATACCTATTTACATATGACATCGGAGAGGAATGAACAAATGATCTTAATGCTTGGTGATCAATATGAATACTTTTCAAGGATTCAGTACTATATTGCAAAAAAGAATCTAAATTACATAATCATAAGTTAAACAGTTTTGTTGATTCTAAATTAGTATTTCAAAGGGAATGGGAATTTTAAATTAACTTCATAATTTTTCTCTATTTGGTCTTTATAACTGATAAGGTACTCAGACTCCTTTAAACTATATTTTTGCCTAGAAACTTCAAATAGCAGGATTACAATTTAAATGACATGATGCATTTTAAGTAGTCTCATTTAGTGCAACCTTTGATAAAAGATCAAAAAGCACTACGATAATGATACTACAACTTGCGGATTTGTTTTCTACGTTTGTTGGGATTTTTTTTCTCTGACAGTACTGAGAACTGAACCCAGGGCTTCACAGAAGCTGGGCAAGCCCAACCCAACTTCTAAATCCTTAAAACTTGCCATTTCTTTTCAAAGTTCCCCACTTTAACTTCATTGGAATCATTTCTATAACAGCAAAAAATATGTGTCCTTAGGCAAATTGCAATTGTATTACATTTTAAAATCATATCTGTCTTACAGTTCTTTAATAAATGATTTTTCTGTTGAAAAAATTCAAGTATTGCATTCATACACTATATAATAAGATTCTATTAGGCAGACAAGGGCAGAACTGTTTTAACAAAGCTTGCCACTCTACAAATTTCACACAAAAATCTCTCTGATTACCAATGAATTAAATACTTAAAGCCTTTTTGTGCTTCTAATCAGAACATGAGTTAAATTTACGAATTTACTAGAGCATCTGGAAGTCTGGCTTCATTTAAATGGGTAAAGAGAAAGTTGAAATATTTTAAACTACACTTGTTTTCTCATGAAAACCACAGACAAACTGAAATCAAGTGTCATGTGAAACACCCCAGTTTCCTTTACAGCAGGAGTTATGATACGGTTCTACTCAACTCTTAAAGAGTTCACTAAGCTTTCTACTTCCTCTTCTCTGCCAGACGTCGGCTGCCTTCTACTGAGGGTCACTGGGAAGATAAGGGTCAGCGTCCTGCTACAGACGGAAGGTGTCATTTTAGCTCCCACGGCCAGGAAAGTGCCCACCACCATCTCAGCTGCTTCTAGTGCTTGCTTTACATATAGCACGACTGTCATACTAAACTCCCCAGTCCTGTAAACTGTTTCTTATAAATGTGTCCCCCTCAAAGCAGACGATCCAAAACTTACTAGTGGCAGATAAACACTGACATTAAATGATGACATTTTCAACCCTACCAGTTACTTTAAAGCAAACGCGCGTGCAGGAATGGGGTTGGGGGTTGAAGGGATCGAGGTCTCTACACGGTAAATTAGACACCTTTAGCTCGTGGGGGCGGGGGTAGTGTTTTCGCTTGGAATTAAAACGCCACTAAGGACTTTCACAGCCACGCCACATTCTGTACCAGTGTCAGCCTCTAGCATGATGGGACTTAAAAAAAAAAGAAAGCTCGCCTGAGGTCCGGAGGTTCCTCTTTTTTGTTCAAAAACGTAAAACTGGGTCTCCATACCCCTGAGTTTTTAAACGCGAGGCTTCTCTGCTCTCCTTTACTGAGATTACCCCCTATGATCCTAAAAGCACACCGTTGGGAATTTCGAAGGTTCTGGCTATTAGGAGAAGATCAGATTACAGTGCGCCGCTTTGATTTCACACGCAAACCCCGGAGCGGGCAACTTTTGAAAGGGCTGACAATTTGCCAGATGAGAAGACTTGAAAGGCAGACCGTCCCAACCCCAAACGGAGCCCCCGACAGCTCCTTCCCGTGACCCGCGGGTGCTCGCCCCGGTACTCACCCGAGGCCATGGCTCGGCTCCGCGCACCGCTCGCTGCAGCTTCCAGCGTCCGGCCAGAGGCTGCAAGGCAGCCAGCCAGTCAGTCAGTGAGTCAGTGAGTCAGTGAGTCAGTCAGCCAGGCAGCCGGTCAGGCAGGCAGTCAGCCAGCCAGCGAGCCCGTCAGTCAGCCAACTAGCTAGCCAACCAGGGAGGAGGCTGAGCAGCCTCTGCAGCCCGGACGCCTGTCCTCCGACCACCCCCGGGCCTCCTCTTCTTTCCCGGCTCCTCTGGGTTTGCGGCTCACACCTTCCCACCCCCGAATCTTCGCGCTCGGGTCACTAGTGTCCTGGCGTCGCCTTGCCAGGATGCCGCGGCAGGGGCAGGGGGCGGGGCGGACCGCCCCGCGGAACAGGGGGGGGATTTCCCGCTGCTTACGACACTCGCGCCACCGCCTACCGGGCGAGGGGGCGGAGCCTCGCGGCGGGCGGGCGGGCGATCCCGCGCGGGCCAGTGCGCTTACTTCCTCCAGAGCCACCACAGCCTTGCGCGCTCGCTCCGGGAGCTCCGGGGGGCGCGCGGCGACGGCTCCGCGCGTGAGAAGCCGCCGGTCCCTGAGAAATCCCCCTCCTCCAGAGTCCTTGAGAGCGCCGCTTAAAGCCGAGGGGCGTGCTCGTGACGTCATGCTGGCCGAGCGGCCGGAGGCGGGCCGGGCGGTGCCGCGGGCTCGCTCCTGGCCGCCCGAGGCCGGCCCGGGGTTTTCGACCGGTGGTTCCCCCTCTTCCCGATTTCGCACATGCAAATCTCCGCCCCCGCGCCGGAGAGCACGGCTGTCCGGGTGCTCTGGAGGGGAAGTGCGGAAGCGCCAGCGCCCGCGTTCGACTGTAAGGCGCAGATTTGCATACGGTGACCCCCGCAACTTTATTTTCCCTCTATATCTACATTACGTCTTTTACCTACCAAAGTTTTTCGGCTGCACTGCGAGGCCGCTAACCCCATTCTGTATAAATGTACACGACGTCCAGAGATTGACCGAGATACCCACGGCCTGAGGCCTGGACCGAACTTTGGTGCTTTGACAGGTCAGGCAGAATATTGTTTGCCTTCAGTTGCTAATACGTACCTGTTCTTAGTCTATGATGTATTAGCATTTCATTGTATACAGGAGTATTAGAGTTGATTAGGGTTTGGAGAAGCTAAGTAGCTTGTCCATACTTTAGAGTTCTAGAAAGGAATTGCACGATTTAAGCTTAAGATTATCCAGCCCCGCTTAGCGCACTGCACTCCCAGCACGCAGGAGGTTGAGGCAGGTGGACTGTCTCAACAACAAAAATAACTCAGCGTTATCTGGCTCCACCTCTTACGTTCTCCAGTCATTTACTGACTAAAACAAGTAATGGAGGGGAAATAGAGAATATCATCTTGCATGGCCAACAAGATAGCTTAGAGAGTAATTGTGCTTTCTACCAAGCCTGATAATTTGAGTTTGATCCATCGAAGGACAGAATCAACTTCCAAAAGTTGTCCTCTTAACTCTACATGCGCTTCAAAGAACGTCAAGGGGTGGGGGGAGTTGGCTAATTAAAATATATACTATCCTGTCATAAAAAAAATTCATCCTGTTATATAACTCCCCCAAAGTGAAGGAAATAATTAAAATCTACGAATTCCAAAGTGTCTTCTCAAAGAGTATAAATAGCAGTTGTGTTTTTAGTTAAACACAATCATAGACAAGTCACAAAGATTTAAAAAACAAAACAAAACAAACAAAAAAAAAACAATTAGCAGGGTGAACTATGTTCAGTGCTCCAGAGGCCAAGACAACAGGATCATAACTTTGAAGCTAGGATGAGCCACAAAACACCAAACACACACACACACACACACACACACACACACACACACACACACACACGAATGGAGGCATACTTCAGCTTTTAACTCAACCATATCTGTATGACATAGCTTCTACTTATTGTCTTTATTCAAAGAAAAAGTAAACAGGAGGTTTAAATTCTCACGGATATTTTTAGACCTTGTGCTGGGGGAAGGTGTCACTGTACACCTGATGAGGCTGCTTGTCATTGAGGTTTACAGAGACTAACACATGGTAGTTTTAGTACTGGGTGGCATGTCTGTAATCCCAGCATTTAGGAGGTGGAGATAGGAGTAGCAAGGATTCTAGGTCATCCTCTACTATATAATGAGTTTATAAAGCCAGCCTGAGCTATGAGGGATCTTGTCTCAAAACACAAGCATGCATAAGTCTTAACGTTACTGCATTTCTATAAAGAAAATAAGGTGGTGGGGGTAGTAGAAACCGACTGGGCTCTCTAGAAGGACACTCTGTAGAGGCCATATTTGAGCTGAGTCAGTGGTTGCTACTGGAAACTTTAGTCATGAAGTTGATGTATGAGTACATTTGGAGACTTACCCTGGCTGGTATGGTACACTGTTATATATGCTACCTAGGGGTGAGGGTGGGGCAGTTACACTGTTGTCATGATGGAAATTTTAGAAAGGTGATTTAGACAAGTGTTTGTACAGAAGACATGGTGACAGGCATGTTTGATGGCAGGGCCAGCTGCTAGAAGTGAAACAGCTGAGGATTTTTTTCTAAATGAACTCTAAATAAGTGTGGCAACATGGAGGTCATTAAATTGGGTGGCATAGCTCTTTCCAGTAATCTCAGGACTAGGCAGGCTCATGCCAGACATTCTGAAGTTCAAGACTAGCCTAGGCTATTTTGGGAGACCCTGTCTATGAAATAGATAAAGAATGGAGGTCATTTGTGACTTGAGGACTGTGCCTTTAAAAGGATCACTATAAAAGCCAAATTGGAGCAGGTTGAGGAGAGAATGATGGATGTGGTAGGTATAGACTTTTAGAAGAGTGTCAAAGAAAACAGAAATGGAGTATTAGCTGGTGCAGGGTGTGGATTTATAGTGTGCTATCAGTAACAACCTCTGGATCCCCCTGGGGAACCTTCCATACTGCATACTAATGCTGAGAGAATGAGCTGGGCCTGCTCTGACCAGGTCTATGATGTGGAATATCACCTTTTAGGCTATGCCTAGTGACCTCAGTAACTTTTCTATTGCAGTCATAAAACAAAGGATTGACCAAGGCAATTTGTAAAAGAACACATTTAATTTGAGGGCTCATGGTTTCAGAGGGTTAGTTCATGGCCATCTTGGTAGGGAGCATGGAAGCCAGAGCACTGGAGCAGTAGTTGGGAGCTTACATCTTGAGACAACAACCACGAGGCAGAAAGCTGACGGGGAATGGCTTTTGAAACATCAGAGCCTACCCCCAGTGACACACCTCCTAATCCTTCCCAAATAGTTCCACCTACTTTAGACCAAGTTAAACTATATGAGCCCATGGGAGTGTTCTCATTCAAACCACCATACTCGCCTTGAGTTATTCCATTTTACAAAGCAACAACCATGACCAGAATTACTCTGTTTTGAGTATGAGTGCCAAGAAAGAATGAGTCTACATCTTGCTTGCACAGGCAAACAATCATTATCTGCCAGAACAGTGTGAAACATAAACCAAGAGCTAAATATATCAAATGGTAATCAGAAGCACAGCACACATGAACTGACATGTTACATGTAATCCATCCCCTGACCTGGGACTAGAAAAGAAGTAGTACCCCAAGACCAAAACATGACAAGTATGATAATTGTCCCCCAGTTACCTAACATAAGCTTCATATAGGATAATTGTTATATCAAGCACTCCTTTTGCCTTTTCCTCAGTCTCCAGCTTAAGCAATGAATCTCCCGCAGGTGACGCTTGGCTCCCATCAAACTGACCCTGGAAATGTCCTGTCACTTGGATTGGTATTTGATGTGAACTGGTCCATGCCTGCAGTTTGTAAGACTTCTAGCCCAATGCATGCAGACTCTTCCTTTGCTTGTATCTGCTTTCTGTCTTTGACTTCAGGAAAGCCTCAGAATTCTGAAGCCTGTCTTAGACATCATTTATCCTGCTACATATGTGCATATATACACACAACATGTATATACTGTGGGTCTGAGAATTAGTGCTCATAATTACAGTTAAAAGAACCGATTCTCAACTGTCTGCTGGAGACTTGGGAAACTGTAGCCAACAAAACTGATGTAGGTTGTGAATTTATTTTTACTCAGTGCATTCTGACATTATTGAAAGACACAAACATGTCTGTCCATGTTTCTACCACACGTGCCTATAACAAATGTCTAACACCTTTAAGGCTGCCTTACCAAGGAAGGGAAAAGGAGGACAAGTGAAAGATGAATGTGGGCCAGGCACAGTCTGCCTTAGCTTCCAAAGAGATTGGGAAACAGAAATTGCTAAAGGAAAATGAGAAGCAAGTTTATTGGCTCATAGCTCTAACCCTAGCACTTAGGAGACTGGAACAGGACTGTTACAAGTTTCAGGCCAATGTGGGCTACAGAGTAAGACTGAAAATGCAGAAGGAGCAAACAAACAAAACTCTCAGTAAGCACTTCAGTCTCTGGCATGGCAGTTGGGTTCCCAGGCCCTTCACTGTGCAGGGTAGTCAGGACGAGGCAGTAAAGGAAGTGGATGGTGCCAGGGTGGAGCTTTAGTGTGCAGATGGTGCGAGAACAGGATACCTCTGCTGTACCAAGGAATGTAGGAGTTGCCTTTGCTAAAGAGCATTGACTATTCACTTGTTTCTAAAAGACGTTATTAAAGCAGTGGTTCCCAACCTTCCTAATGCTGTGACACTTAATACAGTTTCTCAGGTTGTGGTGACCCCAACTATAAAATTATTTTCATTACTACTTCATAACTGTAATTTGCTAGTTATGAATCATGGTGTAAATATCTGATGTACGGTATATCTGATATGTGACCTCTGTAAAAGGAGCATTTGACTCCCACCCCCACCCTCAGGAGTTACAATCTACATGTTGATAACCACCTGTGTAAGCATGGGATGGAAGACAGCCTCTTTGTTTGGGCTCTGTTCCCTTTACTCTAGCTGAAGTAAGGCACTCTGGAATTACAGACTTGCATCTGGCTTTGTTTGAGGGTCCAAACTCTGCTCCTCATAATTTCTCAGCAAGCACTTTACTTGCTGAGATATCTCTGCAGACTGGGAGCCATGACTGGCCCTCCTATCACCTCAGCCTACCTTACAGTATCCATTCACCATATAGCCTATTGAATCCTTCTTCTGTTGCTAGGGATTAAATTTAAGGCTTGAAGAAATGTATAGTCTTTTGACATTGTTATGATACACTGTCACCTATAAAGTTCACATTTGGGAAAAGCATAGTTAGATTGAAAAAAAAACTTGCAAAAACAATCTGCTCATGCTGTTTTAAGTGTTCATGGTTTTGTGTTGGGTTGCCCCATGGCTATCCTAGGGCACATATAGACCATAAGCATGTTAAGGCTGCCACTGAGCTACACCAACAGCTATGCCTCTTCTTTATTTTGACTGCCATCATCATTGCGACATCTTTGTTAGGTCTCTTCTAAACTACTGGAATGTTCTAAGTGTTTTTAACTTCTGTCCCCTTTAAAATATATATTCAAGCTGGGAGGTGGTGGCGCACGCCTTTAATCCCAGCACTCGGGAGGCAGAGGCAGGCGGATTTCTGAGTTCGAGGCCAGCCTGGTCTACAAAGTGAGTTCCAGGACAGCCAGGGCTATACAGTGAAACCCTGTCTCGAAAAACCAAAAAAGGGGGCTGGTGAGATGGCTCAGAGGTGCGTCTGAAGTCAGCTATAGTGTACTTATGAATAATAATAAATGAATCCTTGGACCGCAGGGACTGAGCAAGCGAGCGGGGCCGGCCGGAGCATGCGGGGCTGACCGGAGCGAGCGGGGTTGACCGGAACAAGGAAAAAAAAAAAAATATATATATATATATATATATATATATATATATATATATTCAAATATATTGCTGCCCTAGTTACCTGTGGGGATACAGATCAAGCCACACCAAATTTTCGATTTAAAACTGTCCTTGGGTTCAAATACATGGCTTCCAAACTCTTCCATAGTCTGGCTGCTTCCAGGAGGCCATGCCTCATTTCTTACAATCTATATCTTGTATTTTATACATTTTGAACTGCTCTATAGACTCTGAGATATATAAACAAGATGGTTTCTTATTTATCTGCTTTTGTTCTTCTCCCTCTGCCCAGAATACTCCTTCCTAGAGACATGCCATGTCTATGGATTGGAAATGTCAGTATTGTAAATAATTACCTTGTCCTAGCTGTGACCCCCCCACACACACTCATTTGTTTTCAGGAGTCTACACTACAGTTCTGAGCCTATGGAGGTCTATACTGGAGTTTATTCTGAAACTTGGTTATAATTCCATCTCTCAGTTTGATGGCAGTTATGTCTTTGTTCTTCCAACAAAAATCTCATGGAACAATTTTATTTTTTATTCTTTTAATATTTTATTTGGGGTCATGGACCCAGAGAAGACATCCATTTGCTAGTTAGCTTTGTTAGTTTCTTGAATTATGACTTCTTTGCTGCTGTGTTATTGAAAATTATAGGTTGTGTGTGTGCACTCGCACGTGTGTGTTTGTATATATATGTGTACAGGCATGCCTTTAGTCCCAGGACTGGGTAGGCAGAGGCAGGCAGATCTACATAGTATGAGTATGATCCAGCCTTGTATACACAGTGAGTCCCAGATTAGCTATGGCTATATAGTGAGACCCTGTCAAAAGAATTATTTTCTATGCTTAAGGCATGTTCAGGCCGGGCAGTGGTGGCGCACGCCTTTAATCCTAGCACTCGGAAGGTAGAGGCAGGCGGATTTCTGAGTTTGAGGCCAGTCTGGTCTACAAAGTGAGTTCTAGGACAGCCAGGGCTATACAGAGAAACCCTGTCTCGAAAAAAAAAAAGGGCATGTTCAGGAATATCAAAAATATTTCTTCTCCACCTTATCAGGTCAGTGCCCATTGTTTAATAACTTATGCATCTGATATTACCCTTTACTTACTGAAGTGAAATCATAATCTACCTTAAATGTGTGCTTTTAAGTAAGTCAAGGCAATGCTCTAACAGCAATAGGAAGGAAAAATGAAAAGAAAGAAGTTAATAAAAAATAACATTGAGTCAGGCATGATATCTGACATCTGTAATTCCAACACCCAAGAGGTGAGGCAGAAGGATTGCCATGAGTTTGAGGCTGGCCTCAGCTACACAGTGATGCCCAACCTTGATACGTTTTCAAATTTGATGCTATAAAATCTCAACAGGGTCCAGCTTCTAAGAATATTTATACCTAGAGATATTATTTAGTGTTCTTATGTTTTAAAGCAATGAAAAAAATGCAGTGGCAGTACTGACAGTAAAATTTTATTGCTGTCTCTTTATTATAAACAAAAGCAAAACTTCCAAGTAATTAAAATTGCAGTAATACTATCGATGACATCGTACCATTTTGGAACTCGTGTGAAATTTAAAACACAGCTGATAACTGTGGTAATGGAGGAAAGAGGAAAAGCTCTCAGGGGTTAAGAGTGCTTGGAGGTAACTGGAGAGCGAGCACGAGGTTACTGGTTGCCTATCAGAGAGTCCAAATCTATGAAAGACTGGAGCAGAAATGGCAGGCCGTGCTTCCTACACTTCTACACCTCAGCTAGATAGCATCTCTTCTTCTAGCATGAGCTGAGAGCTGAGGACAGCAGTGTCTCAGCAGAGGCTCTGTTTGGGAGTAGAAGAGGTAGTTCACGCTCTAGTCCTGAGGCATCCCTTCCTGGGTCCTACCTGTTTTCAAAGGCAAGAAGTCAGGCAAAGTAAGAGTTTTTAATACAAAACAGAAGCTGTGGGAAAAGATCTGTTGATTACCTTTGTCCTATATTAAAGGCTAGGCTTTGAATCTGTGTGAGACTGAGATAATTAACTGTGGGTCATTAAAGGTGTCACTTCACCTCGGTTTGCTAATCTATAAACTGGGACTATAATATAGTACCTGCTCCATAGGCTCACCATAAGACTGAACAAGATCCCCAATATAACATGCTTGGTATGGGCTGAAAACGTGCTAGCAAGCCCAGCAGCTTACTTTTTCATAATTTTCAAAGCCAGAGATGGTGCTGCTTGAGAGGCTAAGGCAGGACTGACATAAGGTGAAGTCAGATGGGGTTCTACAGTGAATTTGAGGCCAGCCTTGTCTATATAGTGAGGCCTCGTCTTAATACCTCTTCTCACCAAAATGTCTACTTGTAACTTAATAGATAGTTACTCTGCTGCACTCTGTTTCTCACCTTCTCCTTTTCCTTTAACTTTATTTAACAGGGAGAGTTTGAATACAGTTCCTCACTGTAACAGCTATGGAGTTGAGTCTCCCATATCTGGAGAGGTCACAGGGTCACCTACTAAGTCTCACTTTAGGAGAGCTGCCTTCACCATCATGGTCTCTGCATGGCCAGGTAAGCATTCAGCGTTTCTTCATCAGAGATATGTTTCACCTGCCCTCAACCAGAGGCTTGTAGAAAGCACCTTTGTTTTATGTTAAGCCAACCTGTAGATCCTACTACAGCTATTGATCCTATATTGTAATTCCATCTCCTTTGCTGAGGCAGGCTTCTAGAGATGGCCAAGATAAGAGACAGAAGGAGCCCAAGTGATTGTGTAGAACAGACAGTAGAGATTTTTTTTAACTCCCCTGTATTGAACTACTATGTTTTGTAAAGTAGCTAATATTGACTAATATAGTTATATATTAGATTAGGAAAAAAAGGAAATAGGGAAAAATCTACTGACAATGGAGTATTTTGTTTCATGAGGGGGATGCTCTTTTTTTTGAGTAACATATTTATTATATTTTTATTATATATGTATATACACAAAGAGGTTTACAAACCATTTATTAATAGCAAATGTCAGAGAAAATATTTTAGAAATTATCTTAGAATAATTCTTGGGCTGGAGAGATGGCTCAGTGGTTAAGAGTACTGACTGTTCTTCCAGAGGTCCTGAGTTCAATTCCCAGCAACCACATGGTGGCTCACAATCATCTGTAATGGGATTTGATGCCCTCTTCTGCCCTGAAGAGGCATACATGCAGGCAGAACACTGTATACATAAGAAATAAATCTTAAAAAAAAAAGAAAGAAAGAAAGAAAGAAAGAAAGAAAGAAAGAAAGAAAGAAAGAAAGAAAGAAAACAATTCTTAACTGGTGTGTTGGCCCAAACCTGTAATCTCTCCATGTGGAAGGTGGAAGCAGGAAGATCAGGAGTTGAAGGTCAACCTTACCTAGAAGAGAGCTCAGTGGATAGTTTGTGCTACATAAGACTGTTTCTTACCCAGGTATGATGGGCCACGGTTTAATCTCAGCACTTGAAAAGCTAAGACAGGGTTACCACAGATTGGAGGCCACAGTGAGCTACATGGTGAATTCCATAGCAGCTCGCTACAGGGTCAATTAAATCTTGAATAGCACAGAATATAGAATGGGTTCAGTGCTTTTCAAAGTTGATGAACATTATGCCTTTATAACTGAATGCTGAAAATGCTGCTTTATAAATATGTAATGCAAAATACCAGAAGTGTGTGTGGGTCTGTTTTAGATATTGTTAGAAATTCTGATCCTAAACAAGATCAAAATTACTTTAATGATCTTTTAAATGAAACTCAAATTAACAGCTCAAATATTAAAAGAAAGAAAGAAAGAAAGAAAGAAAGAAAGAAAGAAAGAAAGAAAGAAAGAAAAGTTTAAGAGTTTTATGTAGCCCAGGCTGGCCTCAAAGTCAAACTAGCAGAAAGCGACTCCTGATCTTCCTGCGTCTACCTTTCAAAGAGACCAGAATTACAGGCAGGGCAGCATGTCTAGATAAATAGCAGTTCTTAAAAATCAAATGTTCTAGCACAATACAATCCAAATATATAGTAACTATATGCATAAACGCTGAGGAATGCTATTAGGGAGATATTAAAATTCCTTGTTTCTATTATGCTTTATAAGGACAGCAAAACTCATCCACACAATCAAAGCACAGGTAAAGTACAAACAGTTTTCGGCTGCAGATACTGGCCTGGCGTTGTGTGATGGCACGTGTTAGTGGCTAGCACATGTGTGTTCCAGATACAAGGCTGCAGGGAGTTCCTGCGATCCAACGCTGGTGAGTTCCTCGGAAACATAGCTGAGTCTTTATGAGGTTTAATTTGAATTAATTTCATGTAGTTCAGAAAATTTTAAAAGTTCAGAAACTTTTGACTGTTGTCAAATTCATGTGACCCAACCCATACCTTCAGTTATATGGGACTGAGGTCCACTGTACAGGTTGTATCGAGAGAGAAATGTGACAAGCTCTTAAACCAGGGAGCGCTGTAACAGAGGCTGCATCTGAGGAAAACCAGGTGGGAAGCGGAAACACTTGATGTAGAAGTCACTGTAGTGAAGCAAAGTAAGCCTTGGCCAGCCAGTGAAGTCAAGATTAAACGGGATGGAAAGACTCAGGAAAGGATCTAGGAGACTTCCTGACTGAATGCATTTAGAGAATTGGGGGTAGAACCTGGATACAAGTGCAAGTCTGAGATGCTCTGGGTGCAGCAAGAAATATGTATGACTACTTCAAAAATTAGTGATAATTCAGACAGTGGCATCACCTGAACCCTGCCATCAGCTTTGTCTGTAACTTCTCCTGTCCAACAAGGAGGGCATACACACCCTTTGTAAAGTAAGCTGTAGGAAAGAGGGACAGTCCCCAAGGTGAGAAACAGCTTTGAGAAAGCTGCCCCACTCACCTAGGCTAAAAGGAAATGAAACATTGGGTTAGTGAAGTCCCAGAGAAACTAAATTTGAGTACAAGAGAACTCCTAAAGGCTTTTAGTCTGTATGCTTATCCTAGGTAAGGCCTAGAGGACGGAGCCAGTTTTGTATATATAGCAGCACTTGTAAGTGTGACACAGTGTGACTTCATTTCTGTAACAGGAATGACATCTGAGGTAGCGTGAGATCCATCTGTTCAGACCTCCCTGGACAGAAACTTGCTGTAACTAGCTTTTGAACTCATTATGGCCCAAACCAATGTTGAACTTGTAGGGCAGGATACCGGAATGCCTGGCTCCATTCAGTCCAGCTCATATTTCACAAGTGAGGACACGGAACACCCTTAGGTACTTCATCTGTATCTGATCTGTTGGTTACAGAGTGGGAGGTGCAAGCCTCAGGTGCTATCTGAGGGACTTCTTAGGTAGAAGTCTGTTAAAAATGCATTTTAAAGTTTTAGACAGTTATGAGGATATTAGGTTGGACACAGGTGTAGAAAAATGAATTATACATACATTTGTTTATCCAGTCAGGGTTTCTCTGTGAAGCCTTGACTGTCCTGGAACGCACTCTGTAGACCAGCCTGGCCTTGAACTCTGATCTGCCTGCTTTTGCCTCCCAAGTGCTGGAATTAAATGTGTGCTCCACCACTGCCCGGCTAATTTTATATATATTTAAGAAGAATAAAAATAGCCCAAGATAATTCGACTCTTCTGTAACATTCTAACTGGATATAGAATCTTTAACACAAGTGTGACTTTTTCTTTTTCCCTCCAGTTTCTAGGGAAAATGTTTATACTTCCTGAAACCTCAGCAGTGAGGAAGCATCAAGCAAGGGGGGTGTCTCACGAAAGGGCAAATGTGGTATGCACATATTTTTTTGTTTTGCATTTTGCCATTGTGTTACAGGGATTTTATACTGAGCTCAGAAAGAGAACTGGGCGGAAAGCAGCTGTTCTAGGAAACTGGGAATATTATGAGGCTGCCATGTCTTCTCAGCTTAAAGATTTTGAATGACCAAGGTGTAAGAAAATTGGGAGATTGGAAAAATATGAACTGGAATCTGGGCTTTGTAAATTATTGGCTAAAAAAGAAAGACTCATATTTAGATATCTAATGTAACTTGAAGTGATAGCTAACACTGAATTTTATTTTTTCATATTCCAGGTAGTATTTTCATTTTCATAGTAAGTATATTTATTTAAGTATTTATTTATTTGAGCCAATGTCGCATTGTATATCTCAGGCTGACCTCAAAGTCTCACTCCTCCTGCCTCCTCTTAGGTATGGGGAATACCCATGT
Source organism: Mus minutoides (assembly GCA_902729485.2). Classification (NCBI taxonomy): domain Eukaryota; kingdom Metazoa; phylum Chordata; class Mammalia; order Rodentia; family Muridae; genus Mus; species Mus minutoides. The sequence continues at coordinate 548,283 of LR749685.1, read as the reverse complement.
TGTGTTTAGGTACACCTTCGGTGTTATTTAGTGCTTGCTTGAATTAATAGTATAATTGATAAAAGTGTATTTTTATGTCTCTAGATTTTCTGAATAAAATGAATACATGTTTGTCATAGTCATATTAATTCTGTAAGTTGTCATGGGATTGTGAATATATAAGTAAAAGTCAAGCTATAAATGTTTGTTGAATCAATTCATGATTCAGTACACACTTCATACTAAACATTGTTCTAAGTATGTAGAGAGAGATTATGTCCCAGCATTAGTGCCTTATTTTCTAATGGGATCTTGGATATGCTATTCCAGTTAAGGTGGTTAGATCTGAATGGACTTAAGGCAGTGGAGCATGGTCTCTTCTCTCCTGTTTTGTTTAGTACAGAAGATCTTCCCTCTGTCAAATAGCGTGTGACACTTTGGTATATACACCCCAGTCAGCACTGCTTGTGCTCAAAGCTTTTCTAAGTTCATCCTGAGAACAGTTTCTAGAGAATGTGGCTCAAATGTCTTCTTCTAGCACTCCAGCCCATTGGGCTGCTGCTTGTAGTGCATGACCATCGAGTCTTCTAGTGCTTCCACCTTCCCATCTATCTCTTGAATGCTTAAACCAGAACAATTATGAATACAATTCTTACCTGATAGTTTAATAATTGTTGTTATTGTCTATAGTTTATTAATATGAAAAAGGAGTCTTTTATTGGACTAAAAGGAGCAGATGTTGGAAGCCAGTCTTATGCTCTATGTATTTAGATGCTGATTTCTGTGCCCTGAGATCTACAGTACGGACACAGGCATTGTCATGAATATTGAAGAATCACCTGTATCAGTGTGTTATAAGGAATGCTCACCATTTATCTGATTGGTTAATAAAAGTCTGAACATCCAATGACTGGGTAGAGGAGATAGAAAGGCTAGGCTTTTGTTCCAGGGAGAAGAGCCCAGAGGAGTTGGCCAGGAGGCTGGTGAGATGGCCTCACAGCATGAACATTTGGGTAGCACAAACTGGACATGATGAGCCATCTATCCATCTATCTTTCCACCCACCAATCCATGCATCCATGCATCCATCCATCTATCTGGAGAAAACAATGTTCTGTTCTTATTTAATGTCATAATCTTACATATTCTGTTATAATACATAAACTAAGAAGTTGGTTTTTTTCTTCTCATAATTCATTGGACTTTACTGTATCTGATATGACAAACTATAAACATCATCTTAAGATCACTAGTTAAAGATAAAACCAACATGCTTGAGACTTCAAAGAAGAAAAATATGGGAAGATTCTGAGGGTTTTTACATTAAATTTATTGTTTTACATGCATGTATGTGTCATGGCATGTGTGTGGTGGTCAGAGTGTGTTGTATCCTCGGTGGTCTAGCTAATAGCTAGAGCAAGTAAGCAGATTGAGACCTGAACTCCCAGGAGATAATGTCCTCTAAAACATATATTTCTTTAAAATGGCCATTAAATTCTTTCTATTTTCTTTTAAAGATAGAATCTCAGCACAAGCTGGTTTAGACTTGCTATGTAACTGAGGCTGGCCTTGAACTCTTGATCCTCATGTGTCTATATCCAAAAGACTGGGACTGTAGGCATGTCTCATCCACCACACATGACAAATTCTATCAATATAAAGACAGGCCCAGTGTGGTGTCTAACACCTGTAATTCCAGCAAGTGGGAAGCTGAAGCAAGAGAACTGCCACAAGTTCAAGGCCAGCCTAGGTAGGATACACAATGTTCCAGGCCAATTTGAGTAATCAAGTGTCAACAAACCAAAGCAAAGCAAAACAAAACAATGCCAACAAAAGGGACAGAACTTAAACTTCATTTTCTGTATTACATTTAATAGTTAATATACTCCTACTCTTCCCCAAGACTGCTGGCAGATTTGAATATAGAACATAGTTCCTACGTCATAATGGAAGTTTACAACTTTGACCAAGCCTTTTGACAGAGCACAGGAAATAAAATGTTAACCAAACAGGAAGCACAGAGTAGCACAGCACAGCACAGCAGGAAACATTTAGGCCTAGTCCAAGAACGCATAAGAACCAAGTATAATACTTGAAATCTTAAATTTCAAGCATTTAAAGGAGATCATGGGAGTAGGGAAAAATGAGGAGTAATTATTACACAAGCCAATGAATGCAGCCAGCAGAGCTAGAGGAACAGGCAATCTTAAAATATTTATGCAACTGCCTTGACCATTCTCCAGTGAAGAGGAGAATCTTGCAGCTTCTTTCTTTGAAGCTGGGCCAAATCATATTGACTTTCGACCAGTTAAAGTATGGCAGAAGCCTTGCTGTGCAACTGTTCAGGCTAGGACATACAGACTTTCCCTGGCTGTCTGTCATGGCGGCAGGGATAGAGACACATACTGTCACTTGCAGCAAGCAGCCTTAGGCATTTCCCTTCATCTCTCAGGGTGTCAACTCATGTAAAATCAGATCCTTGGGACTGACACAGAAAATCATTTTGGGAGAATCTAAAATGAAACAGAGTTGGAATTTATTAAAAGTTATTATAATCTATTCTTTATTGAGATAGGGTTTCACTCTGTAGTTCTGGCTGGCCAGGCACTCACTATATCGATTTAGATGGCATTGAAATCACCAGCTCCTGCCTCCCAAGTGCTGGGATTAAAGGCAAGTGCTGCCATGCTCAATTCAAAAGACATTTTATATAGATTGTGTGCATCAGGAATAAAAGAAAGAAGGCACTCTAGAAGAAAGTAAGTCACCAAGAACATAGTGTGGGCATACATAAGAAATTCAGTTATTATGGTAAAACAAACTTCGATAATAGAAATAATTTATAGATTTTTGTATGAAATAAAGTACACATCGTTATTTAAATATATAATTTATTATACTAACATCTTACTAAACTATACCAAAATTTGTCTTTATTCCTTTTTTTAAAGTCTAATGTCTTCGGAAGAGTCTTGTTTTAAAATTCAAGTGGAAAAGATTTGAGGCCAGTCTGCCATATGCACCATGCTAGTCACGTTTCTTCCTATTTCACTGCTGGTCACGTTTCTTCCTACTGTACTGCTGGTCAACGGAAATAGAAAGAAGGCTCGGCCTTCACAACCACTGCTCCAAAGAAATGACGCAGGTTGCACTGTTTTAGAATGCAGAAATCGTCCTTGTGGTTTCAGTGCCCAGAAAGCTGAATTCATATTTTAAAACAATTAAAGGACTGCTAAAGAAGCTGAATGGGATCACAGGGTTGCTCTTGAGCAATTTCAGGTGACAGCCTAGAACATAGAGAGGCACAACAGTAAACTAGCTTCTCTGTTAACCAATCATCTTAGTTAAGATTCCCCAAATGTCTGTGAGGGGAATGAGGCCTGAGCCCTGGTCACAGACATTCATGATTAAGCCTAGTCCATCGCCACCATGACATGAACTATCTCCATGTAAAGAAATATTATCTTTATGTCAATAACCTTCATTGCCACTGTAAATTGTGCTGGAAGTCTTGCTTAGCCAGTGAGAGGCTTCAACCAGACTCTGGGGTGAGGGGCTCCTTTTTATTACTATTCTACTTCCTCATACTGTGAGGAAGCACAACCAACCCTTGTAGAAGGCCCATGTGGAGAGATTCATGCATGGAGAAAGAGAGTCGCTTAGCCATAGCAACCACTCTTCTAAGTGCTTGCTTTTCCCTGCATAGTCATGTCTGACTGCATGCAAATCCTTTTAAATTAGTAATTGATTCGGATGTAAAATGTTTCCACAAAGTTCATGTGCTTGAACCTTTGCTCTAAGGCTGGTGATGCTGTTTTAGGGACTATAGAACCTTCAGTTGGTGAAGGCTATGTGGAAAAGGTGGGTCTCGGGAGGGCAGAGCTTAAGAAGTACAGCTTGGTCTTGCTTCTTTACCTCCCTCTGCTCCTCCCTCTGAAAAGTGAGGAAGTAGAAAGGAATAGACTTGAGCTGTCCCAACCACTGTGCCTTCCCTACCATGATGATCTATAAACCCAAAGACCACGAGCCCAAAGAAATCCTTCACCCCTTTGTCCCTTCTTGTTAGGTGTTTGCTTAGTAACAAGAAAAGCAATTACTACAGAGCATAAGCCAAAATGGTCTGCTAGAGCTCTTCCTAAATTCCTGACCCATTGAAGGTATACGATATTACATGATATAACATACAATATTACATGATATAACATCATGATGGTTATTGTTGTTTTAAGCCAGAACTTAAAACTTAGGGTAGTTTTTTTTTTTTTTTTTGCAGCAATAGAGAGGTGATTTAAATCCTATAGTTCTTTAGCAAGTAGGGAAAGAACCCAAGGGCTCACTAGAAGTCATTATAACTAATTGCTATAATAAGCAAGGAAAACTGGTAGTTTCCAGTCAGTGGCTCTGTTTTGATAATGAAAGCAAATAATTAATTGATGAGGCCAAGTAGTTCCAAAAAGAGGTCTTTGTTCTAGAAAAATGATAGTTAGAATGAATATTTAAATAGCATGCCATATTTCTCAGGGGGAAATTGTTATAGATAATTCTCTTTTTATTACTTTACCTTTCTATTTCATACCATTTAACAAATTGTGTCAGATATTTTGGGTGATTCTTGAGGTGTTACAACTCAGCAAGTCAAAAGTTACAAACTGGGAAGTTTAGGACCCCTATGAACTGGGTACAAGTTTAATAGTCTCACAATAGTCAAGCATTTGATGTATCTGAAAAGAAACTATCAGTGGGGCCATATCTGTGAGCTGAATTTCAAGATGAGTAAGATGGATGTCAGACAAATTAAAGAATCACAGGGCTTAAACTCTGGGTATTGTTTTTGCTTTAAAGTATTGAAAGAAGGTTAAAGAAAATTAAGTGGCTGGTGAGATATCCCAGTGGTTAGAGGGCACCTGACACCAAACCTGATGTTCTGAGATCTATTCTTAGGATTCACATGGTGGAGGAAGAGAGATGATACCTACAAGTCATCTGTGCCTCCCATGCACATGCATACACCCTACAACAAACATAACAGGAAAAAAGAAAAGAGAATTAAGATCAGCCAAAACATACACAGAAAAGTGGCATGGAAAATGCTCACATTCTCATATGTTTGGAGTAGCAAATTAATTGAGACCAGAAAAAAGTAGATGAGTATTTGCCTAGGGATTGGGACACATGGGGACTGACTACTGGTGAATGTCATAAGTATAGCTTTCCTTTATGGGGTGCTGAGAATATTCTAAAATTGATTGTGATGAAGGTTACAAAGCTAAATGAACAAATTGAGAATCCTAACCCCAAAAGTCTAAAATCCAAAAGCATCCAATTAGTCTTTTGAATGCTGATATGGCTGTTTCCTTCATGTGTAACATGCCTGTCATAGTTACAAAGCAGAGTTGCAATGGAGTTCTGCAGAAGATCTTGACCACAGTCATGGCAACAAAATGAACAGAATACTATTGCTGATAGCTGATCTATGGCAATGGTAATGTGTATAATAACATTTCCCTCTTGGAAGGACAGTTGTAAGATACTTACATGAGATTCCAATCACTACCTCCTGCCTCAGCTGCACATGATTTTTGGTAGGTAGTGAGGATGATTTGGGCACACAGGCAGTAGATGTGTGTGGGAACAGGACCTAGGATGGGGGTGAGAGGTGGTGGAGTCACAAGATGAACCCCAGGAATCAGACTCCAGAGACCAGCATCAGGGTGTACATCTGACTTTACTGAGCAGCACATAGCAAAGAAGGACAAGAAGGGACAAAGGGGTGAAGGATTTCTTTGGGCTCGTGGTCTTTGGGTTTATAGATCATCATGGTAGGGAAGGCACCAGCCTTAGAGCAAAGGTTCAAGCACATGAACTTTGTGGAGACATTTTACATCCAAATCAATTACTAATTTAAAAGGATTTGCATGCAGTCAGACATGACTATGCAGGGAAAAGCAAATATATACAGTGTTTGAGCCAATCCCAAGCCCCTATATCCTTGGCCAATCATATTTTGCCACACCGTCACTGTGCCCCAATGAGAGCCCTGCCTGATGAGGTAATTCAGAAGGAAGGGGTGGGGTGAGGGAATGGGGACTCGGGGCAGACAGATGGGGGATAACAAGTCACCTGTGTAGACTCCATGAAGACAGGGGGAAGCAGCCAGGGGAAGCAGCCACTGACCTGGCTTTGGTTTCTTTTTGCTGTCTCACCCATGTTCCGGGAGCCATCTTGGATCTAATGCTGTAGGACAGACAGATGAGGACTCTTCCAGGAGTTGCATGAGTTGGTGGCACCTCACTCTCCATCCTACTTTTTTCCTTCACAAGGTTGACCTCCACATCCTCCACAGATGTCTGACTGGGCAGGGGGTAGGAGTCTTCTGTGTGTATCTGCTTATGAGTCAACAACCATATTGGAGGTGGGACTTCCCATTGAGCCTTTGAGTCACGTGTGCTTCTGTCAGCATTTCCAATTAATATACTGACTAACAAGCTAGGTTTGGATCAAAATCTTCTTATTCATCTGTCAATGTTCTCTGTTTTGGGTTGCTGGGGCCTTGGCAGAGCCCCTAACAAACCTCAATCACTTGTCTTCAGTAGACCATATAAATAAACAAAGAGTGAAAAACTGTGTGTGTGTGTGTGTGTGTGTGTGTGTGTGTGTGTGTGTGTGTGTGTATGTATATATATATATATATATATATATATATATATATATATATATATATATATATACATACACACACATTTATATTTATATATATAAACTTTTTTTTTCAAATGTCACCATGTTGAAAAAAAGAACAGAGAAAATCAGTGACCAGCCCCTCCTCCCAACAGTCCATGTCTGGGGTCCTAAAGTGAGGTCTGAGGTATTCATAACTAAGCCATCCTAAGAAAGATATAGTCCTGCCCATCATCACTGGGCTGCAGCCTCTCCTGTTTGGGAGCTGACATGTCAGAATTGTATAAAGTCTGTTTCTAGAAGAGAAGCTTCCCATCTACCTGGCCGCAACCTTCAGTCTTTTTCTTCTCCCAGCTTGAGACTGGGAGTTATTCGGGTCCATTTCAATAGTCTGATGGCCAAAGGGAGGAGCATGCATGTCTCATTAAAATATCATCATTCCTGTGAATATGATCACAGGGTGAAAGGTCACACAGTAGCCAATATATTGCCACAAGAGAAAAAATCTGTCCCTGACATGATGGATCAAGGTCAAAATACTGGCATAGTGAAAATATTGGATAAAATGACCTTCAGCTGTGTATTATATAAGCTGCGGTGAGACATATGTGAATTTTGTGTTTAGAACTCAGTCCCATTCCATTTGGCATCCCATCATATCACTTGATAATGGTGTCTCATTATCAAATCCAGAATATCTCAAATCCCAAACCCTTCTGACCCCAACCAGTTTAGAGAAGAGAAAAGATGCTCAATAGTCTTTAAAAACTTCTGAAGTAGGCTGGACGCGTTGGTACCTGTCTATAATCTCTGCACTTGAAAATGTGCCAGGAGCTCAGTCATCCTTGACTGCATAATGAAGCCAGCTTGGGTTATATAACACTATGTTTAAAAATATCAAATAACAAAAGTATTTCATTCTGCAACTTAAGTGGACAAATTGTATGGCAAATGGGTACTGTAACACGACACTGTCCTGAAGCTGTAGCCAGAGAAAACATATTATAAACAGAGACGCCATGCCTCTTCTTTTGACTAAAAGATTAAGACATCTTTGTACCTTGCAAAATTAGTGTGCTGAACAAGAATGAGGGAGTGGGAGCCAAAAGCCGATCTCCAAAGGGAAGACACCAAAGGCTCCTCCAGGCTTCTGAATGGGTAGAAGTTGTAGATCCCATAAAACCCAGTTCTCTCCTTCAAAATGTGGGATCTTGAATACCTCATTTTTCTTGACTGGGATTGAAAATCAAACTGCCTGTAGGGGTGGAGAGAAGGCCTGAAGTTGTACTGCTCTTGGATCCAAGTTTGGTTCCCAATATTGGTCAGCTCATCACCACAAGTAACTCCAGTTTCAGGGGATTTGATACCCTCTTCTGCCCTCCAAGACTCCCATACTCATGTGCATATATACATACACAGATACCCATATATTCATAATTTTAAAAATTAGAAAAAAAAAAAGTAAACCTGCCTCTCCAAACAGATAATGGAGGCAATCTTTAACATGCCTCACACTTAGATCTTTGTCTTTTAACTTTTGTCTCATGGCTTTCTATAATTTGTAAGATTACCATATGCATGACAGAGAAGACATTAGAACCCCACACAGACTTAGCAAAATTGTAAATAATTTTTCTTTACCTTTGTGTTACCAGTTTCTTGGGTTGGAGTTGAATTTATTGTTTCATGATTGTGAAGAATGACTGACTAGTGAGTCAGTAGGAGATAGGCAAGCTAACAAGCTTATTTAGAATTAAATGCTAAATAGTGACTTGGAGTCCATAAGTTTATATTCTTGGAATGGCCAGTTGTTCCTACCTACATGTAAATCAGGCATCAAGCTGACATGACTCTGGCTTAAACCTGAACAAATGTGGGGATTCTTATTGATTGCTCTTTTAGGCAGGAAAGCACAGGCTCATGGAATCCAACTGCTAGTGAGGAGGGGAGGATGCCTGAAAGGATTTTGAGGTGAGAGAGTGTCTTGGTGGTCAGGGCCAAGGAACACAACAATCATACCATGCAACAGACCTCACACAAGAGATTTATTGGAGGGGGCACAAAAGTGGAGATGGAAAGACAGAGAGAGAGAGAGAGAGAGAGAGAGAGAGAGAGAGAGAGATTAGGCCACAATGGCGGACTCTCTATGGCGATGGAAGCATGTACATAGGGAAAATATGTGAGCACAGAGATGATGGAAATGTGCTGCATTGTCCTTAGTGATGATTGGGCTATTGGCACTGAGCCATTGAAGGTAAGGGGGATCCTAGCTCCTGAATGTGGGGGTTCTTAGTTGACAACTGTTCCTCCCTTTTGCTTATTATAATAGGTAAAGAAATGGGAAAGATGTCTGGTGAGGTAGGAGTGAGGGTGCTGTGCTATTTAGATTGCTTCCTGCTACCTGGGGGTATCAACATCTTTGGGGACTCAAGAAAGCTGGAATGCTGACAGGGCCAGGAAGAACAGTTTGTTTCACTGTCCAGGATCTGCAGGACCATCTGGGACTAGGGCTACTCTGGAACAGCTTGCAGTCTTCAATCAGTTGGAAATCCACGGGAGAATGTGTGTGTGTGTGTGTGTGTGTGTGTGTGTGTGTGTGTGTGTGTGTGTGTATATATATATATATATATATATATATATATATATATATATATAGTTATCACCAAATGAATTTACAAATCTTAATATAGAGTATATAGCATAACATAGAGATTGTTTGTGGTACCAAGAAATAACTAGAGTCAAACAGTTTTTAATAAGATTTGTGAGAATTTGGAAATCAAGTATTGATCTGTACTGAGGCCATGCTGTTTGTAGTCCAAGGAGGAGTGGGGTGGTCAAAATTGGAACTCTGCTGGAGAGAATTTATAAGCTCCAAGAGGGAGCTGAGAGAAGAACCTGAAGACCTGCAAGTAGGAGCCAAGACATAGGAGAATAGGATTGCCCAGTTTGGGACAGGGTTAAGGAAGCTGTGGGATTGTACACTAGAGAGCAGGGGGAAAGAAAGACAGCAAGTGTCTTTAGGAGAGATAGCCAAACATGTGTAGATATGAGGAGAGTGCCCAGTGGGTTTCCTGGGAGGCTGTAGAAGGAACTAGGAGATGGAGAAACATTTATGGCATAGACAAGGAGAGGAATGGTTAAGTGTACATGCAGAGGAGAAGTAGCTGAGAAGGCAGACTCTAGAATTTGGGGTCAAATTCAATGGATGGCAGGATCTGGCAGAAGCAAATTATCCATACATACCTTAGGAGAGTCAAATCAGTGGCTTAGTTCAGATAGGCTCGGGTCCTAGGAAGGGAATATATATACACACACACACACACACACACACACACACACACACACACACACATATATATATATATATATATATATATATATATATATATATATATGCACCAATCCTGTGGTTTGGGCACCAGATGAATAAAAAAGAAAGAAAGAAGAAAGAAAGAAAGAAAGAAAGAAAGAAAGAAAGAAAGAAAGAAAGAAAGAAAGAAAGAGAGAGAAAGAAGAAAGTGTGTGACTGTTCTAGGTGTGATGGAGGAGAAGGTTTATTGTAGATAAAAGGAAGAACAGAGCCTAGCCGGAGCAAGAGCCAGAGCCAAAGCCATCTGGGAGAGTACAGAGTGAACGTGACCCTGAACTGGGCCATGTGAGAAGATGGGGAGGAGAGGGAGCAGATCCAGAAGAGTAAAGGGTGTCAAGAGCCATCTAGGATAGGTTAAAGGCTAACAGACGACTTTCCTGAGATGACTCATCTTTCTTTGTATGGACCGCCATGGATGAGGTCTGAGAGGCAAGGCCCTCAGAGACTTCTTCTCAGGATTGATTCTTGAAGCTGATATGCTTTTCCTGCCATTATTGAATTAATATAACAATTCCTGGGCATTAACCCACCCTATTGGCAGATTTTCTGCAGATCAATGAAGATGTGCTCTTTTTTTTTTTTTTTTTTTTTTAGCAATGCTACATAGACAAGTAGATGATTTCTTAATTTCTAATAGTGATTCTACAGAATTCCTAAAATTATACAGGTAATTTTAAGCCCTCTGTAATTTGAAAACTGCAATTAGGATTCTGGAATTGTTCATGTGTCATGGGCTATTTGCACTAAGATAGAAAGCAGGCATGAAACAGATTTATGATTAAGAAAAACATTTCCTTTTAGGCTGTAAAACCATTCTCTGACAACTAATGGTCATAAGCACAGAATAAAAAATATTGACTGATTTATTTATACAAAACTTCAATAGTAATGAGACACTAGGCAGATGAGTTGCCTTTTGACAGTGTTAACTTAGAAATAAGAATTACAGTGGAGCTAGTGGCAGATAACAAATGTTCAGTTAGGTAAATAGTCTTAATGGGAACACATGTGACTTCTCTGTTGTTGCTTCTTCTTTTTTGGGGGGGGGGGGTTGAGACAGGGTTTCTCTGTATAGCCCTGGCTGTCCTGGAACTCACTTTGTAGACCAGGCTGGCCTCGAACTCAGAAATCCACCTGCCTCTGCCTCCCAAGTGCTGGGATTAAAGGCATGCACCACCACGCCCAGCCTGTTGTTGCTTCTTATTCAATTTATGATTTGAATTGATGTTTGAACTTGTGAACTTTTTAATTTTTTTTTAAGATTTATTTATTTATTTCATGTATGTGAGTATATTTTCACTGTCTTCAGACACTCCAGAAGAGGGCATCGGATCCCATTACAGATGGTTGTGAGCCACCCTGTGATTGCTGGGAATTGAACTCAGGACCTCTGGAAGAACAATCAGTGCTCTTAACCACTGAGCCATCTCTCCAGCCCTTATTTTTTTTTTTTTTTTGAGATGATGTATTATATATGCAGTGACCTACCTGCAGGCCAGAAGAGGGCATCAGATCCCATTACAGATGGTTGTGAACCAACATGTGGTTGCTGGGAATTGAACTCAGGACCTCTGGAAGAACAGCCTATCCTCTTAACCGCTGAGCCATCTCTCCTGCCCAAACTTGTGAACTTTTGAAAAAGATGCTTAGAATATCATGTGATCATGTATCCTAAAAAAGTACAAGAGCTAGGAACTATGACAATAGAGAGCAGCAGGAGAGAAGGAGAACACAGCAGAACAGAAGAGCTGCAGAGAGAGCAGAACAGCCAGGCTTCTTACCATGGGGCAATTCTTTCCTAACAGCAAGGCTTCTTACCATGGGGCAATTCTTTCCTAACAGCAGGCTTCTTGCTGACAAGGACAGGACTTCTTTTCTTACATACTTGGGTTTCTTTCATTTAGCAATAGAAAGGTAGAACTTTTTCTCTGAGCAATAAAGGTTGGAGCTTATTTTTCATCCAGAAAGAGTGAGTTCTTTTCTGTGTTGGTGCTTGCTCTGTGTAGCTTGCTTGTGAGGGCTTTTGCTTTATCCACCAAATATATGTGTGTGTGTGTGTGTGTGTGTGTGTGTGTGTGTGTGTGTGTGTGTGTATGTAAGTATAGGTGTATGCATGAATACTTGAAAAGTTGATGAGACAGATGTCTGGGCCTGGCCAAAGTATATGTGTGTCTATGCATATTTGCTTATATAAAGTGCTTCTTTCTGAGACTTTCTCTAGCTGAAAGGACTTAAAAAGACAAACAAAACAAAACAAAAACCTCCCAGCCTGGGGCTGGGTCAGGAAGGACCTGTGGGGATGGGAAGGTGGGGTGTGGGGGGAAACAAAGACCCACTTTATTTAACCTCCCACTTTTAAACAATTGAGTGTTAATGTCAGAGGCCTGCAGCTTCTGGCCTCAGAATAACTCAAGAGTCAAGACAGGTGAATGTTAATAAGAAGCAACCTTGCCCTCTGCCAACATTCTTTCCCCTTCGACTGCCTTCTAGAGAGAACCAGTGCTCAGGCGGGCTCCTGCAAAAGGGTATTTGGGAAAAGGCTGGATCATATAGGGAAAGATGTTGTAGAAACAGGAAGAACACAGAGAAGGCTTAGAGATAGGAAATTGTTGAGTCCTGGCTGTAAACAGAGGATGCTGCAGGAGGGAGCTGAGAAACACACCAGGCAAGGATGAATGTGTGCATGTCTGTCTCTGTCTCTGTCTCTATCTCTCTCTGTCTCTCTCTGTCTCTCTCTCTCTCTCTCTCTTGTGTGTGTGTGTGTGTGTGTGTGTGTGTGTGTGTGTGTGTGTCCCGGTAGGGCGGAGATGATGTACACTCAGCTGGCCTACTCCTTTTCTTTCTC